>JAKVQV010000008.1:0-539550 GCA_030490795.1 Saccharomycopsis sp. yHQL182 | reverse complement strand
CTCCTTCAAACAATCAGTAATCAGACTACTGATTTATCACCGAAATATGTTGTCTTAGATTGGAGTCCATTGGTGTTATTGGCGCACCGTCGCCAGGTCTAACTGATGTAGTCGGTAGCAGATACAGGCTCGGCCAGCACTCCTGATGATTGCTCTACAGTAACAGGAATATTATCTGCTTCACGCAGTTCAATCGTCCGCTTTTTCACCGATAAGAGGTCCGCAGAAGACGAGTTTGCCGACGTATCCATCAGAGAAAGTGCACTGAGGGCTGACGTATCTTCTGGTTCCAGCGGAACAGGATCGACGATTCGGATCGGGGCTCCACGTACGTTTTCTCTTAAATTCATGCTGATGGGTTTAACAGGAACCATAGGTTTATCTGACTCCGATCCATCGGAATCTCCATCAGAAAATTCATCATCACCTTCATCTTCCTCTTCTTCCTCTTCCTCTTCCTCTTCTTCCTCTTCCTCTTCCTCCTCTTCTTCTTCGTCACTTATCACAATCTTGGCTTTCTTGCTGGTATCATCCCCAGCAATAACATCTACCGCCTTTTTAACTACTGCATTTGTACCATTTCCAACCGTGCTCTCATTCACAAAATCCGCATTACATAACACATATCTTTGTCTGGGAATGAGCTTGGAGTTACTGGTAAGCAAGCGGTCGAGGAACGTCTTTTCTGAGTCGGTAAGCTTCTTCTGTTGTTTGGCTGAAAGGATATCAGATATACTAAGCTGGAACTTATCATCATCCTCATCAACAATGAGAGCTTTTCTTTTCGTCTCGAGCTTTTGAAGCTTCGAAAGTCGTTCAAGAATGATGTCTTTCGTCTGTTGGTTTATTGTTCGAGGATCTTCGATGTCATCCTTCAAAAAGTTCACAAGCATGGATATGGTATTTAAATGGGAACCTGTAGCAGCAGCCTCATCACTTACATTAGCACTATCACTGGTGGTAACAGTCTTAGTAGGACCGATATGAATATCTGTTCTTTTTGCTGTTATGCCTCCCGAAGGTCCATAGATCAACGGCTTCCACACAAGCAATTCGGGGTCCAACGACGTATACTTCTTCTGCTCAAATTTAGAAATAAAGAAGTTTATCTTCGAGAGATTGATGCAAATTGCATATTTCTGAGTCACCGGATCTTTAATCAATGCATCGAGAGATTCGAGGGTATATATGACATCCGCAGGGATCATTCCTGTAGCATTTGAAAGATCCTGAATGGTTAATTTCAAAAGGGGGTTTTGGTACTTATAGTTCTCAAGAATAGAGATATCAGGCAGAGATCCTTTATCTGAGCCATTTGCCAATAATTTATACGTCCTCTGGAACACTTCGCTGTCAATTAATAACTGTTTGATTCTCTTCGAGACCGCTACTCTCCAGTAACTACGGTAAGATAGAAGTCCGAAATTCGATAGTGGTTTTTCAGGAGTGCCAACTCGGAACTCCATTCTCGAAAGCAAGTAGCTGAAATCAATGAGAAAGTTTCCGTACCCTTTTCGCTGATATGTAGGTAGTGTGAGAATACACGAGAGATTGTAATCGGTAGAGGAGAGTTTCTCTTTGGAGAAATAGCCAACAAAATTGTAGCTGTTTGTTTTCTGATCTATCTCTGTGAGAATATAGAAGATAAAGGGCTGGACATCGAAATAAAGCGTCTTAGAGTTAAGAAAAAGCTTCGAAAGTAAGCAGAGATTTTGGCAATACATGACGTTCTTTCGTCCATCAACCTCGAACACTGCGATTCGCTGCTTGGAGTCTCTATAGATCTCGTTTCCAGGAGGATGTCGAAGCTGGCATTTGAGTCTATGTCTCCACATTACGAACTGGGAAGATGTGTATTTGAGACAATTAGGACAAATATGAAGCACTCTATGCTTATTATATTCTTCTGGATACGGTGCACTATACCAGGTATCAATTTCAAAGTCACCAAAATGAATACACTCAATTTTCTTGACTCCCATGGCATGAACACCACCGTTGTTGTACCCATTTCCTACAGCAGCACCATTAGAATCAGCCATTTTCTCCAAATCCGCGTAGTTATCGCTCTTAACTATAACAGCGTCGGAGAATTTGTGGCGTGCCGTCTTTGATTTCTTAAAAGCCGAGTCAAAATTACGTCTATCAATGGCATTAGGCTGTGTTTTAAGCGTATCACCCTCAGTAGCATCAAGAGCTCCATAATAGGGTAAATCCTCTAGATTTACTTTTGATTTTGGTTTGGCGTTTCTATTTAATACGGTTGCCCGAAGAGACGATGCTGCTGCTCCATTCTTTTTGTACTGGGAGTCAACATAATATGGTCCAGAATATTGGCTCCTGGCTCGTCTCAGAAGATTCAAATCGGTGATTATTTGTGAGTTGAAGATTCCCGAATCATCACCTACAATCAATTTCAAATTCACTTTGATGATCAACTTCTTATCCGTGCGAGTTACCGTCACATACTTGGATTTTCCCTGCGATTTTCCGCCATTCAGATTCTGCTTGGACGATGAATGCGATGTCGATGACGATAATGCAGATGATGACGTCAGATTGATAACGGCAGCGGCGGTTGTGTTGTTCAGCGGCGTCGTTTCGCGGTTTCTTAAGATCCGCGTTTTTGGTTTGTTGTGCTTATCAGAAGCTTTCGGCGATTTCGATTCCGTATCGATGATTTGTTTTGTGAGCACTTCGTAGGTTTTATTGTCGGGTATTTGGAGTTTCTTCAAGAGCTTCTGAAGCTTCTTCTGCTTCTTATACTCTCTACTGGACTTATCTACGGACTCGCTGGGTTTAGCCAGGCCTGACAGAGCTAACAGCGTAGACGGCACAACCAGCAGGGTCGCTGTACTAATAATCGCCCCAGTTTCCTCTGATGACAGAGCCAGAGGGCATGAGTCCAATGTTGTGGCACTATCGGCGGAGATCATGCGTGGTTATATCATTCGTCATTCGTTATTTACTGAAGGATGGATAGGAAAAAAGACGACAAAACAAAAAAACGCGTATTATTTTGATATTATTGGTCTGAATATGTAATGATCAGAGAGTATAGATTAGGTGGTATAGATACATGGTATAGACACGCCTACATAGATCAATATACATCCATCATGCTTTGTGTTCTATTTGTAGTTTGTTTTTACCGTGCCCCAATACAGAAATTATATATATATATGTATATTTTTTTTTTTTTTTTTTTTTTTTTTTTTTGGGATTGGGTGGGATTTGCGTGAAATTTTTGACATGTATTGTGATATCCGGGGGGGTCCTTGTTGGTATTCTTAACCACCGTACCGTTGCAGATGATCCTGGATTTATACTGGATATATATACAGGCTATGCTACCAGTGTTATGGAATCTGTATCCGGATTACGTTTAGCTGTTGTGCGCGATAAACTGCTCCACAATGTCTAGAACCAAACTTCTTGTTACTCTCGTTTCTTTTGACAGACGGTATTAAGACGGCCTCGGACTGAGCGCCATGGTTCCGAAACTCTCTGCCTTGGCCCGAACTTCTCGTCCGAAATCTGAAGCCAGTTTAGGCTACCTGGCCCGCTTGCTATTTTATATGTGCAGCATGTAAAATACCGTACTAGCTCTTCGGATCGAGCCTGGATGTCCAAGGGCTTAAAGGAACGCTCCTAAAAACCAGAAAAAACCCCAGCCGGTAATAAGTGGAGTTAGTAAGTCAAAGAAAAACACGCCGAGTAGGTATTGTTTGTTCGCAACGGTGCGGAAGAACTTAAATAGAGGACATCGAGCCATAAACCTCATTCTGTGTCCGAAAGCGATACACCGCATCTATATGATTACATCTATATAATTATATCTGCAAATAAATAGACATCGCATGCAATCGTCAAAGGATTTCAAGGCTTTGAAACAGAGCTATCGTAAGCGGAAGAAGGGCGTGCCCAATGAGCAGCGTAAGCGTGCACTTTTCAGCTGCGACCGTTGCAAGCAGCGCAAGATCAAATGTAATCGTGTGAAGATGTCTACAGATGGCGCACTTAACGTATTGTATGACAATTTCACATCATGTCTCAACTGCACAAAAGCCAAAGCCGAATGCATCACCCAGATCCCGCGAAAGAAACGGACGTTTTATGAGAACACAGACCGTCTTGAGTTTCATTACGAGGTACTCTCTGCGTTGGTAAAGGGGCTTTTCCCCGATGTCGAGGTCAATGATATTCATCAGTTAATTAATCTCGGCAATGAAAGGGGTTTAAAGATGCCAGATTACGATGAGTATCTCTCGAAAAGCGACAGCAGTAACAACTTCTACATTGAACAGGGTGTGGGTGATTGGCCAACAAACAGCAGTGATAAAGATACCTTAAGTGATTCGACGCTGTCGCTAAAGAAAACAGCTGACCAAAAACTGGAAACCGACTCTAAAAGTCCTGATGATGACCAAAACCCTCGCAAATTAGAGACTCTTGATCCTTCCAAGCCAATGACTCGTGCTCAATCGCAACACAATCAAGAGGCCAAAGCCACGTTGTCAGATTATGTTGCGGAGCGTGTGGTGTATGATACTGAGGGAAAGCCGCATTATATTGGGTCAGCAAGCACTGCTTCATTCTTCAATGGAGTGTGCAATTTGGTGCTTCGAAATTCGGTCAAGACTAAGCTAACTTATGATGATAAATTCCACACATATGCGGTTGATAACCATCCCTATGATAAGTCAAATATGGCTAAAGATCTCTATGAATTGGCCAAAAAGACGATAGGGACTCCCAATAACGGCGCCGGATCAATCCTTGCCGTGGCCAATAACAACACATATGAGGCTGCCGACGGGAATAAGGTGCCCAATGGCGGCAGGAACAACGGACCGACGGTGTCCCCGTCTTATATCCGACTTCCTACTGCTCAGTTGATCAGCAAGGAGGAATCTGACTTCTATGTTGAGATATTTTTCAACAAGATCCACAAATACTACTATGTTGTAAGCGAAGACATCTTCCGTGAGCGTTACAAACAGTTCTGGATCGAGATTTCGCTTCTATTCCGTGCAAGTGATGAATGTGATAGCGCAAATATCAACGAAAAGGAACGGTTGAAGAAGTTCTTGGAGATTAGACGAATCTCTAGAAATTGGATCCTTTGTATCTACATGGTATGGCTTCTAGCTGCCCGTTACAAGCCGTATCCTGGCGGGGAGTTGAACAACGCCTTGGCTACGAAGTTCGTTAGTTTGATTGAGTTTTCTTTGCCTTCTTTGGTGTTAAAACCATCGATTATCGGTATTAGAGCATTGTATTTATACGCAGTTTATCTATATGTTACAAGAAATAAGGATACTGCTTGGATTGTTATTGGTCTTGCTTGTCGTCAAGCATTGTCTCTTGGTCTTCATCGAGAGTCTGGTGTGACCAATCTCAAGTTTCAGAGGCATATATCCACAAGAAAGCAGCTTTGGTGGTCCCTTTACAGTCTAGAAATGCTTCTTAATACGTCCTTTGGGAGACCATCCATTATTAATGATTCATATGTGGATATTGGCTATCCAACTGATTTATATGTGAAGGCCGGGGAATCAGATTTCCTTACATTTTACTTGGAGAACATCAAGCTTTCCAGAATGCTCTACCGTATCTTGGAATATAGAAGAGTGATGTACGACAGTAAGGAAAACGACTCGCCGATGAGCCTTAAAAGTATTGAAAGAGCTCAAGTGATAATGAAGGACATGGAAGCTCTAAAAGAGACGTTTGTTGCGAAAAAACTAACAATTGACGATGCTCTCAAAGAATTAAGTGAGAAAGTCTCGATTAAATCTGTCAAGACCGCTTATCAGGTCAAAAGATACCAGTTTGATTTGATGTTGAATTACCATTTCTACTACATGAATCTCACGTTCTCATTTACGTTGTACATGACGAATTTGATTGTTTCTCATCCAGAACTTCTTGATGACGAACAACAGCCGCTTTCTGAGCCAATAATTGTGATATTGAACCAGGGAATGAAGTGTGCAATCGAAGTGACTCAGATCCTACAACTATATAACGAGTTAGGTATTCTTGAAGGCAATGTCTTTGTGGACATGTTTTTCCTTTATATAGCAATAATGGTATTTGCCTTGATGTTCATTATGGTGAAGTGCATTGGGAACATGATCAGAGACCATATTAGAGAGGATAGTGCGATCTTCCTAGAAGAAAGACTTCGTGTCAGTGATGTCCAGAAGATAGATATGAACTTCACCTTAAAATGGGCACGCAGTGCCTACCTTCTAATGAACACCAAAAGAACTCCATATGGTGGAACTATGAAAAGATTTAGAGAAATCACTAATGGATTGTTGAACGATCTAGGTATAATTGAGATCTTTGAGAAGGCCGGTAGTACTAGCACTTTCAGCGGTAGTGAGAAGGCTGTTGATGATAAAAGCAAGCAACTTACGGTCTATAACGAAGGCACCGGTGAAAGATCGACGGTATTTGACGATATGAACATCAATCATGAATTCTTTATTGCGTTTGCAAAGAAAATGAAGAATAATAAAGATGCTTATAATGACATAATCCAAAAGACTAAAGACGAACGGAAGTTATTAAAAGAAATATCTGTGCCTCCTTTAGATAAATCACAGACCAAGGATATCAACCTTCTTCCTTTGGTTCCAGATAAACGGGTGTTGGATTATGGATACACTAATCGACGTAACCAGATCATGCCCAACATCAAACGTGAAGGCGACTCATCTTCTCAGTCAACTCCACCGATATATGAAGAAGGCACCGATATTATCAGACCAAGCAGCAAAAGCAATTCCAAAGGCAAAGAGAAGGAAGAAACTGATGCCAGTAAGAGTGAGAAGCCTCCAATAGATGATTACTTCTCCAGTATTAAGCCCGATTTCAACTTCTCGAAACCAATTGATGGAAGGTATCATCACGATGATGAAACCACTGAGGATTATATGGGAAAGTTTCCTCTGATTGATCTTAATCAAGAAGAAGTGGTTTTGAATCGGGAAGCTGTGGGGTCATTTTTACAGAACTCAAGATATTTCATCGAACAAAATGAGATCCAAGCGGCATTAAACGGTATTATTAATGGTGGTGTTGCGAGCCAGACTACGACAGCACCTGGTAATAATTTAAGTCAACAAACTAACAGTTCTTTGTTTGGAAACAATCTGAATACCTATAGTAACAATTTAAACCCCGGTTTCGCAAATGATCGCTTTGACGTGAATGGTAACAATGTCAATACCAAAACACAAGGCACTTCCAGCCAACTTATGAATGATATATCCAATGGTGTGAAGTTGAATAACGTAGATATGATTTATAATTTGCCCGACAACATTGCTCAGTTTATGGTTTCTAATAGTATGAAGAAATCAGGTCTTGCAGGCGGGTCTAATATTGAATTCAAAGTACCGTCGTTCAAACAGCTATGGAAGTATGAGAATCAACAACGGAAAATGGCAGATGAGGTGTCGCAGCAACAGCAGCAGTCTCAGCAAGGCATGATGCCGGATGTGTTACCGCAACCAGTACAACCGCAAGATCTCCGGCAAATACAACAGGAAGCACAACAGTTCCAACAGCAACAGCAGCCTTCAGTTGCAATGCCGCAATTTACTCAGCAGCCGCAACAGCAACAACAGCAACAACAACAACAATTATCAGATCAAGACATGAGCTACATTTATGATAAACAGCTTGAATCTTTTTTTAACGAATTTTACGATAATTAGATTATGACCGGAAATTAATAAATATAAAAGGTATATTGAAATAGTACAAATATTAGGGAAATTAACATAATCAAGATCTCCAAATAAATCGCTTCCCGTAAAGAAGAGTGTTACCAAGTGCAATTGTACTGACAATAAAAGGCCACGGTCTTGCATGTTTAAGTCCACTAAGACTATTTTTACCATTGGCTAAAAGATAAAGCAACGACCAAGTCAGTGTGAACCCTGCACCATTGACAGGCTCACCATCGTAAATCATGTAACCACCAAGGGCCAGAGCGGCTCCAAAAAGCCCAACTGAGAGGTTTGAAGGCCCTATTTTAACCAATGTCCCTATAGGTCCGGATGCACCCGTAGAGGTGGTATATGTTCTGGAAATAAGTGACATTGGACGTACAACTATTCTAGAAGAGGAAACCAAGGGCGTTATTGCAAGAGCACCGGCCAATGTCCATGCAGGATATGGCGTCAACGTGAGATCATAAGCGGTTTGGAGAAGTACCGAGTTTTGAGTGGTATTAGTGGTTGCTGTCACTGCTTGTGAAGCAGTCTGAGAAGCAGTGTCGAGAACAGAATCTTTAGCCATTGTAGAGAGGATTGAGCGGCAATTTCCAGAAAAAGAAACAAAACGGGAGCTCGATTGACGATTATTCAAGCGTAAGCCTGAGGGAAGTGATCTCTCTTGATATCATTGACGAAGCATTGATTGTTACATCAAACAAGCAATAAGCGAAATCTATGCTTGCTGATTTTCCCGCTTCGATGAAACATCCGGGCTCCAAACCACTACTCCAAATATGAAGCCAATTTTTAAGCTACAGACAATCGTCAGATATAATAATCAGTTAATATACAAATGTGTATTAAATACGCACCTAAAGTCAAGAATAATTAAAACACTTCGATAGAAAGAGAAACCCCGTTAATACATAAATAATACCAAAAAGAAAGAGCAGATATAAATATAATGTGGCAACATGATTTAACCACCGAAACCATATAAGGTTCTTCCTTGTCTCTTCAAGGCGTAAACGACATCCAAAGAGGTGACAGTCTTTCTTTTGGCGTGCTCAGTGTAAGTAACAGCATCTCTGATGACATTTTCGAGGAAAGATTTAAGAACTCCTCTAACTTCTTCGTAAATCAAAGCAGAAATACGCTTGACACCACCTCTTCTAGCCAATCTTCTGATGGCAGGCTTTGTGATACCTTGGATGTTATCTCTAAGAATCTTTCTGTGACGTTTGGCACCACCTTTACCAAGACCTTTTCCACCTTTTCCACGACCAGACATTGTAAGTTATTTATATTATTTGTGATAAGTAAACAAAAAAACGATTTTAGAAACTATATGTGTCTAAAATTATTGTTGTTTGGATGAAGAAACAAAACAAAAGACCAACCAAGAAGTGGAAATTTCAAAATGCAACAGAAAACAAGGGGATATCCGGAACTATTTATATAATCCTGAAGTCAATCCTCAAGAGGAACAGGGACTAATCGCCACAAGAAAAACAACAAACCGGGAAGCAAAGCAAAAAACAACCACATCAGGGAGATAGTCCACATCTGTGAAACCCAATCAGAACACGCACAGACAACGGAAAGACAAAACGTTCAAAAACTGGCCGTAGGAGAAAATAGGAATCCATGCCAGACTGAAAACCCGCACTTTAGGGCCAGGTACGTGGGTATGAGGGATGAGCCACACCATGAGACTTCCCAGTCCCAGCATGGCAATGGTTTGACTGCAGATGTGCGTTCCAAATAGGACCAGAATATTTGTGGGTGGACGAAATGACCACTCAAAAAAACACGAAGAATGTGGTCCGAACAGTGGTCCTGGAAAAACCCCAGATTTATGTTGGTGCTGAAACTTTCGCAGGGCCAGAAAGTTTTTTTGAAAGTTTTGATCGCCCGTCAGATTGGCGTCCTCCAAATTAAGGTCGCCGTTTGAGGTGACGCTGGATGTCTGGCTGGGCCACAGGATTTTGCCACTTTTCAGGGCCGTCATGTATAAATAACTTTGGATCCCCGTAGATTTCGGTTTTTGTTGTTATTGCCTCTAAACTCTTGTGTTTGAAACTTGAATCTGTTATTATCAAATAGTTTAATCATTATCCAAAATGGCTAGAACCAAACAAACTGCAAGAAAATCCACTGGTGGTAAAGCACCAAGAAAACAATTAGCTTCTAAGGCTGCTAGAAAGTCTGCTCCATCTACCGGTGGTGTCAAGAAGCCTCACAGATATAAGCCAGGTACTGTTGCTTTAAGAGAAATTAGAAGATTCCAAAAATCTACTGAATTGTTGATCAGAAAGTTGCCTTTCCAAAGATTGGTCAGAGAAATTGCCCAAGATTTCAAGACTGACTTGAGATTCCAGTCCTCTGCTATTGGTGCTTTGCAAGAATCTGTTGAAGCTTACTTGGTTTCTCTTTTTGAAGACACTAACTTGTGTGCTATTCACGCTAAGAGAGTCACCATTCAAAAGAAAGACATCCAATTAGCCAGAAGATTGAGAGGTGAAAGATCATAAGTCATCAGCTGGTTTTTGTCTACGTGTGCTTATAGTTTCTATTCTATTTCTTACTTTATAACTTTATATAACTTCTAATTGTGATGGGTATCGGTTTTGTTTAATGTATAGTAATACTTATACTTGTACTTTGTAAGACTAAGACTTCAGAATTAATATTGCCATTATTATACATCATTATACAAAATATAACCATCAGGAGGTCATTTCTTGGACCCATTGGTATCAACATCTCCATATGTTTTCTTAAGACAGTTCTCAAAAAACATCAAATCCTCAGTGATTTCCTCCGGGGTTAATTCGTTGACCCCATTGAACGCCTTGTTTTTGGACCTGCTTGACCCGCCTCTGCCTCCATTTGCGGCATTATTTCCGTTACCAGTGCTGGTGGCATTGCCTCCGCTGTTTCCTCCGCTGACATTGCCACTATTATTATGATTGGCTGAACTGTTGGCTCCTTGACCGGCATTACCATATCGACTATGTCCAGCGCTCCCCGTACCACCTGAACTGTTATAGTTCTTTCCAAACAATATCTCACTAAGAGAATTGTTATCGCTCAAGAAGTTCGATTCGTCATTCGATGCCGATGAATAGCTTCTTGTGTTGTGGTGATTTGCTGCTGCTCTTGCTGTTTGCACTCTTCTCCGCTTGGTGGAAGAAGATGCATATCCAGGCATTGATGAGTCGTTCCCAGATACATTTGAGTCTGTGTAATAAGACGATTCAATAGGGTTTCGCGATCTTCTCTGCGGTCTTCTTCCCGCCACTAATCCGAGACTGCTGTTACTCACCGTCACGTTCCCGCTATCTGAAAGCCCGGAATACGCCGAAAAATCGGCAATGGCCGACAAAGCCTTCTGGGGGGACCCGTGATGCAGCTGCTGTTGCTGGTAGGCTGAGCCGTTTCCGTTACCGTTTAGGCTGCTACTGTATTGACGATAGCTGCTGCTATTCATCAAATCAATGTCAATGCTATAATGGTTGACATTTGCGAGGTCTTTTAGCACCTTATCTTCCTTCAAAAGGCGGATCTTCTTCACCAACTTCTCATACAACTTGTTCTTGATGATCTTGATGAAGTTATCATACTCCTCGTTGATCTTTTCTGCGTCGTCGCGTGTTTCCTTCTCGATGTTTCTCACCTGGTAGTTCTCCCACAATCTGAGCCTCGTTAACTCGTAGTCTCTGCGCTCTTGAGAGTCGCGTATATGGCCCAAATATTCTGCGTTGGTTTCATTGTGAATTGTTGAGAGTTCTTCCTGAAGATTCGTAAGTGCACGCTTGTAATATTCGTCCTTCTCTTCAAAGAAGCTCTCCTCCATGCTCACCAATCTGTTGGCAACAGCCATCTTTTTCTTACCCATCTTTGGAGCTCCAGTGGCAGAAGCTGCTCCCGATGCTGCTGAGGCCGCCGACAGGCCGCCAGCCCCAGGTCCACCTATTCCGGGTATCAGGTAGTAGCTGGATTTCACATCAGGCACTGAAGAGTAGATTGTGTTTATTTCCAGCAATCCTGTCTGGTATATCGTCTTATTGGACATCGCTATTGTGATCTTTCTGGATTGAGACTCAGGTTTGGTTCGTATGTGTTATTTTTGATATCAGATCCGCAGATCGGTTAAGAAATCGTTGTTCTATAAGTTATAGAGTTCAATTTATGGTGTATATATCTACTATCTCCAGAATATCGTGGCTGTTGTTATTGTTGCATCTGCTTGGATTTTGCTAAAATTATCTAAATAAAATAATTTATCTCAAGTTTTTTCTTCCTTTCCTTTTCGTTTCATTTTCCGCCATAATAAACCGACTCTCCGAGTTTGGGGTAGGCAGTTGAGGAAATAGGAAGGAGTCGGATTTTTGTGGTGCTACCCGGAGACAAAGTGGCATTTCTGTGGATTACTGGGTATCTTTTTCTAGATCCGCCAGGAAGATAAACAGAAGATATATATAAAAACATCTATAATTGGTTGAAGGTATTATCGAATTTTGTTTTATCATTCAGACAGAAGTCTGGCTGCTAGCCTTTATCAACTAAAACTAACTACCTTACCTTTCCAACTGGTTGCGCCTCCAACTGTTGTAATTGCTTCATAGAAGCCTATAATGAAATGTATATGAATACAAATGCCTGCATATAAGGCATAAATTATCAAAACATACATATATTGGTTGTTTATGAGTAGAGCAACGTTAGACTGGCGATCCAGCATAAGCAAGACGCACTTGATCCAGCTATACGTCTGTGTGATGACTACCATAGATTTGGTAATTTTTCAACTATAGTATTGCTATAAGCACGCATATCATGCTTTTATTCAATCTATCAGACAATATAGCAGATCATACTTCTGTCTGCCTACGTAGATCCATTCACGTAAAGCGGGCTAGAATCAGGCAGTTTCTTTCTATTATATTTATCCTAATTATGACTGCTCAATGTTTCATCACAGGGAAACATCCGCCCATCTCAAGCCACTACTTGGCTTGATATCTAATCCCGCTCATAAGTCGCATTCATTGAGGCTCCATCGTCGTCTTCCTCGTCTTCCTCAAGATCTCCTTTTTCATTATACAATGTCTTTGAATACGCAACATCAACTCCTAATAAAGTAGCTATTTCAAAATCGTTCCACGAAAGTAAAACAGGGTTTTCCTCGCCGTCCCATTCCCCGTCGTTATCCGGTCTCATGTTGTTATAGTATATGGTCACCAAGCTATGAATTACTCTATATGATTCAACAAACTTTATAGAAGATCCCTCAATGATCTGCGTTGATAGTATTGGCGACGATATCTGCGATAAGTTGAAAATACTAACCGATGTCATTGCAGAGGGTATGTAACTTTCGATGCTTCTATTGATTTCTTTGAAGTCAAATGTTTTGGTCTTATCGGTATTTGTCATCACTGGTTGATATATTTCATAGTTATTCTTGTTGAGCTTTATAAACTCATCAAGTGGAAAGATCTTGTCTAGTTCAGCTACTAATCTGGTTAAACCACATTCACCAACTAGCACTTCGTATTCGGTGATAATCAACGCGTTCGTTTCATCCATCAACAAATGATTAACTTCGTCGTATTTTGTATCCATAGTATTAACTGTAAGTATTTTACTCAAGATTAAATCGAGACAGTTTATCTTGAAGATTTTGGATGTATCATCGTTTAGGCTAGAATTCTCTATCTGCTTATCAACAAACTCGATAGGTTTATCCACCATCAACCCCACCAAATTTGTAAATGTTTCCGAGTCTAGATTCATGAACTTTGTCACCGTTTTGCTATCACTAGAGCTAGAACCTGTCCATGGTGACGACAAGTTTTTAAGAATCTCCTGAATCTCATTGAAATAATCAATGAGCCAGTCAGGCGGTTGAAGATCTTCTGCAGTGATCTTTGTCTTGAGGATCTTTGAATCATCGGATATATAGTTTAGTTTATTGTGTAATATGACAAAGATCTTGTCTCGTAAGAGCAGCTCTAACTGGTCCATCGTTCCAATTAGCTCGATATTTTGAGCCTTATCACTTGTCTTGAAAGCCTTCTGATATATAATTTTATATAACTCAAATGACTCATGCAAATTGTTCAAATTTGCAATGTCTTCTTGGGTTTTCAATATTCCTTCGATTTTCAATTTGAGAGGATTGTTCAAGCACCCGAGAACACTGTTAATCAAATGTTCCGAAAGCTTTTGCTTGGTTAAATACTTGTTCTTATCACACTCGTTTTCGCTTTCACTATTCATTACTGGAGGGAATAACATCTCAAGAATCTCTCTTTCACTGACTATTAATGAATGTATTAATGCCAAAATGTCGCCACAGTGTCTTACCGGATCATAACTGTAAAGGAACATCTGCGATTGAGATTGTTTGTTGAATGCCTCAAACTCTTCGACAATTTGTTTTGAGCGAGTCTCGATAAATGAATCGGTGAAATCTTTCAAATACTTATTATCGTCAAAATTAATGCCTCCAGAGGTTGTTGTTGCAGATCCCTCGTCGTCCAGATCTATCAGTTCGTCCATGATCAATTCGATACATCTTTTCATTATATTTAATACGTTTCTATTCAAGGTATTGATGTTCTTCACTTTTTGATTGATGAAATAAATCATTTTATTCAACGCCTTTTGGATCATTTGTGTCATTTGTGTCATTATTTCGAGCCCAATCTCTTGATTATTCATAGATAATAAGAGATAGCAGTTATTATATATTCCTTTCGCCTTGTTAAAACTACTAAAGAACTCATTGCTGTTTTCATCATTTATGTCATCTGTTGATGTCAACAAGAACCGTTCATATTCATTCAATTGAAACTGATTTTTAAAACTTATCAAGATATTCTTCTTTATTAAGATCTCATCCTTCTCTCGTTTGAGAATTTTTAGCTTGGTCAAGTTAAACTTTTCGTTACTCTTGAAGTTCTTTTCGTTAAATTTACTCAATTCTTGGAAATCTTTGGCGATTTTTTTGTGATTCACATTCAATTCGTCAATCTCAGATGAGAGCTGCTTAATGCTATCGTATATCTTATCAAACTTGGTCAATTCGTTGTAGTTCTCTTTAAGCGATTCGCTTTCCAATGTAGTTCTCAACTTTCTTCTTGTGGTTATCCCAAGAAGTCCCAGTTGAGTCAATAAGTCATAGTCGTTCAAATTAGTCGTGTTACTCGGATTCAAGAAGTTCTTGCTTTCAAAAAGTTGGAGCGAGTCTTTTATATCCACATTATCATCACCACTGCCGGCAACCGGAAATCTTGTTGATATTATCTTTGAATTACTTGTTATCTTCGACAATTTCGCAATCAAGGGATTGGAATCGTCGCCACCATTAGAGGTTGGTATATCTGGTAAAGGTTGATTTGTAGTGTCTAATATCAAGTCAATAGATAGTTTCGCAAATTTGTCCGCTATTTGGTTTTCGCTGTCATATTCGTTATCTTCATCATTACTACTGTCGTTTTTGCCATTTGAGGATAAAATATTACCTGAATTAAATTGCTTCTTGTTATTTCTTAGCAATGAAAATTTACTACTAAACTTTTCAGAGAAGCTAGTATTACCCTCATCATTATTGGAATTGTAGGAATACGGCTCGGGCGAACTACCTTCATTTTCCAAATCATAAGAATACATAAAATCCATTGTGTGCCTTTTCTTCTTAATTCTGCTTTTTGGGCTCTAATGATTATAGATGTTCAGTCTATCGTAGTGTTGGTAACAGATCGAAATATTGAAATGTTGTCATTTTCATTTTTGATTCTTTTCGTCACTTTGGCTATGTAGTTGTTTTAGCAATTTATGTGCTGTGGTTTTGAGGTCTCCACCCTTTAATACATCGCATTCTTACAATATAAGCTTAGTATCGACAAGACAAAGATGGAGATACGTTTAGATATACCTCTGTTGGCAGCAAACTTTGCCGTTAGTTATTTGAGCTCGAGATGTAAATCATTAGGGTTATCTTTGCAATTCAGGCGGCTCTATCCTGTTGCACCCATCGAATGGTTCTCCAAAGGATACGAGCTGGAGATGTAACATTATTAGTAGGTAGTATCAGGAAAGAAACAGTAAAATCTCTTCAAAGTGGTTACAATATTTCAATTTTACTAATTTTAATTTTTTTTTATCCTTCAGATAATCCTAGTGCAATGATTTCTTTTTATTTGCCTTGTTCAACCATAATATTCAAAAGAATTAAAATTTGACTCAATGATTGAAATATTTTGACTAAAACTATTATTATATTACCTAGCAACACTCGCGAGTATATCTAGATGATATTCAGATACTAAATACATAGAAAAATTAAACATCAAAGCAACTTATCTTAGCCTGGGCCAAATTATGCATGTTGAGCGGATTTATGCAAAAGTCGGAGAAAAAAAATCTGGGTTTCTTTTTCAAACAATAGCAAAAATTAGACAATAAAGATTCTGAGTTATAGGCATTCGTAGAGGGTGATTTGCTTCATAGCATATATAGGTGATGACTATAATAAATGTGGCTCTCATGTTCATAAAACAACTTGTATGAGCAGCATAACACTGTATGCTGTTTAATTCCCAATATAATATGGGGAAGCACTATGTGTTGTCAACCCCAACTGTAATATGGGACAGAAATCCATAAGCTACCTGTAAGCCTGACGATACCTTTGGAAAACAGGTTTTCCATTTTGAAGGGCTTATTTAACAAACTAGTATATTACATCATTTACCCATACTCAAAATTTTTGAATGTACCAGCTGAATATGCAAAAAGAAAAGTCCAAGAAATTTGAATCTATGGAGACTGAAAAGCCTCTGAATTCATGAAACTTCCTGAAGGCACCTATAATTAAGCGACACTCAAATCAGGATGCTCTTAGTTTCTGGGAATCATCTTATAAGAGGAGGGTGCAGAAAAAAATGGCCCAGACCCTATTTGTATGCTTTTAATTTCTGTTACACAACGAAGCAAAACAGAATGAATGAGCCACGTCTCTCTAGATCTCCGATAGTACAAATCAGCTAGTTAGAAACAGAAAAAAAAAAAAGAAAAATTGAGATCAATAACTTGGAGGACCTCCTCTTGCCTCTTGCCAGTTTTGTGAGAAGATATTATTGAGACCACTGGAAAATATTTATCATCTGCAAGAAATCCGAGTGTAAGCCGTGCTTAATTCATTAAAATCCCTTTTGTAACTTTAGAAATGCCAAAGGATACAATATGTTGTTTCCTTATCTAAATACCCATATATAGCAATAAGACCCGTCGATCCTAGGGAGACAGAAACTATTTGAATGCCTCTACACTAACGACAAAATGGGAAGGAACTAGAGCAAAAGCAGTCACTTCTCATTGACAACAGATACTAATAATGACGAAAATATCAATAATAAAATAAAGTAAAAAGGATGAAGAGAATTTAACTACTCACTAGGCTACGTATTACTATTTTAGTTTAACGAATAATTTATGGTAATTGAGAACTCTATGCATGATGAAAATGCTTTGCCCTAAAAGCCAATCGATCAGAAAAAAAGTTTTTTTTGCTTATCTTGCTGATTTTTACTCTGCGACATGTTTTTTTGTGTAGTTGTCTGCTTCATTTTATAAAAACCACCGTATAAAGAACAAATAGAATCATATAACGAAGTTGAATATGTCAGTCAGTCATGAATTATTATTCTATATCAAGAATTCGATGTAATGCGACCCAGCAAAAATATCAGAAAAGAATTATATTATGGAAAAGAGAAACACAAATTTTAAGTTTGGGGTACTTACATTCCTATTAATAGATACCCAAGCGGCATTTTCAGCATGCAGCCCCTTTGCTATGTGTGGATCACTTCTGGAAATTCAAGGTCACAAGAAAACAAAAATGGCATCCATACTGCGTGAGGAATTGCTGAATTCCTCACATTGATGTTTAAAATAGATCCTGGGATTAACTATATTACCTCTGTTATTCCCTTCCCTTTTTCTTCTCTTTGCTTACTTTCATTATTTCATTTCAGACGCTTTGAATTTATTTTCTATCTCACTATCTGTGTTCATTGCGTTGTATCTACATTTCCAACTTGATTCACATTCGTTTAATTATTAACATCAAGTAGAAACATAAGATATCAACATTAATTTTCGCATATTGAAAGAAAGAAGAAAGAAATACGACCAAAAGAGATATTCAACTTCACAATACATTGCGATAATATTAATCGATAATGCTTCCAAAAGTATTGCAAATAATACTTTTGAGCATGTTAACTCATTTAGCATCAGCTGAGCCAACCCAAGACAAGAGATATTATGTCAATGCCAACGATATTGGAGCCACCACGTTACCTTCTTACCTCACCACTGGGACTGATTCTTGGGACAAAGCAACTTTGACAACTATTGACTGGGCAACATGGGAAAATTCATGGGCAACCTCTTTGACTACATCTGTCACCACACCGTCAACCACTTCAACTATGCTGGCCACCTATACTACTGTGACTGTCAACAAGGGCCATTCTGCTTATGCTAATCGCAGAGCAAAGATTGTCATCGGTGTGGTTTGTGGATTTGTGGGAGTCGTTCTTCTCACGCTCGGTTTGTGTTTACTTCTTTGCTGGGTCCAGAAAAAAAAGAAAAGCGAAAAAGATGGTGAGAAAGATGTCAACATCAGGGAGATTCAACAGATTCCTAGTCACGACAATGCTGTATTGGGAGCTGGTGCTATTGGTGCCGCTGGTGTTGTTGCTGCTGCCGCGCTAGATGGTGAAGAGTCTGAAAAGAAGGACAATGCCTTGACAAGAATTGAGAGCATCGATGACGATAATGCTAGCACTATTACTGGGAGCTTTGCTTCCTTGTCAGAAAGATTGAAGGAAATTCAAAAGTCTTACAGTGGTGAAGGTGAAGCTGACTATGACCCTGATGATGGGTACGACCATACTCAATACAAACGTGAAAGCCTTAGATCTGAATTTTCTAACACCACCAGAAGTGATGTTCATTCTCCTAGCGATATTGTTGCATCCCAAGCGACTTCCAAAAAGACTGCAATTGGTGCAGCAGCAGGTGCAGCCGCTGCTGCCGGCGTCGTTGCAGCCGCTGGGATTGCTTCCAAAGGACACTCAAGACTGTCTTTCAATAGTGCTGTTTCCTCCCAAGGTTCTTTCGCATCATCTTCATCCAGCTCGTTCAGATCATCTATCAATCAAGAGCCAGTAGAAGATGACTATGATAACCAATCTCCAAAGGGAACTATAGTTAAGACCCCAGAAACCTCTGCTGTTGCTGCCGCTGCTGTTGCTAATTCCAACAAATCCTCCCCTTTTGATGATGTTCGTAAAGTTCCACCACCTTCCGATGACGATGAAACCAAGCTTACTCCTTCAAAAATAAAGGCTCCAAGAACAAGCACTGATATCGAAAGCCCTAACACTATCACCACTGGCACCGGCACATCCATCATCTCTGATGTTGACAGTGAAACTGCCAGTTTTGAACAAGACAGAAACTTCCCAAACAAGTACAACAACTTTGCTACCGAGTTGTTAGTTGCTAAAACTGTGAAGCCAGTGTCTTCGAACTCTGTTAGAGAGATCACAACATCGACTAATGCTTCTAGTGCTTTAGAAACTGTTTCTGAAGAAGGAGAAAGAAAAGAATCTATCGGTACTATCACTAAGAAGTCAGACAATGAAACTGACTTCCATTCTACTGAGACCAGCAAGAGAATTTCTGGCTTTGATTTCGAAACCGCACCACCATCGTCGTCTGCCTCAAACGATAGAAGACCATCCGAGACCTCTTTTTTCACTGAGAAGATCGAGTGATAGTATAATGGAAATCCCTTAGACCAGTCGCATTCATCATTATCAAAACAAAAAACATAAACAAAAACAATCAATATCCTAATATTCTACCTTTTGCATTTCAACAAGTCACTTCATCAAATCCTTTTGCTATTCTGCTGGTCGGAATACCTACAATTCTCAACTCCATGCTATCCCGCAGACGTTATTCATTTCTTCTCGATGGTTCATAATCATCTGTATTATTATAGTTTACACTTACTACTTATATCATCACTTATTTATTTATCTACTTTATCTCTTTCTTATCTTTTTATATATTATCTAATATCATTTGCATTTACTAATTCTGCTTTTAAACAGTCAGGCCAAATAAAGATGCGTATTTGGCTATTCGCTTTGCAAACGAGAAATCAAGATTGGACAAACCTTCTACATCATGTGTCTGAAGGGTGATAGATACCTTGTTGTAAACATACAGAACATTTGGATGATGACCGTATAAATGTGATCTCATATTGACTTGATTGAGAAAGGCACAGGTCGATTCGAAATTATTGAATTGGAATTTGTTTCTGAGGGCCTGAAAGCCGTCAAGTTGTGTGATTTCCCAACCACCATTGAGACTCTTTAAATTAGCAGAGATTTCTGCAGCGGTAAGCTTGACCGATGCGGTCTTCACGATCTTGTTGTACATGGTCTCAACCTTGTTTAGCTAGCATTTCTTGGCCACTCTTTCAACTGGTGGTTATGTCTTAGGCACTTGCAGAACAATTTTTCGGAGATTCATATTTTTCAGACGAATTACCTCCTTGGATAACCTCCCAAAAGAACAGTAGATACATAGACAATGGACTTCTGAAATTTAGCCATTGATGCTATCAAGTATTATCTACTATATAGACAGACCAGACTATCTCTAACGAGGCCCAGAGGACCATAGAGACCAAAAGTACATACTCTCACAGCGGCATCGGTCTCCACAATTAAACCGGAAGTTCCACGTGAACGGATTTTTTCCTGTTCGATCTAATATTATATTATTTTTGATTCTTGTTCTTTTCGTATTGACAGACTAAATAATTGTAGAGGCAGGTAGATGAATGAACAGTATCAGTGGGTGTGAATGGATGATTATTTCTTGCGCCAGTATTCTATGAGACTCTTGGGTCAAACACTGTACTATCAGATCAATCATTAGTTACTCGAAGCCAGAGCGAATCTCTGGACTAAAAAATGGCAACAGCCATAACAATAATCAACGACGAGCTATCGCCTTTGATAACGAGGGCATATAAGTACGACGAGACCTTAGACGAACCTCTCCAGGATATCCTCAGCAATTTTCTCAATGTTATCTCACAAATCGACATAGATAAGCTCCCCCCAGCGATTCACATTGCGGGCTACAACTACATATACATTAGATCCGATAACTTGATAATATTGTTAGTGGCTGCCGATCGGTTTTATAAGCAGATCAATGCGATGTGCTATCTTGTATTCTTGAGGAATTTTGAAAAGACTTTGAAGAATTATTGTCGAAGCAGGACATTATTCGAAGATTTGATAGTGGATAACTTTCTTTTAATTTATGAGTTATTTGACGAGGTCATGGATTACGGGTTTGTTCAGATCACCGATTATAATATCTTGAACGAATACATAAAGATCAAAGTCAATGTCTCAGACGAGGCAAACACAGGCAGCAGTAAAAAGAATAAGAACCAGGATAAAGATTATGAACATGAATTGAACTCTAGTATTTCGAGAACGTCAACGACGCAAATATCATGGAGACCAAAGGGGATTTTCTACAAGAAGAACGAGGTGTTTATTGATATCATTGAGAAAGTAAATCTTCTCGTAGATGATCGGGGCCGGATAAAGAAACAGATCATTTCCGGAGAAGTGAAAGTGAAAAGCTTTTTATCAGGGATGCCCGTACTTACCCTCGGTCTTAATGAGTTCTTGGCCACAGATCACGATACGAATACGATTGATTCTTTTGAGAAAATCAAGTTCGATAATGTGAATTTCCACCAATGTGTGGAATTACAGAAGTTCTCGCAAGATAATACAATCAGCTTTATTCCTCCCGATGGGAATTTCACGTTGATGACGTACAAGCTTGATATTCGTAAGGCCCCGATTATAAAATTAACAAATATCAGTTTCAAAAAGATGATTGTGCATCGTAAGGTGAAAATCTCAAAAAAAGCCGATAATAACGATCAAGAAGCAGCCAGTAATGACGGAAAACAGGACTCTGAAGCAGCCAGTAATGACGGAAAACAGGACTCTGAAGCAGTTAACAATGAATCAAAACAGGAGGCAGATACAACCACAAAGCATACAAAAAGAAAAAGTTTCAAGCTCGAGAAAGAAACCAAATTGATAATAAGTGCCGATTTAATGACCCAATTCACGAAAAGACTAACGGCGACGAATCTAGAGATCTTGATTCCAATAGACTTTGAAAAGTACAAAATCAATCTTGATAAGCTACCGAGATTCAAGACGAAAATCGGGGTTGTAGTTTTCGATTTGGAAAGACGAAGCTTAATTTGGAAAATATCATCTCTCAATGGTAACCGTTCTTTCCAAATGGCCAGTGAGATCAGTCTTTTAAACGATGATGACATTTTCACGTCCAAAAATGACAGCGGCCCTTCATCTTTGAATTCAAGAAGAAATTCAACCATCTCCAGAAGAGGTTCTTTGGCCTATACTTTGCCTGAGTATTCTGAGTCGTCAGAATCATCTGATTCAGAGGCTGAGAAAACTTACAATTATTACTACGGGAATCTAGAGAATAATCAGGATTTAGACCCTGAAGCGAGAGCAAACAGGGAGAAAGTGAAAAGAGTAAAGAAGATATTCAAAACCATTCAAAAAGAGCAAAAAACAATGACCCAAAACAAAAACAGAAACTCTGTACTCTCTAAGCACGAGGGACCAACATCGCCATCATTGTTCTCTGATTTCCCTGATGAAAAGGATGAAAAATCTTCTGGTTTATTCAAAACTCAGAAACAAAAACATAAACAGAAACAGAAACAATCAACAGCTCAGCAACAATTACAGCTGCCACAAATAGATTCTCCTCTTGGTCCAGAAACTCCAATAGATCTCAATACTGGCTTTTATCTCAACAGAAACATGATCAAAGCCAGTTTCAATATTGAGAATATAACCCATTCAGGCCTTAGAATCACCTACTTGAAATTAGAAGAGCCTCAATTGCAATACACATCATTCCCATGGGTTAAGTACATGACAGTCAATGATTCTGAATATTGCTTCAAGTTTTCCTTCAACCAATTAGGTCCTGATGAAACTGTGGTGAAGTACGTGAAACCTCGCAAACATTCTCCGGAGGATGTTAAGTTTCTCTCAGGAGGAAAGACACATAGAAGACATGTTAGTTGGAAAAAGATATAGACAATATATAAACGGGTTAATGATGAACAGATTAAACATACAGACGTAGTACGTAGTGATATTTACTGACGCGATAATCACAGCAGTAACAACAATAGCAATAGTGATGTGAAATGGCAGCATAAGCGTTATCACCATACTGATGATGAAGGCTAATTTCTAGGGAATAAATGTTATACATCTCAACTTAGACATGCATTCATATACATTCACATGCAGCAGCCATTGTCACCTTGGTTAATATATATGTTTTATCAGAAATCTGGGTCACTGCCTTTAATATCTGGGAGGATTATTTTTCCAATTAGTTAATAATATCCCTTGATATGTAATTCTGGAATTATTCTCATTGTGATTACAACTTCTATTCCTCTTAAGAATTGTCGCCTTAGCTGCTGCATCCGTTGCATCTGCTGGTTTGTGTTTGAAAACTTATTACTCGTAAGAGATGATCCACCAGACAATATTACCGGTACAATATCTCGCTTCGATTATAATTCAGATGGTGCAATCTCTTCGATCATTTCAAATTCTTCGAATAGCTCTGTTTCCTTAACTAGTTCAGTTGTTTCATCAGCAGCTAACAACACCAGTATGTCAGTATCTTCGTCCAAATGCAGTACTAGTGTTGGTGCTGCCATGAATTCGTCATTTTCAGGATCAATGATCGTTGGCACAAGTATTTGCTTGTCTTCCTTCTTTTTATTGTAGGATCTGAGATTTGACCTACAAATATACAACCCCTTCTCGATTTAGATTTCTCCAGACATTTAATTAATAGTAACCTTTGTTATTATCTTGCAACAGATTTCAGTATTAGTATCGTTGATTTATCGTTTATAGTCTGTCTCTTCAATCTATTTTATGCTTTTGAATCATAGGCTCTTCTATCCATTATTCGTAGTTTGTTGTAGCCTGTGTAACATTATCATGGATAATTCACTTTTTCATAATCACGTGCTTAATTGTTTCCACTAAGATTAAGATAGTATTATTGTCCCAAGTTAATCATGAGTTTCTAGAAGAGTCGTAGCAAGTATACAAAATAGCATAACGGTATTTCCAAATCCATGACTATCTGATCGTGCAAGCCTAGACCATTACAGGTATACTTAAGTCTTTTTTCAAAAGCTTCTTATCCCTTTTACTGATCTTACCTTAGCACTGCATTCACCCGATTCGTATACAATTATTCCCAGTTCAACGAGATTCAAGAACTTCTACCAGAACTTGTTTGTGAGTTCAGGTTCCGAGGAAACCCAGATTCTTGATAACAGTATAATCAGCTTGTTTATGTTGGAGGCCAAGTTCTTTTCAGATGATGTCTTAATCAATAATTGTAACGACAACAAGATCTTGTGATATATATACTCAGTAAATATAGTACAAAGGAATAGTTTTATAATCTAGAGATGTTTAGAGGGCATATTTATAGATCTTATCTCGTCTCTTCGTAAGAGGGCTTCGATTTGATCGAGTCAAAAGAGATAGACTTCTTGGCCTCGATGGACATAGTATCATTGACAGTATTTTCATCATCGTATTCATAATTGTCGTTTGTATCCAAAGAACCCCGGCGAGACTGAGAACCTGACGACTTCAAATTGAGCTTTTCTTCAAGCTCCTTATTTAATTCTTGCAATTCTCCAGTCTCTTTCATTTGGTTGATTTCTTGTGCTAGTTGATTCACATCAAAAACTTCATACTCAGCATTAGGGTCGATCTTTTCCTTTTCCTTTTCCTTGTCCTTGTCTGGGTCTGTTTCTGATGACTCCTTAGAGGCAGAGGATCCCTTGTCAAGACTTGCTCTGGTTTGAGCTTCATGGGCTTCCTTTTGTAACTGACCCTCAGCATAAACCTCCCACCATTCTTTTCTTTTGGGCTTGAACCATTTTTTCCATCCAGTATTATTCTTACTAGATGACCCCTTTGACTTGTCATTAAGAATGGATTGAGCATTTTTATCAAACTCCAACACCAATTTTCTTTGTCTTTCGCTTTGTTCAGGATCAGGTTCATCAATTTCCACAAACTCCTCAGATAAGACAGACCATCCAATAAGCTTTAAAAGCTTTGGCATTGCTGTACGATACTCCATATGTCCTGTAACATGCTCAGTGCAATCAAAGTTTTCAATTCCAACAACATTTTCAATTGGAGAGAGTCCTGCGACCCTTCTGATACCGCCACTGGTAGCACGGAAAAGATATCCCAATATCCAATCTTTTTTGGAATAACCATTGATAAATCTTCCGGAAACCACTGATCTAGATAGTAATAAATGCTCTATGTTACAAACAAAAGGAGAACCAAAAAGAATGACGTTTTCAACCAAATCACAAGCTCCTTTTTTCGCAAGCTCAAGTAAACACGATAAAATCAATCTCGAACCAATCGAGAATCCAACAAGTGTCACTGGTCGAACTCCTAAATTCCGTGAAAGTAACGTGTCTGCAAGAATCTTTCCTGCTGCCCAAGCACGATCTAATGAAACGTTCCATGGATTATCTAAAAGATATCCTAATTTGGAAAGTGCTAATGGTAATTGTAAAGAAGCCATCAATGCTGTTAAGATTGTGGCACCCAAGATTTGTTGCACAGATTGAGTTAAGATCTCGGTAGCTAAAATATTTATGGTTTGACCTGTGGATGTCAACATTTCCGGCTCCCAAAGCAAAGAGAACAAATCACCCATGATAGGATCGACAGTAGAGAATGGTAATCTGATATCATCAGCCACTGAGTTCATCCATCCACTCACAGTTATGATTAAATTCACTCTTCTGTTACTGTGCAACGGTCTGAACTCAAACGTTTTCACTGCCCCCGTTCTAACCATCATTCCTTGGGCTCCAACTTTGGCACCAACACCAGTTCCAATAGTAGTGACAAGGGCAGTACCTGCTGCGCCACCTAAAACCGTACCAGCACCACTAATACCGATAGTCGAAAGCCCAGCAACAACACCCACTGAGATTAAAGGAGCAAGCAAACCAGCACTGACCCCAAGAATAAGAGACCCTGAAACACCGGCTAATCCAATATAAACCATTCTCTTACGTTTGGCTTTTTTGGCTCTGTATTTCAAGATTTCCTTTTCATCTAAGGTATGAACAGTTCCTTCGTCGATTTCCAATGCTTCAGTGATTCTTCGCTCAAAGGAACATATCTCATGTTCCTTCAAGTTCAAAGTAGCCCCAAATTTCATAAGAAGAGTACGAGAACGAGAATCATAAACCGAGTCGCAAATAAGAATCAAGAACAAATCACATACCACCGTCCAAGCAACATAGATATCAATAGTTTTCCTGTCTTTTATATCATCAGGATCGACTACCTTTTCTATATCGATCTTCGTTTCGTCCTGTTCATTGTTGTTATCACTTGCCTTCTCTTTAGAAGCGTCATCGTCCGTTATTATATCACTTTCAGTAACTTTCTTTAAATGAAGCAGCTCATTTGACTGTGTAGCAATACTACTATCAGTTTCAACTTTATACTCTTTGGGTTCCTCTTGATCGCCTTCCGCTTCCGCTTCCGCTTCTCCTTCTTCATACAATGGGTTCTTGACGTTTTCTGTCTTAGTTAAACTACTGGAAAGATCGCTACTAACAACACCATGTTTACTCAAGCTCTCAATCATTGCCTTTTCCGCCTCAGAAACCTCTAGATGGTCATAAAGATCGTGCATGATTTTCTGAGACCAGGTTGCCATGGATGCCTGCACAGCACTCAACTTTCTGCTATTTTTGTATTTTTTAGGCTGTAGTTTGGCGAGTTCTGTGGCCATTTCCACCATTAAAAGCTTAACAAGACCAATGTATGCAAAAATCTCGTCTTCCTTAAGCATTTCTTTAGTGGCCTGCATTTGGTCCAACACATTACGTGAGTTTTCGGCCGAATCATTGTTGTTATTGATATCGTAGTCCTGATCGTAGCTTGCATCGCTATCGCTATCACTTTCACTACTATCATCATCAATAGAGGCGGCAGCAAGTTTCTCATCCATATCGGAGGCCGAATAACTGTTGAGTAAGGGACTTCTTGCCCGACTCTCTTTCATCGTGTCAAGCTTGTTCATGAACAAGAAATCGGTCTGTTTATCATTTTGTGCATAAACGGCTGCTTGCACCTCTGCTGCGATTTTCGTGTATCCTCTACTGCTAGGAGGCACCTGGTTTAGATGCTTGTCGTTATCGAATGGATTTTCCGAGATAAGCTTCCCAGAATCGTCGTATATATCAAAATGGTTGGTCACCATCGGCATTTCCTGCCATTCGGCGTCATCAGACTCGTCATCAACGTCAAAATCTATGCTTCCATCATCACTCAGCGACTCCATGTCATGTGGTTGGTTCACTTCAAGATGCCGCTGTGTATCAACTTCATGTTGTGACGATTGTGACGTGCTGCGATTACGCACGGCTTTGAGACTGTCAGTAGAGCTCTCAGCCACCGCATTATCGATTTTTATTTCGGGATTCTGCGGTTTTCCGGGAACTTCTTCTTCTTCTTCTTCTTCTTCTTCTTCTTCTTCTTCTTCTTCTTCTTCTTCAGTATTCGGGATTTGAGGACTATGATAGTCATTATCTGCTGATTTGGCTTGATCGTTATCAGGTATACTTTCTTCTTCGTTGATTATATCGGTTCCACCTAAATTGAATTCTAGAAACTGGCCGTTATTAGACGTTGCACTCTGTGCTCCCAATTCTTCTTCATCGTCTTCATGCTGATTGTATTGATCATCTGATTTGCCTACATCAAGTTCCGAAAGATTAGGCAACTCTGAGATCCGTGTCAGTGTATCGTTAATAAAACTAGATGACCGTGATGGCCTGGTTAAACTTGCAAGCACCGCCCGTTTAGATTGGACGGCAGCAGCAGCCATATTAGCAGCTGAATTAATGACAGAATCCTCGTCCGTTTTCAGAGAGGTCTTGGTCATGATCTGCTATTTGACAGGCTATCTGAGATGCAATTTGGCCGGCAGAGCTTGGTTGGTGTTATATATTTGGAATCGATGAGGTGTTGTTATTGTTAGTATGCTAATTCGATTCTTTGTCTATTTTTTGTTTAATTTTTCGTCACGTGGATATAATTTGAAGATTACCAGCCAAAGCTGGTAATTTCAGATGGTAATAGCTCTCGGTTTAATTAATGAACGATAAGTGGTAATGGCGACTACAGATAACTGTTTCTTTAGACATAGTATTAAAAACTAATATGATGGAAGATTGAAAGAGGGGAAAAACACATTATATAATGAACCTAATAAATATATAAACGCATAATACGAACTCACAATCTTCTACCACGACGACCACCCTTTCTTCTGGTAGAATCGGATGGGACTGGAGTGACATCCTCAATTCTACCAATTCTCAAACCAGATCTGGCCAAAGCTCTGAGAGCGGATTGACCACCTGGACCTGGAGTCTTAGTCTTGGTACCACCAGTAGCTCTCAATTTGATGTGGACAGCAGTAATACCGACTTCTTTAGCTTTTTCAGCAGCATCTTGGGCAGCCAACATAGCAGCGTATGAAGAGGATTCATCACGGTCGGCTTTGACTTTCATACCACCAGTGACACGGGCAATGGTTTCCTTACCGGACAAATCGGTGATGTGGACGAAAGTATCGTTGAAGGAAGCGAAGATACGGGCAACACCAAAAACTTGGGAGCCGTCACGGGCTTGAGGGCCTAAAGTAACATTTTCTATAACGAGGGTTAGTAATGGGCTCTGTGGAATACATATTGACTGTGTTTGAGGGAGGATGAATAGCCATGACAAATTATTGACAAGCTCATATTTGAATGCTAATGATTATATTGATATCTGGATTGATTTATAGATCTAGGAATCTATAATTGAGCCTGACTAAAGTCATTAATTAGGATGGAATGCCCATGATACCCATCATTTATCTATCTCTCTGGCAATGTAATAACATGCTTTAATGCATTCTATTATGTCACAAAGATGACAGTCAAGATGATACTAATAGTTTCCACTTGAAGATTGCAATATTTATACATAGTATTGCAATTCAATGATGATTGCCATTTATCCTGTCCTAACTACATCCACATATATTCATTCTTCCATTCCACTTATTGCAAAGAAGATCATCTTCATAACCACTTGTCTTGCAATCCTCGGTGTTCTTTTCCTCTATTCCCCTCCAAACACATATGATAATGATGATGATAATAACATACCAGTAGCCATTTTTGATGATTATTATGTTGTGTACTGTCTTGTCTATAACTGATACAATATAACACTGTGAATATAATCAAAAGAACAAAAAAGTCATTAAAAATTTTTTTCAATTTTCTTCTTCTCTGAAGATTTTTTCTGCCATGGTTCTCTCAGGCCCTAAAATTTTTTTGATTTTTCAGCTCGCTCATTAGTGGCACGTGACACATCAAGGCATTTTTCAAGCTTCGTAGGAGTTTCCTTTCTGGGAGGAAGCGGTCACAATTTACTAGAGAGATTCACGTGCTCGGTGAAGTTTTTCAGTATTTTATTATTTGCGCCTGGTTATTGTGCATGGCAAGTCTCAACATGATTGAAGAATCGGATATACTAGCTGCATTCATTATACTAAGAACATGACAGACATAACCTAGATACCACTAAGACCATGCTTGATACGTTCCTTCTATAGTCCTAAGAACACAACAGATGTGGTTCATCAACAGAAGATAGCATTAATAACCTCTACGTAAATCTCTGCATCTATACAAATATACTTATACCCTAGTTCATAATTTCCGCGAACAAACGCACGCTACGATTCTTATAAGATGTATCGTTTATTAATTATAATAATTGCAATGAAAAACCTAGTAAACGAAACCCAAGATTTTACCAGCAACGTGCTTTCTTTTAGCTTCTTCGTGGTCGATAATTCCAGCAGAGGTGGTCAAAATAACGAAACCGAATTGTCTAGCTGGCAACAAGTTGTCAGACCATTTTTCAATGTCATCGATCTTGACGTTGTATCTTGGGGAGATAACACCACATTTGTTCAATCTACCGTTCAATTGGACAACGATCTTACCGGATCTGTGGTCATCAATGTATTCGAATTCACCAATGTAACCGTGTTTTTGCATAACTTGCAAGAACTTGATGATGACCTTGGAGGATGGTCTGATCAAGACTTGTCTCTTACCAGATTTGGAAGCGTTGTTGATGGCGTTTAAAGCATCAGCTAAGACGGAAGCACGAGTCATTTTTAACTAAAAGATGTTAGAATAAGTTCCTTGTTGGTGGTTGACTTTTGCGTAAATTTATTGGCTTGAAAGGTGGTATTCATCGGCCGAGTTTGGCCTGTTGCTGAATATATTAGATTGATCCAACTTTCAAAGTAATGATATGATAGATTATAATGACCTGCTCATAAACTTTCAGTATTATTCGGCATCCCAGTCAAATCCCAACCATATGATAATATCGGTTCTTCCATATTTCCACTCGTTTGCACACTCCATACTTCGATCGATAACCAATGATTCCGATGTCCTATAGTAATAAAACCCTCAGTCGATGAATACCCAATATCTTTCTCCCATGTTTTCGCTTCAAAAATCAAAACTAGAGTTGATAATATACATACTTATTATGATATTGATGATATATAATGGTGATGATGACGATGGTTATATCTTGAGTATGTAAGCCAAAGATCCAAGAGAACGACAAAAATGAAGTTTGAATTCTTTAAAATTTTTTGAGTGCAGGATCGAAAAAATTTTTTTTCTCTGCCAGTGAAAAATTAAAAGGCACGTGATAAAGATATGAGAATTGCACCCAAAGGCAGAAAAAAACAGTCACAGAAAGCGGGCTATTTTTTTAACGCTCTAAGGCACGTGATACAATGCTATAGGCAGGAAAAAATTTTCTCATTTCAGAGAATCGATTTTTCGATATTTTCTGTTTTTCGATTTTATAAAATTTTTAATGATAATTTTTCCACTGAGTTCTTCTCACCTACTGATATTGGTATCTCAAGGAATAGATTATTATTACATTCAAAGGAATATTAATCATAGAACATCGATAAAATGCCTGTATGTACTACCGTCAATTGTTATAGCATGGAATTCAGTGGTCAAAAGTGGTTGTTAATGACATGTTTGTGGCAGCATAAATGAGATGGGAGAGAGCACTGGAGAAGGATGGAAGGATAAATGAGAATGCGAAGGGTCTTGTAGTATCAAACATTTGAACATTTGAGAATATGGACATACAATGTGGCCATTAATCAACTCAGTGGAAACAGTCTATCAATGTATATTATTCGATTCAGTTATTGAATATCATATGAGAACCAACTTGAAAGTTTGTTAGTCATCTACTGACTTCAACCCTAACAGTATTATTTCAGCAGGTACAGATATCACAGTTTTATAAATGATGGGGAGCATATGTGGGTCATGATACTTTACCCGAAAGCATTAATCTCATCTCAGCACCTCTCAACCTCTCGTAACTTTGGACCACTGTAATTTCCTCCAAACTTACCAGGAATATCTTTACTAACTTCTCGTATAGTCTCACAAGTCTTTGAAAATCAAGCAAAAGTTAGGTAAAGCTCAAAAGCAAAACAGAGCTTTGCCACAATGGATCAGATTGAGAACTGACAACAAGATCCGTTACAACGCTAAGAGACGTCACTGGAGACGTACTAAGTTGGGTTTATAATCAGTTTCGCTATTATCATGGTTGGATCGTTTCGCATTCGTCAAGTTATAGTATACTCAAATCCAATAAGCTCAAAAACCTTCATAATGAAATGAAATGATACAGGATGATATTTGGCTGCAAATCTTGGAGGTTAGTTATCTCTTGATTTATTTATAATAACCAAATATATCTATCTATCTTTGTTTTGTATATGACGATGTAGGATGTGCCAAGCGGTATCAGTACTATCAAATAGAGTAGAGTGCGAACATGATGACAAGTGTAGAGTGCAGTTAGTAAAATGATGAGTGTTGACTGGCTTCTTGACAATCTAAGTCACTATAGCTTGACAATTGATTTCAGTGTGAGAAAAAAATTATCAGTGGGAAAAATTTATATAAATAAGTTTGAAAAGTTTTCTATTCTTCTCTTGTTGGTATTGCAACTATAGTCGTAGTGAAGCACTTTAGGTGGATGTATTAGATACGGATACATATAAGTACTCAACAACAATATAGTATCGTCAAAGTAAGTCTATTTGATTAATGGATGCTTTTCTTTTGCCTTTTTTTTTAACATGATGAGACTACGAATTTTATCATAGCTAGATAGTAAATGAATTCTAGTGAATAATGAATAACAATTCTCGTGGGAATCTCGCTGATATTTCTCTTTCGCAGGCAAAGAAACGGAGCACTTAACACTTGACTTTGAGTACTTTAGAGTGCCAGGGTTCTTTTGTACAAAATAGTTACTAACATGAGTTTCTAGATTGCATATATTTCTGTTAATACATCATTGTAATTTCTCCGAGTAACACCTCTTAGTAGCACCTGTAATTTCTATTTATATATTTTCTGTCAGTATTTCATTAAAGCTGATCTTGGCTTGGCCGATACCTACATCCACATCCATACATTTATATATTATAATATACAAAACCGAGAACTCAAAGAGATAATAATAACTAAACAACTATGACGCAATAAGTAGGCCATCCTGAGACGTTCATAAGAATAAAGGTGTAAAAGCCTGATAAGCAATAAAAAAGAACAGGATACAGAAACATGTATGTATATATGCATGGTGGACTGGATTGAAGAGAAGAAAATAATGGATTGGATAGATTAGATTGTGGCTATCTCATAGATGACCGGGTTGAATGTATTATTGTGTTTTTTTGGCTGTTGTTATTATTTGCGCTGTTATAATTTCCTGATTGGTATAATGATCATCATCATCTCATCTGAAATTGAGATCGATGATTGCAAAACAAACCCCGCTTAAACCTGCTCCTCGAACACGGTTTCTATTGGCTTCTCCAAGAACGAAGCGTGGGATAAAATAGAAACTCCAGAAGCACCAATCAACCACATCAAGGTAGAGATAGGACTGGCCAACAATCCTAATGGAACCCCGATAACTAATAATCCAGTGTAGAGCTGACTAGTAGTCATTCTACCGAAAGGCAACACCAAGTCTTCACCACGCAATCTGTTTATACCAATAACACCCCCAAACACAAAGAGGATCACGAACAATAACAACAAGTTTGTCACAAGAGCATAGACAGAGAACAACCCAGCAATAATAGCATAGTTGGTGGAAAAGTACCCCAAATTGTAGCCAACTCTGCTTTGGATCTCGGCAAAGTTTTGTGGTTTACTAACTCTTCTGAAGTCGAAGAACTCTTGTGGCGGTCTCACTGTACTGAATCTTGAAGTTAAAGCACCAGCATCTGATCTAATACGATCGAGATTCAATCTCTCGGAAAATTGCGAGAACGCGACGTTAGAAAATTGCGAAAGACTCATTATTGATGCTATGTTATGTTGTATTGAATTGAAAGGCTGCGAACAGATTGACGTTTACGCTTCTTACACCGTCAAGAATCAACAAATACTCACTGTCACTTAAGATTATAAAAAAACACGATTTCATTTTCACACGAAAGAAAGGGCAAAAAAAAAAAATTTTCTTCGTTTTTTCTTCCGCTGCGCTTTTTCTTTGCTTAATAGCTTAAATCTACAGTTATACATTAGAAATCTGTCATTATTTCTGGCTTGATTTCGTTGATTTCGCTGTAGTTAGTTTCGGGATAGAGTAGCTTTATTGTTATTAGATGATGCATCCATAGGACTCTATAATCGTTATCGTAATTAAATATTTAGTCAAAATACATGTGAAAGAAGAAAATTCCACAGCACAGCCTTTATTTGATGCTCCATAGTCTGTTCCGATCTATGTGTTCTTTTCCCGGGAGGCACGAAAAGTGCTCCCAGGTGCATGTAGTAATTTATGCGCACATATATGAGAAGGAACACTGACAAGTCATGCTTAGTGGAGAGGCTTAACATCCACCAGTACATCCATCAGCCTCTTCTTTTAGCAGCCTTTGTAGCGTGTCTCAGGGATCCAGTAACAGGCTCTGTTTTCTGGACAGGGTTGTGAATCAACGGCGAGTTATCAAGAGGCACATCGTCAGGATTCTGCAGATAGCTCTTGATTTTCTTTGCAGCTTCCGGATCAAGCTTCTCAATGATGGTTGGCATTAATAACATACCAATAAGAAGCGTTGCACCGCCGAGATAGAGTGGATTACTAAAGAGAATCCCTAATGGACCTGACGTAAGCAAACCCTTATCCTTAATTTCATAGTAGTTTCTCATTGGACCTTTAGGATTGACGTTGACTTGTAAGGGATATGGCAATTCATTAGGATGGTTGGTCACAGCTGAACCAAACTCGTATTCATAGGCCTTTGTGACAGTTGAAGTTTCTCCTGATTCGGTGTCGGTTTGCGAGGATATCTCCACTATAATCAATGGGTTCTGGAGAATATAATTTAGACTGACAAATTTCACAAGATACGTTCCGAGATCTAAGTTATGTGCTTCAAAAGTCCCATTTTCATGCAAGAACAATCTCTTTGTGTTAGTGGTTGTTATCGTTTGGACTTGGTCGTTGATGGCATCGTTCAAATCGTATATTTCCACCGTTGTCCCAGTACCATCTTCAGGCTTGAATTTAGGGTAATTTATTTTCCCTTCTAAAGAGTGGGCAATGGTGAGTCCAACTATGGTAAAAAGACTTATGAGGTTCCAGCACAACATGATGTACCTGTATTTGTGTAGTTTTATTGGAGATGGTAATTGGTAGATCTTTAGTTACATTGATGTACAGATCTTGAGATATATCGTGGAGATACATTATTTTTTTCATTTTTTATGCATGCTTATTATTGAACATAGAGTTAGGTAAGGGTCGCCCGGCGCAAGTATAGCTATGGCGGCGGTGGAGCTGTTGAGACTGCATGTTTTAATGATGAAGGAGGTCATGGCCATCCAAAGACTCTGAGGTTTCTAGATATACCCTATTAACGTTGCTACTACTGCTGCTCATCACAAGCCACCACCAACGAATACCCAGAGTCCGAGTGTATAAAGAAATATTGGAATAATCCATGAAAAAAACACCATCCAAAGAAACCTCTGAAAAATCACTATAAAATGAAAATTTTTATTGCATCTTCTTCTCTCGAATATAATCTTTCATTCTAATTTCCTGTTTGTCTTTTGGTTCTGTAAATTGTACCAGTTCAGGTTTTATTGTAGTGCTTTGACGTCTTGTTATCTCAGGTTAAATCATTCTACAACCTGAACGAGAAGAAATTATTATTTAATATAGGTTCTAGCTGGAGTGGGTTTATTTCTGTCAGTCAAAGAACTGATTAGAGTCTGAGACCAATCTCCTTACCGAGAATCGAACATTTGTATTTTATTCGGAGTGTATTGACTGTACTGTAGGCCATTTAATCGACGAACCTCTGTAAACTATTCTATTCTCTTATGGGGATACTGAATTCCGACCTTGATCACGTGCAAAACACGTCCTCGAACCTGCCAGTTGACAACGCAATGAGTTTTTCATTTTTGTATTTGAATTAATATTATTGAAACATCTCCAGTAGTTACGTGTATGTCATTGAATGCCTGGAGTTCTTCAGTTTATTGAATATCGTACATATTGAAATTCAAACTACTCTGATTCTAAAACACAATAACCTCAGAATAATGGTAAGTGTTGTTAAGCTTGTATAGCCTGCGTATTATAGGGAAAGCATCGTTCAAATACTAACAGACTCCCGCTAAGGCTATAGATAAATTGGTAGGACTTGCAATGCTTGGTGTTGCTACAGCAGTTTTCATATACTACACAGCCTGGACTTTCATTTTGCCGTTCATTGATGAGGACTCTATCCTTCAACAGTTCTTCCTCCCTAGAGAATGGGCCATCAGAATTCCGGCAGCATTGTTGGTCATTGGTGCTTCGGCCGTTGCAGCCTTCATTGGATCTGTGTTGATCAAGGCTGACAAGAAAAAGAAGGCAAAGGCTGACAAATCCAAAAGTAAGAAATCTAATTAGTTGCCAATTATTATTATTTAAATATTTATCTACTTACTTACCTGTGTATGATTAGAATTGCAAGATCTGAATTAATGTCTTCTATTTCCTATTTTTTTCTCTCTATTATTATCACTCGAACCCATTATTAACCCTAAACTTTTAGCCATCATTGAAACTACACCGCTCTTGACTCCTCGCCTGGCCTAAGACCTTAGCCTGAACCACAACCTCGAGCCTTGATGCTGTCTTCAGGCAGTTTGCGTGCCCATACAACTTTACGCACAGCAAAATAAGAACAACAAAGAGCGAAAATTTAAAGTGTGTCGAATTTCATATCAGAAAATGGCAATCCAATTTTCTGTTTTGACTAGTTAATCTTGACACCTTTTATATCGTATCCTATTATTATGAAGATCATCTTTGTAATCAGTGGGATTCTAGTATTGTGTTGATATTCGCATATCTACAGTACTCCAGTTTTTTGGGCCGGATACATACTCGAATTGTTGCTTTTTTGCTACGATATTTTTTTATATTCTGTTTGGTGTTGTTGTCCTCGAATTTAATTCATCCCCTGTTTGTTTGTTGATCTTTTACAAACACGCTGTTTTACACGTCGTCAATCGTTATAAATGGGAGCTTTTAGGGATCCCTTTTGAATATACTTACACCTTAATTCCTGTTGTTCGCATTTGCATATATAAATACCATTGATCAATCACACCTTCCTCCGCTGATGATTACCAATAATGTCCGTCCAAGTTGTCAGTAGGAAAAGATCCGTCAACGACTTCAAGTTTGGCAATGTTATTGGTGAAGGTTCCTACTCCAGAGTCTATAGGGCTGTTGATATATACACCCGTAAAACCTTCGCGGTCAAGAAGCTTTCCAAATCACATATCGTCAAGGAAAAAAAGATTAAATATGTGAATATCGAGAAGCAGACGCTCAATCGTCTAGGTCATCATCCAGGGATTGTCACATTGTATTATACGTTCCAGAACGACTCGTCGTTGTTTTTTGTGATTGATTTCGCCGAATATGGCGAGTTATTGACGTTAATCAGAAGATTGGGCTCGTTGAACGAGCTTTCGTCCCGTTATTACATGGTGCAATTGATCGATGCAATAAATTTCATGCATTCTAAGGGAGTTATTCATCGTGACTTGAAACCAGAAAACATCTTACTTAATCATGATATGAAGCTTATGATCACAGACTTTGGGGCTGCGAAGATCCTTAATGAAGATGGTTCGCCAATTAGTAACACAAACGACATTGATTTGGCCATGAACAACAATAACAGCAGCGATAATAACGACAAAAAGAGCGAAGGAACCGCGTCGTTCGTTGGAACGGCCGAATATGTGTCTCCGGAATTGCTTCAGAGGAATCAATGCGGTTATGAGTCGGATATTTGGGCTGTTGGGTGTATTCTTTACCAGTTTATAGTTGGTGTTCCACCATTTAAAGGAACAACTGAGTTTAATACTTTTGAAAAGATCATTGCTTTAGACTACAGCTTTCCAAACTATTTCATTCCTGATTCAATTAAACACTTGATTAAAAACATTCTTGTTTTAGAGCCTTCACAAAGATTCAAAATCGCTGATATACAGAACCATCAGTTCTTTAAAAACATTCCATGGACTGATTTCAATTTCATATGGAAAAGAAATCCTCCGAAACTCGAAGCATATGATCCACGGGTTTATCAGATAAAGACAGTAGACGCTCATGTTCCTAACCCACCTAAAGTCATACATAGTTACGCCAAAAAGGCCACAAATAACACGTCCAAGACGTTAAACCTTATAAATAGCACCTATGTTCCTTCTTCAAGTAACATATTAACTGGCCCTTCACCTAAAAAACACCCTGGTAACGGCCCTTGCATCAACACACAGCCTATTCAAGGAATGGGCATTAGAAACCCCAGTGCTAATGCTAATGCTAATGCTAACGCCAATAACATGCAACGTCAGCAGCAGCAGCAGCAGCAGCAGCCAGTAAACCTATCGCCTTCGCCTAGTAATAATAGGGTTCATTCTAACCAATCGCATTCGCCTTTGCCTCCTTTCCAAAAGCAATCCGATGTCGAATTACAGCCACAGATCGAACTTAGTGCCTCAATACCCGTTCCTCAACAGCTGCTGCAGCAACAGCAACCAATGCCAGTCAATCAGTACTTTTTAAAACCGGTCACCACGGCCAATAGGGCTCAGCAACAACAGCAGCAGCAATCTCGATCACAACCGTCTAGTCCTGTAGCTAATACCACTCATCGGAAGATTAATTCCACTGATGATGGCCGTAACTTTAGTCATAATAAAAGCTCTGCAAACAATCATCTTCAGAAGCCGATCATTATGGAGTCTGCAAATGCTTATTTGCCTCAGAGATTGAATGCTTCTAACACTAGCGGACTGACTAGTGGAGCGGGTGGTCCTGGAAAGTTGAATATGTATACTTCTTCACCTAACATGCCAATTCAATCATCGCAGAAATATACGCTACCTAATAACGTTCGTCTGCCTTCTCAGGATGACTCGCAAGTGGGGTCAGATCATGCTATTTACAGCCCGTTGGATTCTATTGGCATTAATTTTGCCAATACCAGCATCAGCACCAGCAACAATTACAATAATAATAATAATAATGATGATAGAGGTGTTGCTTCTGGTGAGAACTACGAAAGAAGCCAAAAGGACGTGATATATGCTGCAAACGAGGCTATTCAGAACGCCCAGAAGTTCAGAGCTCAAAAATTACATCCCTCTAGTGCCAATAGCCATAGCACAGGTGTTCCAGAAAGTAGCAATTTCATTGAACCGCAATCTGAATTTCTTCCTCTGCCGGTCAAGTATTCCACAGAGGACCAGGATTTGATTGGTGATGAAAACAATGTCATTTCAAAGCCGGTACTCAAGTCACAGCATCCATATGCTATGATGAGACCAACCAATAGAAGTAATAGCGGAAGCCAATCGAGTTCGTTCTCTTCAATGCATGATAAGTTCATTAATAACTTCAAGAAGGCAAACGCCAATACCCAAAACATCAAAATTAACACTTCTGTGTCTAGTCCGCCTCCATTCCTTCAGAACCATAACCGTTCAAACAGTTCTACGCCTGTTAGTGCGACTTTTCTCACACACATTACTGGCACAACCTCGTCTTCTTTGCGTAAGGGAAGCATGGATGCTGCCGCGATGAGAGATCACTTCAATTTCCCTAATACTGGCGTTACAGAAACTAGTGATAGTACAGTAACAGGTAATTATTTTGATGATAAAGTCGCTGCGTATAGCCTGAGTAACGGAAACCCGTTTGCTTCTTCTTATTCACACTCTCAGCAACAGCAGCAACCACAGCAGCAGCAAGCTAATATTGATCGTAATGTAAGCAGTGGAAGCAGCAGTCAGTCGTCGCATACAATGATGAATTCAGAGACAATTCACACAGCTCCAACGCTAGAAACCATCAGTTCTCCGATTATTTACCACGATGCCGACATTAATGTTGAATCAAACGAAACCAATCTCAACGAGAGACTTCCGAAAGAAATCACGCGGTTATTGGCTCCGGATGAACGTATTATCAAGCTTGATATGATCTACGTTAGTTCCTTGACGTTTGACACGATTTTGAGGGGAAGTCCACTGTTGCTTATGAACGGAACCAAGTTGAATCTTACTGATGTTACAATCAATGATATAATCAACAAGCACGCTAAGGTTATTGATTATTATGCCAAGCCAGAGGTGATGTTGATCACTACCCTGGGCCGTTTGGTGATATTGAAAAGCATTGAGCTTGAAGTCAAGTTATTTGAAATAATCTTGACTGATAATAAGATCTCTTTGTATGACTATGAGTTTGACGAAAGCGACAATAGCGGATACTTTTTGCTCGAATTGATTGATGAGAAAAGACTCTTATTTTTGAGTCCTCATGATCAACGCAGAGTCACTATTGACTTCAAGATCAACGAAAGTATCACGTGGATCGAGTGTCTTTTCAAGGCAAAACAGTTGCTCAAACCTTCGCGAAAGAAATCGTCGTCGTCATCCGTAGCAAACTCTCCATTGACTACGTCATCTAGTACCTCAAACATCTCTGGACTCGCTTCTGGAAACGGAAACTCGGGAAGTTCTTCGTCTCCGGTGTCGAGTAACGCTAACGACACGTCCAGAAGACCTTCAAAGACCAAGCTTCACGCGAAAAGAAACTCTTTATCGAAAATTGTTACCGCCAATAACAGCTACAACAATAACGGAGGCGCTGGCAATAATAATGGCCCGGGAAAGTTGAAGAAACCATACTCACCATTACGGTCAAACTTCTCGAAAAACCCAGGAAATGGTAACAACGGCTACATGATGAACGGTGGCGGTTCTTCGTCTCCAATCGGTGCCAGCAACGGCAATAGCAATGGTAACGGTAGCAGTAACTATCGGTCATCGCCAAAAGTTGCCGCAGCTGCCGCAGCTGCCGCCGCAGCAATCAGCTACAAACATTAACGAATCTAAATACAAATATACGCATACTACACTTTTTACTCTATGTATTAGCTATGTTCTTACTGACTAGGCTAGGCTTTAAAGCCTCTATAGTATGGAGGCCGTCTGTATAAAGGCTCCAGTTATGACCATCGCACATAACCGTGAAAAACTAAAAAATTTTCGATCTTCTTAAGATTCTTTTTTGTATGGGAAATTGTATGGGAAATAAACAAATAGCCAAGATCCAACGACTGCTTGCTTGTAGAGAAGAAGTACTGCTTCGTCGCAACATCCCGCTGGCACAGTTACTCAGACATATTCATTGGTGTTAAATCCGTTATCACAATGTCTAACATTATGGAACAGGACATCGATATTGCTCAGGCCACCAAACCTATAGAAAGCAGGATGGGTGAGCTGTTGTACTCGTATTTCCTCGCTGGAAACGCGATACACCCCTCTCAATTGCCCCAAGCGTTTGGCAAGATCACCAATGAAATCGATGTGGAATTGTGTGGTCGCAACTCAAAAAACAAAAGTTTTTCCTTGGAAGCGAAGCTCTGGGATCTTGTTAGCGAAATCATGATGTTAAGAAGTTCAAACACCGCAGTTCATGATATCTCTTCGACATTGTCACGGAAATTCAACTCAAATGCGGCATTTCTTGACAATTTCGTCACCAACCAGCCGGAACTCCGCGAAATATACCAGATTATCCAGTGGATTCGTGCGAATTTAGTGATTATGGATCCAGACTTCCAAGCACCACTCAGTGGGTCGCGATGGACCAACACCAACTTGAAACTTCAGGAAAAGAATGTGCCTAACTTCTTACTCAATCCAGGGTTTTCTGAAAATAAAGATACCTTAGTCACGACCCTTGATTACGATGCACAGTTCAAAGAGCCCCAAAAGACCATTGTTCAGATAGATCTCAACAATGACGAGCTCTTCTACAAGAAGCTCTATTATCATGTGATCAAGGACGAGATCCCACAGGCTCTTGATTTGTGTAGCGACACCGCCAACTGGACGTATTATATGACGTTGATGGGGATGCAGCATTATTGTGACAATTTAATTGATCGTAGCCTTACCGATGTTGATACTGTAACTACAGAGGGCTCTCTGGGAATCAAGCATCAGTATCTCTGGAGAAAGAATTGCTATAAATTAGCACAGAACGCCACTAATATCTACGAGAAGTGTTTGTTTGAGTTTTTAAGCGGAGGAATAGCAAATAATGCCATGTTGAACTATAGTAACTGGGACGTATCCTTGTTAGTGTACTTAAATGCATATTTAGGTTCACAATGCCAACAATATTTGGTTGACATTGGAAGACTTACAAACGAGAATGAAATATTGCATATCCAGGAACTAGCCGATATTCATTCAATTAACGATATTTTAGTGGGATTAACCCAGTCACAGGGTCTTATTGCTGCCAGTGGAAATAATCTCCGAGTCTTGATGGGATCTGTGATGTGTAACACAATTTCAAGCTTCATTGACTCGTTCTTGAGGCAGGATTTCAATGCCAAGATGCTCGACAGAACCAATCAAGACGATTTCTACGATGATTTGGATACCGCGATCACCGATTCAACCGACAGTGGTGAAATCGTTTATGACGATGAAAACAATGGCGATTACGAGGAAACGTACGACGAATTGGAAGAAATATTGACAGGAAATCCCGATTATGACTGCTACAGCATCTATTTGTTGAGGGTTCTTGTGCATTTGGCAGTGTATCTCAAAATGACCAACCAAGAATTAGTCTCTGATGAACAGCTCAGGGCATTGATCAAATTATACTTAAAGCGCTTGTTCAAAAAAGGATTTTATGAATTGATTCCTGTTTATATCAAATGTCTTCCTTTGGAATCACAAGAAGACGTGATCGAGGAACGCAGAATATATTCGTATTATTTGTCCAAGATAACCAAACAAAGAAACCGCGAGGCGCAGATTAAAGCGTGCCAGCATTTGGATATTCCTCACTTACTGGAAATTTTCATTGATACCGTGTCTTTGATTGCAAGCAAGTATGAGAATTACTACTTGGATTTTGTAAATGGAAACAGTGATAGTTTGCAGTCAATAGTGATCTCTGAAGAGGTTTCTGACATTGATGAGGCTACGATTTCCAGCATCTATTGGCTTGTGAATTATAAACAATTGAATAATATAGCGGTTGATTTCATCAACCAGATTTTCACAAAGTTCACCTTAAGTGGCAAAATCAAGTCAGCGATCCGATTCTATGAACGTTACGACTTTAACGCGGTGATTAAGAAAGCAGATGTAGAAGTTGAGGTGTTCAAGTCGCGCCTTTTACAGAACGACTCACAGAACAATGACAACAACAGCACCAATGAAGCTGGAACTGTTGGTTACTCGCAGCAGCGTGATTATCTTGTGAATTTTATCAAAATTGTTAAAGGATTCTCCATATTGGAGGAGTACGAACAGTATCTTGTCAGTAAGAACTTAAACGCAACCGGTTTAAATAACAGAAAAGAATTGAACGCATGGAAAACCCAGTCGATGTTTGAGGAATTAAACACCAGGTTTATCAATCCACTCAAAAAGTTGGTGTTCGAGGAATTAGAGACGTTTGTGATCAGCAATGATGAGAGAACCAACGAATCTTTCAAGATTTTGTATGTGCCATTCTTCGTGATTACGCTTCACAGAATGTTGGTGCACTCGCGGTTCTGTGACGGTGGGGATCCATCAGGAGCTGTTGTCGACTACAAAAAGGGGAATTATTTCTTAAGACAGGCGATAGATATTAGTGTGAGCCTTGCAAATTCCAAGAGTGGATTTATTAAATATTTCCAGAAGAGTAATAGGTTGAAGGAATACCTTAAGCTTGTAGCAGAATGTGCTGCTTTTGGTGGGAATAATGTTCTTTATGAGAGTTGAGATAGTTTACAGAGTGCTGTTGCACTCTGTAGTTTGTATTAAATGACAATACCTATGAATTTAATTATGATAACTATAGATTAGCTACAACTACCGAATAAAACTAGTAACTGTCAATAGTGTTCAGTTGAATAACGATCGCGATAGTAGCAGGAGATATAAACTGTTTTGATATACCAACGTGTATACCGTCGTATATATGCATGTAGTTTAACTGTAATCAATTAATATTAGTCAGTCAAAATGTGTCATAATCGATTTCTCTAAGGAAAATTTACTAGTTTGCCATATTCGTAGACTTTTGGTGCTAGTATCATGTCTTCTTTGCTAGCACTATGGATGTAATCAGCGATTCGTTTGTAGGCACTTATTTCATTCTGAAAATTCCGGAACACATATTCAACCAATTCCTTGAAGGTTTCCTCAAAATCTTCAGAATACCGATGGTAACTTTCAAGAGCATGTGGATGCACATGTTCTGAAAGCAGCTTCCTGCCGTGCAGTTAGATCTAGTATCATAGCATTCTGTTCAAGTGCTGCCACTATCTGCTTCTTTTGTAACTGCCTTTAAATCTGGTGCTATACTGAAAAAAGCAGCAAGCTTTCCGGAAACCGAGGCAGTCGCTTCAGTAGAAACCTAAGACTCAGCACCATCGGATGAAGTCATATCTTGCACACTAGTAGCAGTTGGCAACGAGGTATCCCGCTCAGCAACAGCTCTTTCATTAACCATTCTCTTGTCAAATACATAGTATATATGCTACTGTTAAAGGCAGCTGCTTTATTAAATGTGCTATAGTTATGCATGATCAGAATTCAGAGATGCACCATTTTCCTTCTTCTTCTCCTTCACTTTCTGAATCACATGACTCTTATCGTTATTACCGTTATTATCAGAACCTCCAGATCGGTGCATGCTTTGGCAGAACATTGTATAATGAATAGTAGACTATTAATATGTAATTGAGTAATTGCTCTGGGCGCTGAACTGCTATAAAGTACATTTATGTAAAATCATCTATATATGCTCTTCTCATCAAGACGTAGAATAATCTTTTTGGATTATTTAGCTCCTTCACTTGGCTCCGTATATATGTAATAAACTAAAGCTAATCGTGTCGATCCTTGAACCTGCATTGATGATGCAGGCTGTGCAAATTTTACCAGGATTATTGCCATCACCTATCAAAATAATAATTCTCTACATATTGCTACAGTCAGGTTGCAATCAAGAAAGTATCGTAAATGCAGCGACAAGCGCAAATATATATGCAGACACAGTGGTTAGATATGAAATCAAACGAGCAAGATATTAATATACTGGTCATCAAACCAAAAACAGAGTAGAGGAGAGTAGAGTAGAGATAGATACTAGTAGAGGTTGATATATAGATAGATAAACGTAGGGATGAGAACGAAAGAAAAGAGCTAAACAAGAAAAAAAGTCATTATTCCCAGATACTGGCATCAAAATATAAACTAGGGTCTAAAGCACTGATATCTGCACTTGTCAGTTCGCCCTCCAACAACAACTCGGCCATCACCTTTCCTGTTCCTGGGGCATTATTGATTCCCCAACATGAATGGCCACTGGCAAGATAAAGCCTACTAACGTTGGTCTCACCAATTAAAGGACCGCTACTGCTAGGCACATCAAGAACTGGCAAATAACAAGCCTGTCTTTTCAAGATTCTTCCACGTTTAAGAGCTGGTGAAAGCTTACCAACGTAATTAAACAACTTATCGCATTTTTCCTTGACAACTTGGACGTCGTCGGTTGTTTCGGGAACGTCTACTAACGTATCACCTTCGCCACATACATAAACCTCGTCTTTTCTGGCGTACATTTCAGGCGAAACAAAAGAATTCTTTGAGAGCTTAAGCTCGGTGAAAATCGCATATGGCGATACCATCGTTCCGTTGTGGGGTAACACCGTAATAGAGTGTGCACGAAGACCAGAAATAGGGCAATCAGATAGGATTTTCGAGGTCCAAGGTCCTACCGATAATACAACCTGACTACCGTAAAGTTCCACGGGTTCTGTGTTTTTATTGCTCTCATCCTGAGCGGTAGAAGGAATGTACGAAACACCTTCAGCTTCTCCAGCGGCGTCAAACAAAATCTCGTTGACTTTACCAATAATAAGCTCCACAGACCCGGATTCAATGGCCTTTTTGAGAATGAAGTTTGTGAATTTATATGGATGAACTTGGGCTGTGCTGTCCTCGCCTCCAAGTATCGACCAGTCGGTTATAGCGTATTGTTTGATCCAGTTCAAATTGAATGGCAACGACACTCCTGATGATGAATTGTGCACGTTTTTAATCGAGTTTTTGCTTACGGTTTTTCTTTTACCTTCAGCTTTACGGCTGCCGTTTGTGCTGTTACTTGCGCTTCTACTACGTCCTACACTAAGTGGCTCATCGTACACCTCGTTGTCATCGTCATCTTCTTGAGATGACAAGTCACTTGCATTGTGGTGGTGGTGATGGTGGTCGAGTTCATTGTGCGAAGTCACATCAGTGACATTACTAGCAGTTTCGTTGATCGAGCTGTTATTTTCTATGAGCGACTCGCTACTGCTGTTAGAAATCGATCCACCAGTCGATTTCCCCACGGATTGCTGGCTATTATTGTTGTTGTTTGTCTTCTCCCCCGGATATATTTTCTCTTTATCCTGGTGATGGTGTGCTATGTTATTGTTATTGTTATTGTTATTGTTATTGTTATTGTTGTTGGTATTGTTGGTATCTGAGTCATTTTCTTCGTCCTCGTCATCACTACTGAAATCGTCCGATTCAGCTGCGGAACTACTGTCGTCTACGAATCCATGGGTCTTTTGCTGGTCGTCTTCCTCGTCATCATCGTCGTCATCATCGGCATCCTGAAGGTCACCCTCCAAACTAACCGTGGTTAATCTTCTATAATCCCATTCCACTTCGCCATTATACTCTTCAGACAACTCCTGATGAAGCTGGAAAGAAAGGGGCACAATCTGCTGCGGAAATGCCCATAAAGCTAAAAGCCCTCCGGCTTTTCCACTAGCTCCACCGGCAACACGTTTGGACTCTATTATAGTGACATAATGTTTCTCTTTATCAAATGACGGATGCCTTGTGAGATAATAGGCAATGCAAACACCCACTATTCCTGCTCCAACCACTATTATATGTTGTTTGCCCTTATGTTTATTCGACGGAACAGACGTGTATTTGATGTAATCTGCCATGGTGACTTGTTGGAACGCCTGGGATAACTGGTAGCGCTGCTGCTGCGGCAAAAACGAGGATCAAAAAGCTCGCACAGTTACTAGGTTGGTTGATGCTGTGGAGACACTCGTCGACGAATATATTCAATGCAAAAACCACAGATTTTACTGAAGGAAATAAAACTCAGCAAAATAAAATAAAAAAAAAAGGAAGAAAATTTTAGTATATTTTTAATAATCAGCCAGTCTGTAAAAAAAGAAAATGAGAAAATGAGAAAAATCATACCATCAAAGTCTCAAACACCAGAAGAAAAAAAAAAGCGAAGACCGGGTAGCGTCTGCTGGTTAACATTTGTGCATGCGGGAATCGAACAATTTTATGCGGATAATAAAGAAATTCATGCAGGTTACGCAGAGTACTTATGTGTAATGCTGCAATATTGAAGTTAAATAAGAAGGGAAAGGTGGACGGAATATTGTGTGGCACGTGATTGTCCATGGCAGCTGTCCCATGGCAATGGGTTGATCCCACACCGGAATCAGTGAGGTCCTCACACTCACGCTAATAACATGTGTATTCAGTGCTCAGGGAACAGCCAAAGAGTGCAGTTGAATGGGGTAGTTGGATAGGGAAGTCCAATATGTAGGGGATAAGCTTAGCATATACGCCCAGCAAATACGCTTAGCCAATATGGTTATATTAAACAAGGTACAAGTATGAGAACGCGTACTCTCGACATCAAAATACGACGGTAGTATGAATTTCGAATTTCATATGCTGCGCACTTGGCCGAATTAAACTGACGACCAACAGGGATAAATCCCGGAACATTTGATGGGTCATGTGAGGAAATAATGACTCGGGCTACTATTGAGTAGGTTTAGTAATTATGGGGCGTTTGTTTTCATTCAGTTTTTTCAACATAGAAAATCGAATATTGACTCTGAGGCTACATGGTGCAGATGCTGCAGATGCTGGATATCGTGCACTTGCTAGAGCCAACAGCAAATACCATTACTTAGAATATGTCGGAGAACGAGCAGATAAAAATAGAAGTAGACCCAGTGGATCTTCAGAATGGCGATGAGAAAAAGGTTTCACCGATAGTACCGCCAACTAAAAAAGCGGTTTCCTTGCCTCCACCAGTGATGATTCCTAATACCACTACGCACCCAACTACCGTGGATAATCAATGCAAAGAGAAGAGCAAGAATGGCGTTCCTGAACTTCCTAAAGATTTAACCGCCAGCAAGGTTATTGGCGGCGCGCCAATAAGGCAATGGATCAACGATGAGGTGACGCCATATTTACTACAAGGTATGCGCAGACTAGCTGTAGAAAAGCCAGAAGACCCGTTGAAATACTTGGGAGAGTTTTTAATTGAAAAGCATAATGAATTGAAGGGTGGTCAATGAAAAGGCAATGCTAGGGCCAAGTGGATTCAATGAATATACAGTGATAAGCCAGAGCCCGGACGCAGATGAATGGCGTTATATACTATAGATAACTATAGCTGTGAATTAATGACAATGGGATGGTAAAACACGCATCTCAAGGCAATTTAGTAGATACATAAATTGTATACCATATATGTGGGTCTGGATCAAAAATTTCAATTCCCGATCTCGGAAAAGCGCATTAAAAAGAACAATAATATTTAACCGTCCACATACCAGGCTGTGGATATGGGGTGTGCTACAACAATACAGATGTCAATTCGTCCAACAGTAACAGCATATATTATATGAACGCTGTGAGAAACCCCAAAAGTGTGTGAATACGATAAAATGAACAAAAAAAAGAGAATAGCATGGCCCTATGAATAAGGCAAGTGTGAATATGGTAGGCAGGTATGAATATTGAGTATGAAAGTATGAATGATCGTAAGAATGAATAGCAAGTAATTACTGAGACGACTTGGCATCCAATTTCTTCTCCAAGTTCTCGAATGCCTTCAAGGCAATCTCTTCCTCGGGATCAAACACCTGTTGGACCCCAGTGACTTCTGGAATATAATGCATTACCATGTTTTCAATCCCATGCTTCAAGGTGGTTTCACTCATCGAGCAATCGGTGCATGCACCTGAAAGACGAACGAATACCGTTCCGTTCTCAAAATCATACCCCCTGAACTCCATGTGGCCCCCATCTTCCTGGATGTTTGGCAATATTCTGTCAATGATTAGCCCATACAAATCCTCGTAAAGCTCGTATTCATCCTCATTGGCAGGAAGTCTTGCGTCTCTGAAAATAGGAATGCTCATCAATTCTTCGTTGATCTCGCTCTCAATAGGAGCTGCCTGCTGTGGTACTTCAGATTGCCCTGAAGAAGACGAGTTAGCACTGGCCAAAGCCAGTCTTTGGATGCTGGTGTGGAAAAGTCTGTATGATGACGAGGATATGGCGATTCTCGATGTATTATTGATTCTGCATGCTGTAGAGATAAGCCCTCTGTTAGCTCCAGCAATTGCTACAGAAGACCGCACCAACGACGTGGATTTTGGGAGTTGTTTGAATATAGACAAAAGCATGGTGTGTTTGTTGTATATATTATTGATGTGTGTGTGCAATAATCTACTTGATCAGGTTCTAATCCTTAAAGAATAGAGCATAGAGCACAGGACATTACCGATATTTATAACTCAAGTCAGATAAAATATTTTTCTTTTTTTTTGTATGGAAAAAAAAAAATCCTGACTGCTTAGAAATACAGCGCATTTTAGCCAATCTCGGAGTACTTGTCGGGGGCTCGTAGCAGTTTTGGCACAGGTTCCGATGACCTGCCCAAATGCGAGCGGAGAACCGCATTTTCGCCCATGTGGTTATTTATTGCTACACGCACTTCGAGGAGAGCATCTCTTTCACATGTTGAAAATCCATCCTCGACCCAACATCTTTTGGATTACTGCTTTCTGTTATTGTTTCGATTTGACTTAGTTAGCACACTTTCACAAGCAAATGGAGCGCTAAAACGACAAAAACACCCTCAGATGTGCCAGAAACGGAGTTAGTTTTGTTGCCGCCCCCCGTATCAACTGCCAAAAGCCAAACCTTCAAGGACGTAGACAACTATAGAGCGAGTGTGTTTCCATCATCCATTAGGCTATCTGCTTTTGCTTGCTTTCTCAATTAAGCTTTCTCGCTTGTTTCTCTATATACAGAATCCATCGCGTTTGGACTTCGTAATTTTTTTAACTTCGGTCTCAGCCGTCAGCAGCTCATCTGGGGTCAGTAGCAAGGCATCACGAAAAGTTGTAGTATAAAGTGGTTTAGAATTCCGGATCTTCGTACCCAGATTATCTCATGCAATTTTAGCTACCACCACTGTCTTTGTTTCTCTTCACAACTATCTCGCTAACAGCACCTTTTATTATTGTATTAGCTTGTCCTGTCTCCGCGGATCTAGATCTTCTTCTCTGTGGCTTTCTACGGGTATCAGTGTAAAGGAATATCTCAATCATATGAAATTTTTATTGGTCTCTTAAGACAATTCGCTACAAGTGGCCCTGACATATATAGCGTCCCAGTCCTGGAAGAAGTTAAAAAGTTTTCACAAATTTCACTTCACTTCTAGTGTGTTTGCATATCCATCAGCTAGATTTATTCCATCATCACATCATTCACTCTTGTAAGTAGAGACTTAGTAGCCACGCTTCTATTCATCTCTTTTTTATATAAAGACAGGAGAAAAACTTAATCAAAAAAAAAAATAAAAAAAAAAAAAAAAAAATACCAGAAAATTTTTATCTATCTTCTTGTTAATATAAGTGATCCTTATCAACATATATCTATATATATCACCATTTAGTTGCTGCTGCTACCGCATGTCCATAATGGTGAAAGACGTCGCAATCGCCTTTGAGGGTTCGTCTCCTGCTGCTGCTTCTGCTGCAACTTCTGCCAGGGCTGAACACCAATTAACCCAACAGAATCTTCGTAAACGGCACCATATGGATGATGACGAGGATGCTAAAGCAGATGACGGTCTGAGCAATGTTGATCACCTCGGACCAGACGGTTTCAATGATAGTAGTGAGAGTTTTATGCAAGCAATTCAAGCTCTTGGTAAACTTAGAAACTCATCTTCTAATTCATCGATAACATCATCTACTGCTAACTCTGTGTCGCCCCCTTCAGGATCTCCTAAAGTCATTGCTACCGATCTTCAAGAAAATGTTCCTCAGGATGTGAAGCTTTCTGCCGGAGATGATTCACTGTTGGACACTCGTCTGAGTGACAGCAGTAGAAAAAGTAATAGATACCAGCAAAGAATTATCGACACGGTTACTAACTACTACAATTCGTCCAAAAACTACTCGCCTACCTTTAAATACGGTGCAGAGTTTGTGGAGAAAAGGGCCATGCCTATTGTGAAGAAACTAGAACGTCGTTCGCTGGTCTACACCAACCAAAGATTAAATCTTCTTCAGACCCAACAGCAAAAGCTTCAGAACTTCAATCTTAATGTCTCTATCGAAAGTAAAAAGAACCTCTCGGTGCTTTTAAAGATCTTAAAGTTGGCTAACAATCGTCTCAGTACCGGTGTCAATAGTCTCCAGGACTTGATCTCAGAAAAGGAAAACAAATTGAAAGCCAATAAGGACCTGGAGGCTGATGGTGATGACGATGAAAATGAAGACGACAATAATGAGCTCGTTCAATCGAAAACGCTGTTGAATAATAACAGTAAACGTCAAAAAGTCGTGAATAAACAGGATGGTTTGAATCAAGTCAAGAAAGATATTGTTCTTACTGTCAAGAAAGCCGTGGTTGTTGTCTCCAAGTTCACAGGTACTTCGTTGCCTGAGCCTGCCAGAACTTCTGTTCGTGATCTTTTACTTAAGTTGCCTGAGAATTTGTCCAAGGCTTTGAATACAAATATGGCAACTGTTGATTCTGCCTCGGCTTCTGGAACAGCTGGCGAAAACAAGAAGTTCCTTAAGTATGATCCTAATTTGGCTAATCGTAAAATCCTTATCTTGGCCAAAGAGTCCTTGGATTCGTTTGCTAATATCATCAAAATCTTTGACAGCAATTTGAATAAAATGGACGATTGGGTTGAGATCAAAAAACAAAAAGAAATCACCAAATTGAAAAGCTTGACTGATGCTGATAATTCTGATAATGAAAAGGTGAATAGTCCTTCTGTCAAAGTCGACGACGTCGAAGATGACGACGATTATTCGTCTGCTTATTCAGTTAATGGTGGCCATGATACCACCGAAAACGAGCCTATTAGCATGAATGAGAAGCAGTGATAGGTATTACTGCCATATCTTGCTCTGTGTATTTTTACTGAGTTTCTCCTCGTTTTTTTCGTTCTTTATTTTTTGTTCTCTGTTCTTGTTTCTCTGGATGCTCTATTTCTCTTATATCTCTTATTCTTGTGTTCTCTGTGGTTCGGTATTGGATTTTCTCATTATTTTATTCATACTTTTTATTATTATTTTTTATATCTTAATATTATAAATTTTCACTTGTATTAAAAGTACAGGTTATGGTTCGCCTTAATATGGTGTAAAAACTGCGCGTATATTATTCATCTTCGTCATCCTCATCCTCATCAAATAAATCAGTTGCTACATTGATTTCGCTGCCGTTATTTTCCATTGCAGTTGCGATTATGATATCTTGAGTTCCAATAGTTTCCTCTTTCAATCCGCTCACTAATGGTACATCAATAGGAATGCCTGTCAGTTCTTCAGAAGCTGGCTCTGCTGTAGCTGGCTTTTGTGATGGTGGCTGTTCGAGTACGACTGGTTCTCCTTGTGGGATGACTAGATCTGGTTCTGGTAATAGGTCTGTCGTTGGCTTTTGTGGTGATGGCTGTTGTACAACTGGCACTGGTAATTGGCCCACATCAGCAGGTTCTGATGATTGTAAGTTTCCTGGAATAACAGCATCTTGTGTTAGAGATTCGACCCGGGTTACTGACTCCTGCGACTGTGACTGACTTGGACTTACCGGCTCCTGTACTGACAAGTTATCTAGCATAGGTTCTGCTACTGGTGACTTCTCGGGTGGGCTAGACTCTGGCAGAGATTCCTTAAACCCAATATTGATTTCCTCTGCAATTTCTTTCTCTACAAATCCATTTAGTCTCCTATTGTCATAGGGACTCACGTGAGTATTATACATTCCCCCATAATTATTAGACATCTTTGCCGTTGACCCTCCTGCCACAATATGGTTTCCTGAAAAGCTCTCACTTGCTAAAACAGGTATTGCCGGGTCCCCAACAAAACGGTTAACTTTATAAGGTGTAAAATTATCATGTTGACCAACTGGTGACCTTGATGGATAATTTGGGACTTCTGTCTTTCCAAAAGCTCTACCAAACCCCCCTCCAAACGCATTGATATCGGCTACCTCTGTAAGTGCTGGATCTGCAGTCACTTGCAACACACGCTTCATTTTCTCCTCAAGTGTTTCGTCCACTGTCTCAGTGTTATCATCTGGGGTTTCATAGCCACCAGCGTACTCAGGCAATTGGTTGTTTGATGAGGCGCTCAATTGAATATCGGCAGGTATTAATAGCGAATTACCTATTCTAGAAACACACAATATCAAAATACATCTCTTGAGAAACATCTTTATTCTATTAGTGCTTTTCCCCTTTCTGTCTAAATTTCGTTTGTTTCTTTATTTTTTTATTTCTATTAACGAGTATTTGTCTCCAGATCTTTTGTGTTCAATTCTTATTTAGCCAAAAATAAATTGCAATAATTAACAAAGGCGATAATTTTAATATTAAGTGACCAAATTGAAAGAAAGCAAGTCAAAGTACACCTTTTCCAAACGGTTATAATATATTTACAGAGTGTTTGTGCTATATATTGAATAAAAAGAATCAGGCAGAAATTGTTTGTCTCATGTTGAATTACAAGCACAAAAACCCCCCAAAATCATGCATGACCTGCATATGAAAAAAACCCCCCGCTATAATTTTTTTAACACCTTTTCAGCTAACTCTAGATACATCTCAGTCACCTTCAGCTTTGGCTTTGCAACAACTATTGGCTTACCTTTATCGGCCAGTAAACAAATATCTTCATCTAATGGTATAGAAGATAAAAGTGGAACGTTTCTCAATTGGGCCTCCTTTTCAACTGCTCCTTGCAATCCAAAAATATGCGATTCGTGATTGCAGTTTGGACAGATAAAGTAGCTCATATTTTCTACGAGTCCCAAGATCGGGATCTGAACTTTGTTGAACATCGTGATACCCTTTTTGGCATCGATCAAAGCAATGTCTTGAGGCGTCGACACAATCACAGCACCATCAACCTGTAGTTGCTGGCCAATCGTGAGCTGAGTATCACCAGTACCTGGAGGCATATCAATTACAAGAACATCTAATTGTGGCCATTCGATTTCGAAAAGCAATTGCTGTAACGCTTTCATGACCATTAATCCACGCCAAGCAATGGCTGACGACTCGGTGGGGATCAAATATCCCATTGACATTGTGGGTATTCCGTAATTAATTTTCGGAAGTAACTTCCCTGTCTTTTCAGAAACCCTAGCGCCCTCATCTTTACTGGTTGAAATGTTGAACAAGGTTGGAATAGAAGGACCAAATATATCAGCATCCAAAACACCTACCCGTTTTCCTAATCTCAGCATTGCAAGAGCCAAGTTGGCAGTAATAGTAGATTTGCCCACCCCACCTTTTCCCGAGGAAACTAATAATATCTTTCCAACAGAGGGGATTTTCTGTTTGATGGGAAGACCCTTCATCATTCTTGGTATTTCGGGTGCCTTCTTTCTTGGAAGACCCTGAATTGTTCGATTAGTATCTCTGTAATTCATAGAGAAATAAAATTGGAGATGAAGATACATACCAATGGATTCTCGTGCTGTACTCGGGAGAGAGAGGAGAAGCTCCTCTTGCCGACAGCCATGCAGCAATTGCTGTATTTAGAGATCATAATTGTTGAATAGCGTTTTATATATGAATGATAAGAACTGTTATAAAAAAAAGAAGCATTGAAGCAACTGCTATGAATAATAAATTTTATTCTTTGATTCGAGATGTTTATGTTAAAAAAAATGAAAAAAAAATAAAAAAAATACTCCGCGACGGGGAATTGAACCCCGGTCTACCATGCGACAAACGGTGATTCTAGCCACTAAACTATCACGGATTTTTATGAAAATATATTTTAAGAAAAAAAGATATCTATTGACAATAACTCTTAGAATTTTTGCGTCCATTTAGCAATTAGTTTTCGCAACTCATTGAATTTGTGTAGCTGCAAAATAAAAATCTTTTTTTTTTATTTTTTTTTTATATATTTCTGGAGGGGGCCACAAATTGATCCGGCCGTTAGTTGGAGACGGTCTGATGATTCAAGAGTAGTTTTATTGTGTTTGATACCAACTCATTTTTCTAACCGTTTATAATCTATAAGCAACTGCCAAAAACAATCATATTGTGATAGCCTGTTATTTTTTTAGAGAAGCAGACATTTTGTCCCAGCAACAGATCAGAAGGAACCTCAAATATCAATCTAAGATCCTTCCGAATCTCACATACTTACATCCAAATTGTGGCTTGAAAAGGATCTTTATGTTTCCTTCAACAGTGTCCCTCGTGTTATTGGTGTTTATTAGTGGTTCTTACAGTTACAACAGTCAAGATTACTATTTTGAGAATCGGGACGGACCAGCATCATCTTTCACAGTGACGTCTTCCAATAAGGTCAGCAACTTCAAACTTTGTATAGTCATAGCTACGTCACTCTTTTGTCTCTACTTCCCAGCTAGACTATTCATTTACTCGTTATTTCCGTTCACCAGATCCAGAAGCGATAAGAGAAACTACACAACGCTTTCGAATCGATTTGCATTTCTTGGAAACACCATCATGGATGGAGCAGATTATTTCAAAAGCAAGTATCTTTCAGGCAATGCGCTGTCGAGTCTGAGCGGTTCCTCGTACACTCGTAATAATAAACGAAAGCTCTCTAAGCTTGTGATGCAAAGAGGTGGAAATGTCGGTGGATTGATTAATGATGGTAACACCTGTTTCATGAACTGTGTTCTCCAAAGTTTGGCATCATCCCATGACTTTGTAGACTTCTTGAGCGACGAGGTTGATCTTGTTGATAAACTCAACGATGAAATAGCGTCGGAAAGTTTGTCTAATAGTCAGTCTTCTTTATCGATTCTTGACAAAGTTGGATTATCCTCTTCGAACGAATCAATAAAGAAAAAGAACTCTTATTTCATCAACTCCTTAAATAACTTGCTCTTGAAGTTAAATGCCAAACATGGTAAGAAAAACTCTGACTATACTGTGAATGATCTTTTGAGAAGAATGTCCAATGGGTTTGAGAAACACGGCTTTTTAGGCTATAATCAGGAAGATGCCCAAGAGTTCTTTCAGCTTGTCTTGAACAATGTAGAAAGAGAAACCAAAGAATTGCGGAAAATTCAAGCTAATCAAGGAAACGTCATCAAGCCGGAGAATGATGAGAAGGAAAAGGATGGGGATAAAATCATTGACATTGATGGTGATATTGATGAATTGAATGCTAAGATGGCCAGAGTTGGCGATTATTTGATACCTGCTAGTCAGATTGATCCTTCATTAGATGATGTTTCTTCCAAGGCTTACAAATTCCAGTTTGTTACTCCAGCAGATGGATTAAATGTCGAAAGAATTGGTTGCTTGAAGTGTGGTGAAACCGGAGGATTGAGATACGCTGTATCTGGAGGTCTTAGTTTGAACTTGCCTAATCGTACTGGATATAATTCGAGGAACGCAATCAGTTTATCTGATCTTTTGGATCAGTTTATCGAGAAGGAAATAATTGAAGGCGTGGAATGCAACCGGTGTAGCTTGGAATTTGCGGCTGAGTTTGTGAAGGAACAAGTAGAATCGTCATTGATTCCAGATGCGTTGAAATCGAAATACCAAGAACGTATTGAGGAGATTCAAAAAGAGTTGAAAAAACCAATCATAACTGATGAAGCCTCTAGCACATACAAAAGTAAAAATGTAAGACAGAAGGGAAAGAAGTCAAAACAAGGCTTTATTTCCAAACCTCCTGCATTATTATCTATTCATATTAACAGATCGGTCTTCGATCCAAGTACCGGATATATTCGTAAAAACAATTGCGATATCGAGTTCCCAATGAAATTGGACTTGAATCCATATGTGGTCGACTATAAAGACGTCAATATTGATGCTAGATTACCATTGAGAAAGCAAGACGAGATTGCGCTGGCTAAATCAGAATTGATTAAAGATTCGATTTCCCTGTATAATAAAGTGAAAAAGGCCAGCAGAAATCGTCGTTCTGAGCCGAAAGTAGATAAGTTAGGTAATTATATTGAAGAAGATGTTGATGAGTACGAGGAATCAGAAGATTCAGAAGCATCAGACGATTCGTCAGACGAATCGGATGGAGACGAAGCTGGCTTGGCCAAAGAACGTTCTTTAACAAACGAAAGTTCCAAAAGCTTGGAAAGCGAGATATTTGATGCATCAAATATCGCATTAGCCGATTCAGCATCTGATGTAGAAGAACATCCGAACAGTGCTACAACTACTAAGAGTAATATTACGGAAAACTTGAAGCAGAATCTAAAGCAATTTGATGAGCAGCTAAAGAAGTTTTATAAGCCACAATATGTCTATAATCTCAGGGCTGTTATAGTTCATTATGGAACCCATAACTATGGACATTATATAGCTTACCGTAAATACCGTGGAGTATGGTGGAGAATATCTGATGAATCAGTAGAAATAGTTGCCGAGAACCAAGTGCTACAAACTCCTGGAGTGTTTATGCTTTTCTATGAAAGAGAAAGTGAAGCCGATGTTCTTCTTGATGAAGAAAACGACAGCTTGTTGAACGGTGGTAAAGCTGCTGTTGTGGATTCCCAACTTTCAGGAATAGCATATGAAGGAGATGAGGAAGAAGATGACGAGGAAGCTGTTGAGCGTGGACTTTCTAGTAGTGATGAAGAAGAAGAGGAAGAGGCAGAAGAAGAGGACGAGCCTCTGCAGCCGCATGGACCACAGGTAGAAGAAGAAGCTTCTGTCTCACAGGAACAACAGGAAGAAAGCATTGCCATAGCAATTGCGGAGATATGAACCATGATTGAGGCAGGAGGGAGTGTGGTGTGATATCTAGTTTATTATTTATTCTAATCTATGAATTAATTAATTTTATATGTTATTAGTATGTTATTAAATCATAATATATCGTTTCTAAATGAGTATATTAATCAGCCTGGCCATCTATTAATTTTCTGTGTATTATTTAGGTACTACTAGTATTAATATATGTCGTTTATAGAGCCATTATGTTCCAAATGTGCACGGAAAATCTGTCCCACGAGATATAAACTGCCACATACAACAATCGAACCGGGGGCTGCCTGTGTAAGAGAATCTTGTTCAGTAAATAGAGTGTTGACGTTCTTATGTATTTCAATCTGATGGTCTTCGATCAGAGGAAAATCTTGAAGGATTTTGTCTTTTAACTCTAGGCAATCATAGGACTTAATCCAAGGCATACCATCTATTCCCTGCGAGTAATCGAAATTCGTCAACACTATTTTGATTTGGCTATCTGGACCATTAAATGATCTAATGATAGGTGAAAGTAAACCCTTTGTGTCCTTGGTGTTCGTAACAGAGAGAACAAAAATTGGGGTGTTTCCAGGCCCATCTGAAAACGTAGTGTGTAAGAAGTCACAAAGTTCAATGGATGCTGATTCATTATGTGCACCATCCAATAAAACCCTCACCGTAGAATCGTTTTCAGAGGAGAGTTTATAGTCTAAATACTGTAATCTTCCAGCCCATTTTGTGTTTTGTATTCCATTGATCACGGTTTCACGAGTAATACGATCTGCGGCCTGAAAGTCTTTGTGTTCAAGCAAGATGGTCTTGAGAGCATCTATGACCTTCAAAGATACAGAGAGATTGCTATATTGGTATTTGCCCAACAATGGAGAGATATTCAATGGCAAAACTCCAAAATTGTCCGTTATTATTGTTTTCTCATTACATGCGGTTTCTATGAACTTGGCTTGGTTTTCTACACACTTTCTTTGCACCACTTGTAACACTTCAGGATCATTTGCACCGTCCACAATACACGGAACAAGCAGTTTAATTATCCCGCTTTTCTCAGCAGAAATTTCTCCTAGAGTGGATCCAAGGATATTAGTATGATCCATGGAGATCTTGGAGATAGCAGTAACCACCACTCCGCTTTTCAGAGAAGCATCTGTTGAAAGGAGCTCAAAAGCCAGCGGAATGATATTTGTTGAGTCCAAACGGCCTCCTAATCCAACTTCTACTACAGCAAATCTGACGTTTTCAAGCTTAAATATCTCGAAAGCCGTTGCGGTGAGAATCTCGAACTCCGTAGCATTGATCTTGAATTCTTGATCGAATTTTAATACCTTATCACGAACCAGCAAAAATTTGTCCCATGATACCGGCTTCCCGTTCAAAGATATTGAGTCATTGACGTTCACCAAATGCGGCGATGTGAATCTTCCTGTTCTGATGCCACTGTTAGTCAATACCGAATTGATGTAGGAGCAGATCGAGCCCTTCCCATTGGTTCCTGCTACATGGATGGTTTGCCAATTCGAAGATATATGAGGATCCCCAAGAATTTTAAGCAACTGCCGGATCCTCGTCAAGCCTAGATCTATTCCCATTATGACTGTCTTTTTGCTATTAGCTACTGGCTATTATAGCAAAGATTCTTATCTTTAAAATACTTTGGATAGATGATTAAAGATGTTTCATTTTGTTAGTCACATTTTTGAAATTTTATTTTTTCCGGAATGCGTCTCAGATTTTTCAACATGAGACTTTTTCCAGTTGCCTACTTTAACTATAAAAAGTATTCATCTATTGGATGGTATGCATTCGTCTATAAACCGATCAGTAGTCTAAAATACTCTATTTTGTTGTACCGGAAGAGTTGTAACCGTAAAAGCAGAATAAGAAACAAAATAAAAAAAGCAGAAGTAAAGGGACTCATGAAGCCGTTTACAACCATTCCCAGGTGATGTCAATAACACCGAGAGTAGTATCGGCAAGGTCGGCAAAGGCCAGCTCTGAGAGATCAAGATGAGTAGAAGAACAACCTGGACATTCATCGGCGACAGTAACTGTGACACTCTTACCACCGTAGGTGACCTTGATCTTGTCACCACACTTGGAACTGACATTTTCCGAGTTTTGGGTTGCAGTGTAGATATCACCAGGGATGGCAACAATCATATCTGAATTTTCTAATGTAGTACCACAAGCACCTTTACCACCAGAAGGAGTGTAATAAGTGGCAGTTCCGTCGATAGTGCCGGTGGACGTAGAGGTTGACGATGAAGAGGTTGAGGATGCAGTAGAGGAGGAAGCGGAAGAGGAAGAAGCAGAGGAGGAAGAAGCAGACTCGGCACTCGATGAAGAAGTAAGGGTAGTGGTACTGCCAGCAGAAGCCACAGAAGTGACCGAGGAAGAGGTGGTGTGTGCTTGATGAACGTGTTTCACATTGAGGGTAGTTGGGGTAGTTGAAGCAGAAACAGTCTCTCCATCGTCATAGACAGTGACCCAATCAGTAACAGTTTCAGTAACAGTTTTGGTGCCTTCAGCATTAACAGAGATAACCAAAGAAGTAGCAATGGTGAATAAGGTAGCGACTGAAAACTTCATTTTTATATTGTAGATGTATATAAATTTTTTGCGTGTAGCGAAAATATGGTATAATAAAATAAAGTATAATTTGTTAGGCTGCAAAATCTGGTTGGAAAATCTATAAGGAGTGTGATAGATATTGCTGGGATGATGACGTTTTCTGTATTAATACAAATAAGCACCAAATAACCGCCACAATAAGCAACGGGGCTTGTTTGTGTATTTATACCTCCAGGTTTTCCATCCTGGGTTGATCCTTTGCACAGGAATGAGTATGTTACGCGTTCCAAGGAGTTGTATTTGTGAGACATATTTAGGAAGAGGATCTGGCAAAATTCTGAACCCAAACCGATCTGGGTATAGAATGAGGAAAAAGTTAAAGTAGGGACGTGAACAATAGAGTCGAGATTTGGGAGGTTTAGGAGATTTGGCTCCAGAGGTTTGTGAGTGATCTCTCAAGGTAGTCCCGGTTTAGTACTAAAGGGACATATTGTACGGGGAAAGTCCTGGTTTATGGCTAGGACACTGGGCGCCAGGAGTAGCCGCTCACCAGTACAAAAATATGCTGCACGTGACCCACACGCAGGTGCCTGGTTGGGGGAAAGTCAGAACGCACAACTTTTTCTGGGTCTATCAGTTTGAGGATAGGTGCGGTGGATGGGTGCCAATGCCAGATGAAGATCTTTTAGCATTACAGGCTTAAGGTGAGTAGTGAATGTCTCAAAAGTGTAACGGGGGAAAATTACGCCCTATTTGCATACATTGGGTGTGTAGAAGAGTTTAACCTTCAAGTTTCATGCTTGGTATGATCTTCCCATTCTCTATACTTTATGCTATGAAGCCCAATTCGCTTACATTGATATGAATTGAGAGGAATGAATGTAATGCGGATCGGATTTGCATTTTCGGTAATGCTGTAGAGTGCGTGTAATAAAGTTACATGGAATTCTTGAATGATAAAAAGTTGATAATATAAACCCAGAAAAGTGTAGAATATTTGTTTACAAGAGGATGGTATTTGGTATATATATCGATGACAGAGACAAGAATGCAAAGGGGCAATCTTATGTAAAAAACATTGGGGACTGTGAAGAGAAACCGCCGAAGGGGTATCTTTCTTAACATATTATCTAGCATATGTGGTAACGCATGTATGCACATATGACAATAGACCCTGAAAGAGCCATATTTGTGGATTATTACAATCAGCAAACAATAAGAGAAGTAAGATTTTAATTTTTGAATGATTAGCCATTCAATATTATGGTAGATACAAAATAGTCAAAGTAAAATTAGGAGAGTATAAAAAAGATAAAAGTAATGGTTAACAAACGTAACGTAACTGATAAGGTAAAAGACAAAGATTAAGAAACGGTATATAGGAACGGGCAAAATAAAAAAATAGATGAGTCAGTTTCCTGATATTTTAAGTGTAGATCTGGAGTGAGATGTTGGGAGGTTCTTTTTTTTATGCTGCTTTCATATATAGGTCTATCCAGCAATCAGTGCTGTTGACCATAAACAACACGGTAGTTTTGGTATTGCATGTTTGGAGGTGGTCTGTTATCCTTTCCCCATCCAGACTTCAATAAACGGCCATTGAAGTTGTATCCGTTCAAATGAACGATAGCGACAGCAGCACGCTCATGGGAGTCGTAACGAACGAAAGCACACCCTTTTTCAGGATGGAACTTGAAATCAACAATGTAACCGTAGGTTTGTAACAAAGGAATCAATTCATTTTGAGACACAAAATGAGCCAAGTTTCCAATGTAGACAGTGGTTTGCCAGTTAGGAGCCTGAGAAACAACAAAATTGTAGGTTTGAACCGGGTTCAATCCCAATGGGATTCCGTTGTTGTTTCCATTCCCGTTGTTTCCATTATTGTTTCCATTGACATTAGGGTTGTTACCATTGAGAGGCATTGCATTGAGAGGCAAGCCGCCCAATTGGCCCTGGCCTTGAATTTGGTTATGTCCCTGACCTGGGATATTGTTTGGATTAATATTGGCATTGTTATTGTAGTTTCCGCCAAAGTTATTGTTATTGTTGTTGTTTCCATTGTTTCTGTTAACTTGTTTATGAGAGGCCCAATTACAACGGATTTGTCTTCCACCAATCCATTCACCATTCATAGCTCTTAAAGCGTTTTCGGCATCGGCTTGCTCAGAAAATGAAACAAACCCATATCCTCTGGATCTACCGGTTTGCATATCCCACATAACATGTGCTTGAACCAAACTGTTGAATCTCGAGAAGGTCTTTCCTAACAAGTCATCATTGACTTCAGAAGACAAGTCACCTACGAAGAGATTGAAGAGCTCAGCTGACTTGTTAGCAGCTTGCGATTGATAAGCCCATTTGATGTTGATTTCAGAGTTATTTATAGCTCTTCCATCCAAAGTGTGTTTGGCCATTTCAGCAGATTGAGAGTTATCATACTCAATGAAGGCGTAGTTGAAACCTGGACGGTTTTTGTCAAATAAAATCTTGACACTTTGAACCTGACCAGTAACATTGAAAAGCTCTCTCAACATGTCTTCAGTGACGGTTTTAGGCAAGCCACCTACATACAAGATACGGTTGGAAACTTCACGTCCGCCTTTAGAAGCATTGGCAGGCTGTACTTCTGGACCAGCAGTAGTTTGGGGCGGTTGCTGCTGGGATGGAGCATCGACAGGTTGAGGCAATTGCTCAATCAGATTAGCGGACGAGCCTTGGGGTCCAGCAACTTGGGCAGCCTGGGAAGCGACCTGTTCCGGCTGGACATCGACGGCTTGTTGTTGCACCTGAGGAGCAGTCTGGGGAATTTGATCGGAACTCATTTCAATATATAGATATGGATCTTTTGTGGGGATTGGTTTGACAGACTCTAGAAATACAGTAAACGAATTGAAGAAAAGTAAATAAATCCAACAAAAAGATAAATATTAAGGAAAGAAACAAACGAGGTATAAAAGCAAACAACAGACGGAGCAAATAGGCTGAGGAGAGGAGGAACTAAAGAGCTGGCAGGTCAAAAAGAGAATCAACAACAGCAAATAAAAAAAATTTAAAAAAAAAAAACCACAAAAAAAAGAGATCGAGTGTCGTCGCTATATGTGGAGAATAGCTATATGTTTTGGAGGTATTGGGGCTTAAATATATACGGGTGAGATATAGATAAAGCAGTGCACGTCAATACCAACAAACCAAAGCAGATCAAGAGATTCTCAAGTTAACGTTCGTGGAGGGGCGAGATTACGTCTGTACAAACTCCGGAGGCAAAGACCAGGAGAGAGGGCTGCTGAAGTGAAAGAGTAGTTGATTTCGTTTGGGTTTTTTATTTTGGATGATGAAAATTTTTTTGATTTTTTGGTTTTTCGCAGCGAAAATTTTTTTTGCTTCGTTTGGGAGGAATAACAGAGCCAAAATCGAGATAAAAAATTGACTGCTGCCACCGCATCGGGAGCCTTGGGGGGGCCAGGGGGGGGGGGTCAGCCGGGCGGTGAGACGGGGAGCTGACGTAGGTAGATGTGGGTTGTGTAGTTTGGATGTCTGTAGGTAATTTGCGGCCTCGGATATTGCCGGAGGTTATCCAACCCTATCTCATTGGTGGGATTGCTAGTGTGTTAGTGCTGCTCAGATCTGTTATTATCCTGGTGATTTATGGACTATCAGTTGTGCGGTAGTTTGTTTTAGAGGATATTAACGCATGATTTTTTAAGCTGTGGGATCACCGACGCAAATAATGCATGTGGATGCATCTATATACATACAGAGGCATATTGGGGTTACGGATGTAATTCGTATTTGAACTGTTGTAACTGTGGTTGCGGATGTAGTTGGCGATAGACTATGAGGATTTACCGATAATGGGATTTACGGAGTGTGGGATTCACAGAGTGTGAGTTTTGGTTAAGGTAATTACGATATGTAATTATGTTAGGAGGTGTAAATGAATGTAGGTAATGGTAACAACGAGAGCACCTTGTTACACTTTTTGACATGTTCGTCGACGTTTCTATTCCAAATAGTATGCGATGGGTCACCGGACATGGGATCATCATTGTTATTCACTGAATGTCCTGCACAGTATTTATTGTTGGCCTTCTTCAATTGTCTTCTTTCTTGTGATGAAATATTCACATCGATACTGTAGCACGGAGGATCGTCTATTGGTCTTTGTTTGTCATTTTTGAAGTGCAAATATCAAGTCTTGCTAAGTATTGCTTGAAGAACCACAATCCACTCGGGAGATGCTAAGGCATTCATTAATGGCATCCAAAAGCTACAGAATCTGTCCATATTTTACTTTTCGCACAAAAATGAAAATCCAGTAACTCTTCAGGTCTGCTGTTCTGAGTTGTCAACCTCAAGAGAGATTGTTAAGATGACAGTTTCGATCCTTGTCTGTACTCTCTGAGATGTTTAGGTATGTCGTTGCAATATGGTTATCTGTATTTAATTTTGTGATAATGTGTTACAGTAGAGATATGCAGGCGTATTTTCCCATCTGTCCACAATGTTCACGTGATAAACACAACTCTAATTTATATTTCTTCCTAACATGCAGCCATGTTACACTAATAACCAATACAACATCGAATACTTACTTTCAGCCACCAGAATTTCATTACTTGTTAATAATAACTCAATGTAGCTTTTCATATTTGATGTACTTACGAAGGGGATGATGTAACTACAAAGAAACTGCTAATATGAATCATAAAATATATCTGTAGATACTCCATTATAAGAAAGACGTCTCTATTTCTTTCAACCGTGAATCTTGTTCAAGAAAACAGTCAAAACATTGCCTCCGAAACCTCAACGTTGCTGATTATGGTAAAGTTAATGGTTTTTGAGATCCGAAAAGACCATAATTGAAGTCTATGGACTTCAATTCATTTTTCCTTGTTGTCTTTCTTACTGTAGCTTTTATCCAACACCTTTCTTTATTCAGTGGATGTCAACTGTAAAGCAGTGTTGACCACCCAAGAACTTTTGTTATCTTGGATAGTCGTTCTGGATTTGGAAATATTCTCCAAGATGAATCAATACATCTCTGGCTTTTTTCAAGTCCTTCTCGTCGGAAACACCGGCCATGTACATAGCAAAGGAAACCGGGAGGTAGAAACGGTAATAAGCAGCCTTGAAAACAACAATATTGATCCAAGCTATGCTTAGATCAAGATAGTAACAAGATGGTAAGCTCAGATTCACTTATTATCAGCGATAATGCCTCAATTGCAAATCTCTACGTAGCATAATACTGATGATGGGACATACTATGCATTTAAATTAAAACATCATTGCATCAATTACATCATAACAATTCAATAAAAGTATTCATAATTACATCAAAAACTTCGCCTATATAGCTAATTTACCTCCGGAAATATTCGTTATGAACAAGTTGCACCAAAAGCTGTCTTCCAACTTCCTTTGGATGCAACATGTTGAACGTGATATATCCACAGGTATCGTCGATCAATGAGATTTCCTTCCCACCAATTACCTGTACCGGTTTAGGCACATTTCCTGGCATGCATGTAGTGATATCGATCTTGAAAATCTCAATGATTGATTTTCCAACGATGATCAAATAATCATCCTGGAAAGCGGCTCTCGTACAAGCAAACGTGAAATAGATTGCATTATACCGTGATAAAGCACCATGGTTGTTACAAATTATCGCCAAATCTTCGTAAACTAACAACAATTCCTTGTTATCGTTCACCTTAAATAGTCCTAAAGGCTTGCATGAAATCAATCTCTTTCGAATAAGCTCCACAGACGCGTTTTCAATCCTACTGCCACCGTTATTACCACCATTAGCCCCTCCACCGATCGAAGAACCTGTCGTGAGAATTGGAATAGACTGCGGCTGAAGAATAGACAACGACAAGATCTCAAATCCTTTGACTGTATGGGCAGCAACAGTGTTATTGAAAACGGTGATGTTGGAGCATTCTGCTTGGACTGCAAACTTCCGATGCTGGGCAAAATACTCGAAATTGTTGGAAGCATCGTCAAGTTTGGGGATCATCACCTTGAAATTACACGAGGACGACGAGACCTTTTGTTTTGCATAGAAAAGAAGCGTCGAGCCTTTTTGCTGTCCAACCTTGAAGAACGTTACGTATTGACGAGAGAGTTTCTGGCCAATTGTACGATTTTCATTGCCGTTGAAAACATGGAAGATAGCGTCTAGCTTATAGTACTGGAGGATTTTATCAGCAAGAACTATCAAAACATTAAAGTCTTGCAACACTTTAATCTCAGTCACGTTTCGCAATTCAAGAATTCGCTTCCAATTTCTAACCTCGCTTGTGTCTGTCATGAACACACAGTATCCAAGACCTACAACTATATATTCCTTGTCTCTATAAGTAAATGTAGACGAGCAACTAGCTCTGCTCTGCAATAATGATCGAGGAAGACCCATGGCTCCAACAGGAAACTTCTCATTAACCTCTACAAGAGCCCGATCAACTACAGAGTTCTCCGCACATACAGGCACCTTATTAGGCACGTCGTTAGGCTCAAGAGAAAACGCAGCGTCTGAAATAACCTTTAATCTGAACGGCTCCTTCAGTCTGTGCATCTCAAAGAATTTGCTTTGTGCAGCTTTTAAAGCAGCTAACCACTCGTTTCTTTCGTTTAAAGTATTAGTATAGAAGGTATATGAGAGATCACGGCCGATATTTCGCACCTTAAACTGGTAAATCACAGGCTCTTCACCATCATTATTACTAGATGTCATCAAGGTGGTTCCCTTTCGCGTGATCGTGGCTGAACTGAAGCCATTCATACCCTTGTTTGAAGTACTGAGTGTTGTAGTCGTGCTAGCAAAAGTTCCGCGTCTAGTAACAGCAGTTGTAGTAGGAGAATTCATTGTCGAAGCTCTAGTAGTCGTTTCGCTAGCAACTGCACCAGTCTCAGAAACGTCCGTATTATTGTCAACTGGACTGCTAAAGGAATCGTTGGCTTGACTGTCAATAGAGCCTCTATTACCTGTTTCAACAACAGTAGTGGTGTTTTCTGCAATTGTAGTTATAGTGGTAGTAGTGACCGCAGCACCGTTATTTGCGCTTGATTCGCTGATCTCTGCAGCAGCAGAAGTGCTGGTTTCACTAAGAACACCGGTTCTGATAATCAGCTTGGCTCTTTCCACAGGAGGTAGGTCATAAGATCCGAGTTCCACTTGCATAAACTCCATAGAAACGGGCTTTTCCGAGACCTTGTATCTCTTTGGAACTGACGAGTCCTTTACTTCATCGGTAATCAAGAGGAAATTGTCTAATAGAATCAAGTTTGCGTATGAATTTAGCCACATGTCGCGTTTTTTAGACACCTGGCCACGCTTGATGATCTTTCTATCAGGAGAATCCCATGAGAGATCGGTTTCAGTACCGCTTTTCCATACTAATGACTTGGCAAGATTACCAAGAGCACGGACGTTTTCAGCACGGGCTTCCATCACATTACACAACTTCAAAAGCTTATCAATGGCATTGATGGCTCTTGTCAAGCGTTTGTTCTCTGGGTCTGTGTCCGGAATATATTTTCTGATCTCCTTAAGACTGACAACTAAGTAGGCAGTTTCTTGGATAAATAACGGGCCAAACAATCTCTGATGATCAACACCAAACGCTTTGACTCGAGGATCTTTATCAAGCTGAGAGATCCATACGGCAAACCGCGAGTTTTTGCGGATTTTTTCTTCATAATTGATCATTTCACGCACTACAACCATTCGCTCCATGTATTTTAAGTACAGCGACTGTGCCTCGCGCACCCATCTGTAGTATAAATCACCCACGCCATCAATGAACTTGCTGTTCTTAAGCTTGGTAACTAAGGGCTGGAGGAGGAATTTGCGGTGAACATCGATGATTGGCTGGGCAATCTGGAACGCATCGCGGTAAAACTTCTCGGTAGAGCCTAATAATGGCGGATCTTGAGCTAAGAAGCTCTTTCCAAAGACATCCATAAGAATTCGCCCATGGTTGATGATTCTTTGCTCGGACCGGATCACATCAAAAGTGTGTAATTGCCTAAGACGTGTTTCCTTATCGATATCACTAGCATGGGCTGGCGAAATTCCCCAATGGTCCAACCAATCATTTCCTATTTCCGACGTTCCGTCGGGATGTAGACCTGTAGGTGTGGTGATATTGTATTTACACTCATCATGGCTCTGTATCTGGTTGGTAGCCACACGTTTGAATGCCTCACGCGGACAACTGGCCGAATAACAAAGATAATCACGCAAAATTGTCTTGTTTGAACTCGATTTACGATGGTTGTACCGTGTAGAGTAACAGGAAGAAAACTGGGGTAAAACCCCACAGATAGAAGCCCTGGAATTGAAACGTACATACCTATCGCCACGATGAGCAGCCGAATCTACGATTTCTACCCCGTCAGTGTTAACATAGGTAATACACCCGCATTGCTCAAATTCAAACATAACCGTCTCGATGTTATCCTCCACAATAGTGTTATCCAATTTCGAGTAGCGGTGCTTAATAAGTCTGTGAATAGCCTTGATAAGCTCGTCTCGTGGAACCAACATATCTGGAAACCATACAGGAATGTGTCTACACCATTCAAAGAGTCTCGACAACGACCACAAGTCAATACACAGCTTAAGGTGCTTGTCCAACAAAGAACTTGAAGCAAAAGGCAATTTGGGCAAGGGGAGCATGTTTTTGTTGATGCTCACAGGCCGTTTTCTATGCTTTTTATCAGCAGCATCGGCACTCCAAGTAGCATTCTTTGTCAATGGTTGGATGTGAGGAGTAGCAGTAACAGCACTACCAACCTTGACTGATTGTGAGTAATCTAAACGTTTAACCTGATCATTCATGAGAACCGTCTTGTTGTGATGATTCTTTTTGATGACCTTTGGCCCATGCTTATGACTAGGAAACTCGGTAGAGACCGGCGTTCCAGCAATGCTCGAATCACCGTAGCTTTCATGATGATAACTGTCAGCCAATGGGGGACTGATGATGGTTTCAGGACTAAGAGGCTGTGAGTAATCGTCTACGACTACATAAGGATCTGAAACAGAAGTATGAGAAAGATGGAGGGTTTCAAGCTCCACAGTAGCGGTATCTATCAGCGGAAGCGGGCTTTTCAGAGGCACAGGCGGCTTTCTACGGGTACTACTGGCAGATGTAAGCAGAGGGGGTGGTTTTCTGGGTCCTAATGGATGAATTACTGACTGATTAGGATAATCAAATCCGTTGTTGTCAGTCACCATCCGTTCTGGCAAAAGCGGAGCCACCAGTTCGCCGGGGCTCGTTCCATAGACGTTACTACTAGCCACAGGAGGACGAGGCGGTGGAAGTGGCGGTTGTGACGGTAGCTGGCCGTTTCCATAGTAGGGCTGATCTATGCCTTCTAGCTGCAGCATAGGGTATTCTAGCGCAGTTTCAAAGGATCCAGTGGTAGCTGCAGGCGGATACATGCCCGGAATGCTGCCCACAGACTGAACCTGCAGTCTGTAGGGATAATTATTCTGTTGTTGGATAGCCTCCGGCAGCGTTTGTTGCTCGTAGGAATTGTTCTGTTGCATCGCCTCAAGAACTTGAGTAGTAAGAAGCGACATGTCCTTAACCTGCTCTTCTGTTGGCACAGTCGTGTTGAGGTCATTGTAAATATCCATCAATGAGTTGATGGGATCGCTTACAGAGTCAGGGGAGCGCGCATCGTAGTAATTAGTGCCCTGCAGTAATTTATGTTCATTAGGCGCCTCGGGAACATCGTAGTATTGTGACGTAAGATCATTATTTTCGTTATTATTGTTATTACTATTATGATTGCTATTCATGTAATAGTCCGGATCGGCATTGAGGGGGTCCATCTCCATTTGCGGCCGTTGGGGGGAGACCCCCTGGAAATTTCCGTAGCCCAGCCCGTAGGAAAAAAACTGGGCGTAGTTAGGCGACGTAGGGTTGTCGGAGGTCTCATCGAACAAGTCCTGGTAGAGTTCGGTTCGAGCGTCAGTATTGTGGCTATTCAGGTGTCCCTTTGGAAGTGGTGGTAATGGCGGGGGTGCCAATGGTTGAGGGGGAGGAGGGAGAGGAGGTGCTACTTGCTCGGGAAGCATAGGAGGCACCAAGTTGTCGTGAAGGGGATAGCCGGGGTGATGTAGCGTGGACGGGTCCTCGCCCACGCCCAGGGGGGCACCCCCTGTATTGTAACCGGCGTACGGATCGGGCTGCAGTTGGGCCGGGAAAAACTGGGCCTTGGAGTCAAGAGTGGGCAGAGGTCCCTGGAAAAACTGGTCCTGGGCGGCCGGGGCGCGTTGAAAAATATGGTTCTCAGCGGCCTGGCCAGGGCTATAGGTTGTTTGAGACGGTTGGTTGGATAGAGGAGGACTCAGATAATGGTTGTTGCGCTGTCGAGGCGCACGCTGATGAGGCGGATTGTAGCTGTATCGGCTGCTCTCATAGGGCGACTGGCTTTGATTCAGCTGGGCCTGTTGCTGGTAATAATCCTGCTGATTATTATTACTGTAGGGATTATATGCCATACTGAGTGATGATCCCTGTATGTGAGCACTGTTGTGTGTGCGCTAAAAACAATTCGACAGGACGTTGGGACAAGTGCGAAACAACAGACAAAATATGGCCTCTTCTGTTGCGTTCTGTCTCAAACCAACTGATGCTCGGCAGACTGAAGGGACTTCAAATCAGAGCATTTTCACTCAATAGCCAGTTGAAGATGATTTTTATTTACGTTTTTTTTCCTTCCATCAGTGCCTTTCAGAATGCCAAATAGTCACGTGAGTGACATACCGACTGGTATTTGGAGCCCCATATGCCTTGATATGTGGATGTCGTGGGTGCACTAGGAACGTGGGTAATGCTGAGGTATGCCAGGAAGCTTCTTTATCAAAGACTGCTCTCTCTGTCAAAATTGGGTTATGTCAAAATTGAGTTATGCGCCTCTTCTAATACCGTAACTCTCTAACTGTAGGCCATCTCTACGGGCCAATATCACCGTGAATTTCTGGCAATGAAATGGACTCAGATATAGCAGAGCATAAAATCATGAACTATAGATCTTTCACAGCCGATTGGTCCACTGCTGGCGCAGACAACTCTCACTCCCCGCTCCCCGTACCGTGATTCTCTAGCTGTAGAAGCTGTAGGCCATCACTACGGGCGGGCATGATGACCGCGCATTTCAGACAGTGGATTTGATCACCCATCACAGATCATATTCTCCTCTACTATAGATCTTCCCATGTCTCCACCTGTCTCTAGTCGACTGCTTCGGCAGACTCCAGCGGGGATAGGTACCATACTCATGGACCGCGCCGGGTACCCCCAAAATTCAGTATCGCGAAAATCTTCGCTGGATATTTTTTGTTGAAAATTCCAATTTATTTAAGCCAAATACAGAATAATTGAAACAGTTATTTACCCACAACACGCAAGGAAGAGTGTGAACTGATACGGTGTTGACTGTTGGTATTATTGATATATATATTGGCAACTGATCATATATATATCGGTATTTCATTTCAATACATACATATAATTCAGGATGTCTGCCTCTGATAGTGACGAGAGTCCTCATAAGAAGTTCATCGACAGAGATGCCGAGGAATCTGACAACGACAACGAAGGAAGAGTAGCCGACTCTTCGGAGGAGGACGAGGATGATGACAATGAAGAGGAGATGGCCAAGATCAGAGACGGATTTATTGTTGATGATGAGGAGGAAGAGAGCCATCGACGTCATAAGAAGAGAAAGCGTCACCACAGAGAAAAGAAGAAGTCTGATGACGAAGATGATGCCTTGGATGAAGATGATTTGGATCTTCTCAGAGAGAACACCGGCGCAGCTCCAAGAGAACCGTCATCGAAAAAGTCGCAATTGAAGCGTTTGAAAAGAGCAAAGGCTGACGAAGACGACGATCTTGACCATTTAGGCTCGAACACCGTCGATGCAGGAACTGCCTTGGACAACATATTCAGTGATGACGAGCAGATTGACGAAGATGAGCAGATTGACGAAGACGACGATGATCATGACGCCAGTAGTCGAAGATCCGGAGGTAGAAACTCGAAATCAAGATCCTCGGCCGGAAGAAGCCAGATGGACGAAATGGATGACTTCATTGAAGAGGATTCGGATGACGAAGAAGGAACCGAAGGCGCAAGAGGAGCTGGAGCCAGCGAGAGACGTAATGATTACGCCAGAAGAGCTAACTACTCGTCCAACATCCTACCACAGTACAGTGACATTGACAAGGAGAAATTGGACCAATTGTTTGAGATTTTTGGTGATGGAACTGACTATGAGTGGGCTTTAGAGATTGAAGATCAAGAAGGTGCTGGTAATGAAGGAACTGGCGAGTATGATGACGAAGATGCCGAGGACGGCGTGCCTAAATTAACAGATATCTTTGAAAGAACCGAATTAGAAGAGAAAATGCTTACAGAAGCTGACAATCAGGTCAGAATTAAGGATATTCCTGAAAGATTCCAAGAACTTCGTTCTATCATTAAGAAATACGAAATATCTGCGTCCGATTTCCAAGAAGAGAAGTTATGGGTGACGGAGGTATTAGGAGGCGAAAAGGTCGAGTTCTTAGAGAGAAACAAACACTTAGTTCCATCTTTTCAGCGTGCTGTTGCCGATGTGTTGGACTTTGTATGTAAAGAATCACTTGAAGTGCCGTTCATTTGGAACCATAGAAGAGACTTCTTACTCTACACCGAAAAGTACACCGAGAACGAGAAGGTGAAGTTGAATACCACCGACTTGTTGGTAGAAGACGATTTGTGGAAGATTGTGTATTTAGACATGGAGTACCGTAGTCTTTTGAACAAAAAGAAGTCTGTTGAGAAGCTTTTGAAGAAAATCGACCGTTTGGAAGAGTTTGAAGACAGATTCAAAGAAATAGAAAAGATTCAGGACTTTCAAGACCTCAACGATTATATTCAGTTCAAATATGTTGATGAATTGAGTGAGGCCAAGGACAATGAACAAATAGACGAAGATGATTACGATCCAGAAGCTGACGAGGAAGATGAGGACGGTAATAAGAACAGCGGTACTGCTAACAGCAAGTCTTTTAAAAGACATGACAAAACTACTGTTTGGAACAGAATAAGAAAATCGCCATTGTATGATATGGTGAAAGAGCTCGGAATCACTGCGGAACAGGCAGGTGAGAACATTCTTTCAGGAAGTAGACTTCATTTCACAGTTGATTCCAAAGAAGATCCTACTACTTTGATTGAAGATATCTGTTCAAGACCAGGATCTATGTATGCGAACACCGACATTGCTTTGAAAGTGGTAGAAAAGATGTTTGCTGAGGAGTTGTTCCATGAACCAAGAATGAGATACATGATCAAATCGTCTATCAGCCAGTTTGCCAAGGTCAGAGTCAAGCTTACTGAGAAAGGGAAAGTGAAAATCTCTAAATCATCGCCTTATTATGAGTTCAAGTACCTTTGCAACAAAGACATCGATTCCTTCCACAATGCTCCCGGTGTCTTCTTGAGAATGCTCACGGCTGAGGCCGAAAACTTGATCCAAATCGAGTTGGTATTGCCATCGGTAGACAAATATGAGGATCATATCTTCAATCTCACTCTAGGATCAGATGGCCAGTCTGAATTGGCAGTGCAATGGAACGCAATCAGAAGACGTTCTTTTGAGCTCATGTTTAAGAGATTGGTCACGTTATCGTGTGCTAATATCAAGGAAGAGTTAAGAAAAAATTGTGAAAAGATCTTATTCTTCCAGGTTAGAAAGGCTGCTTTGAAGAAGTTCGACCAATCTCCATACAGACCAGCTGGTTTCACTCTTGGAACTGTTCCTGAAACGTTGACGATTTCCTGTGGAGATGGTAACTTCAATACTGATGCAGTTGTTGGGGTGTTTATTAACGCCTATGGAGAAACAAAAGAGTTCATTAAGTTCACGCAAAATCCAGTGCGCGATCCTGAATTTGCAGAGGTTTTTGCCCATAAAGTGCGCAGTCTCAAGCCAGATGTCATTGGTATTAATGGATACAATGTCAACACCAAAAGATTATATGATGTGATTCGAAATATTGTTGAAAAAGAGGAATTGAGACCAGCCAAACATCCTGAAGGTGATTACAGCAAATACGAGAACAACGAGCCTCCTTTGCTTGAGGTGTTGTTTGTTCCTGATGAAGTTGCTCATTTGTATAAAACTTCTCAAGATGCTAAGAATGAGTTCCCTGATAAGCCGACTGCCTCTAAGTATTGTGTTGCTTTAGGCCGTTACTTACAGAATCCTGTAGCAGAATATATCAATCTAGACGACAATGTCAAGGCGATTTATTTCCATAAATATCAAGACTTGTTGTCTCCTGACAGATTGAAGGAGGCCATCATCACCGCATTTGTTGATATGGTCAATATGGTTGGTGTTGACATCAATTTGGCGGTGCGCGAGCCATATTATGCAAAGTGTTTGCAGTATGTTGCTGGTTTAGGGCCTAGAAAAGCGTCTAGTTTGATTCAAGGGATCCAGACGAAAAGTAGCACCGGTTTGATCACCAGATCTCAATTGATTGTGCTCCATATTTTGACAAAAACTATCTTTATGAATTGCGCAAGTTTCCTCAAAATCTATGACACCAATGCAGATTCTGACATCCTTGATGAGACAAGAATCCATCCTGAAGACTATGTGTTGGCAGTTAAAATGGCCAGTGACGCTTTGGAGTTGGATGAGGAAGATATTGCCGACTTGGAAGATAGCGGAGTAATCAGAAAGTTGGATGAAGGCGACAATATTCAGAAATTGAACGAGTTGATCTTGGAGGACTATGCGGTTGAATTAGAGGAGAAGCACCACAAGAGAAAGAGAGCCACTTTACATATGATTAAGGACGAGTTGCAAACACATTATGAAGAAATCAGAGGAATATTCCATAGAATGACAAATCAGGAAGTGTTTGATTCCTTGACAGGTGAAACTTATGAGACTTTCTACAAAGGAGCAGTGGTAACCATTGTTTTGAAAAAGATCAGTCCTCGTTTCTTGACCGGGGTTACTCAGTTCTTAGTCAGTTGTAACATTGAAGGTGAGAATATCATGGAACGTCGTAACGAGCATGATATTTACGAGATATTCCATCCACAGCAGGCAGTTAAAGCTAAGATATTGGATATTGATTATGACACTTTCCGTTGCGAGGCGTCGTTGTTGGAAGAAGATATCCGTACCTCAGAGGCTAGAAACACCTCTGTTCGGTCAAGTGTTGTGGAAAAGGAAGATGAATGGGATTTCGAACAGGAAAGAAGAGACGAGGAGAAGGAGAAACGTCGTGAAGCAAGAGAATCCAAGCCTAGAAAGTTCGTTAAACATCCATTCTTCCACGACTTCAATTCGAAACAAGCAGAGGAGTTTTTGGCTCCTTTGCAGCGTGGAGATCTTGTTATCAGACCATCGTCTAAAGGACCAGATCATTTGGCTTTGACGTGGAAAATCGACAACAACTTGTACCAACATTTGGATATTCTTGAAAGAAAACAGTTACCTACAGGTTCATCAGGGGCTTTGAACACCACAATTTATATTGTCAAGGGACACAAATTCACTGATTTGGACGAGTTGATCACGTTCTACATCAACAAGTTGGCCAAAAATGTTGAATCTTTGGTTAATCACGATAGATTCTACAAGAAATCCAGAAAGGAAGCCGAAGATTACTTGGACTCGTACATCAGAGCCAATTCAGGAAGAGGATACTACATTTTCTGCTACGACCATAAACATCCAGGATGGTTCTCGCTTTTGTTCAAGGCAAACGAAAGATCACGTATCTTTTCGTTACCTGTAGAGGTCACAGATATCGGATACAGATTACAGAGCTACGATTATCCGTCAGTAGGATTGTTAACTAACGGGTTCAAGCAGATGATGAAGAACAAGGCAAAACAGAGACAGGACCAGCAACGGAGTTATGGTGCGGGAAATAGCAATGGTGGTCACGATAGTTACTATGGCTCCTCGGGCTACGGTGGAAATCCTGAGTACAGTCGTACGTACTATTAGATACAAGATATTTAAATAGGAAGTTTGCGGTATATACGTTTATATTTCATGAATGTATTTTTATAATTATATAATCATTATTTGCTGTAGTTTATATCCAGAGGTAGAGGATGTTATCAATGCTGATAGCAGAGAAGTAATAGCAAGGATCTATCCCTGCAGTGGCTAATTTCATGTTTAAGCTCTGATTTTTGTTTCAGGGATGGGGTGCAGCGCACACCCCCTCCGATCAGCGCTTTTAAAACAAACAGAAATCGGATTCGTTTTTTTTGTTGATCTCTGGGGTGGTCAAATCGGACCTGATATGATTTTTTGTATTACCTTCTGGAATAAATTGATTATTCTCATTCTCATCCTTATCTCTTTGCTGGTTCATCAGCATTACTTTACGATACATAGAAAGTTGCAAGACCAAAGGGCGTGGGACACTACATTGAAACAGTGCAGCAGCCATACATACTGCATAAAACGGTGGGTCGAAAAAACAAAGGACAAAAAATACACTCATTATTATGAACAGCGGAACAAACCTCAAAATAGTGGTGGTAGGTGACGGTTACTGCGGGAAGACCAGTTTGTTGATGGCCTTCAAGGACGGCGAGTTCCCTGAAGTGTATGTTCCTACAGTATTTGATGATTATACTACGCAAGTTACCCTCGAGCTGAAGGAAACTGTGACACTAAATCTCTGGGACACATCGGGACAGGAAGATTATGAACGATTGAGACCATTGGCGTATCCGGATTCCAATGCAATTATTATTTGCTACGCTACAAATTCAAGAGCCTCGTTGGACAACGTGACACATCTATGGTTACCTGAAATTCTTCATTACTGCAGCGGGGTTCCTGTGGTGCTAGTATGTTGCAAGATAGACTTACGGAACGACGTAGCAACCCGCAAGGCCTTGGCCAGAAAGAACGAGTCGTTATTAATGGCTGATGTAGGAGTCAGCACTGCTGAGAAGGTTAGGGCATATCGTTACATTGAATGCTCGGCCAAAACAGGCGAAAATGTCAAAGCAGTGTTCCATACAGCAGCAAAAGCCGGATTAGGATACCTTCACAACATGAAGAACCGCAAAAGAAGAAGAAAGGGCAGTTGTACCATTCTTTAGGGACGCTGATGAGATGCGTGTGTACAGTAATACCGGGGCGGCGTCAGATTATGGATATTTTCATGAGCGAAAATTTTTTCTATGTATTTATAAAACTTTTGGTAAATTTCTTCTCTCTCTTTCTTTCTTTCTTCTTCCTGTTCTTCCTAAAGGTCTATATAGCAACCATAGGATTCAAATATGTTTACATAGATACAATGATGTTCAATATACAATAGACCTATTTCCAGGTTATGTAGCGTAATTTATACATACATACATACATACATGCTTACACTCCTGTTTCTGCCTTATTCATCTCAACAACATAGATTTATAGGTTCTAATTATGGAGAAGATCAAGCTAGCTGTCGAATAATCGCACTTGATACCTGCTTTTACTTCCTCGGCTAGATCGTGTTTTGGATACTAGAGATCGATTTCAAGTATATGAGTTTTCATTAATGCTTTCGAGATCTATTATTCGTAACTACATTTATCTCTCTTTTTGAAAAGGTCATTCATTGAGTAACAGCAAATAAGTAAATAAAGCAGCGAATAGTAAACAGTAGCTAAAGAAAAAGAAAATGTCATAAGTGTAGCAGAAGATCCAGATCCATTCTAGAGGATCACACAGTCCTTCTTGGACTTTTTCCTGGATGACTGCTCGCGTAAGTAACCAGTTCCCCGAAGCGAAAGTCTGACAGCAGTTTGAAAGATCTCTTCTACCCCGCGATGCTGTCTTGCAGAGGCTTCAAAATATGCGGCAGCTCGGATTTCACGAGCCACATTCTGACACTGTTTTGAAGACAAAGGGTATTGATCGGAAATCCCAAGATTATCAATTGTGTTTTCATCATTACGGAGATCAACCTTGTTGCACACCATAATGATTTTAACGTATCGAGGACAGAACTGTAAAATTTCTGGAAGCCATTGGACTTTTAAATTTTCGAGAGAATCCGGTAAATCTACCGAACAACATAGAAGAACTATATCGGCTCCGGGATAAGATAATGGTCGAAGTTTGGAGAATTCTTCTTGACCGGCAGTATCCCAGAGTTCCAAGGCAATTACACAATCATCAACGGTGATGGTTTTGTTATGTGTCTCTAAAACAGTGGGTAAGTAATGCTGTGGAAACTTTCCCTCGGCGAAAACTATAAGAAGACATGTTTTTCCTACCGCACCGTCCCCTACAACAACAAGTTTCTGGGTGACGCTCGGTACTGCTTTATTTCCACTGAAACCCATGGTGAGATAAGAAAAGGATGATGATGATCACTAAAGAAAATCTAACCAAGACTAGACTAAGATGAGATGCGACCGAAGAGCGAAATCCCTGTTTTTAAGTGATTTTATGTTTTTCAAGGACCGATTTTAGGACTGGTAAATTCTTTGGAATGAGAGGAAGATTTGGACAGACTCCAATGAGATGGTCGAGCAACTGAAACGGTCACACCCGAACTCTATTTTCTTGGACACCAGGATGGTTGATACAGCGGAGATACTGTCCATTGATGTGGTCTAACTAGAAGCTCATCGCCGATTAAAACCGTCTGCAGAAGAGATTCCTTTTATAATTTACAGTTTCCATTCAAGGGATGCTTTCAAGTACTAACCGGCGGAGAGTCCATGATCGGAGTTTTATTTTTATTTTCGTCCTATTCTTGTCCTATTCTTGTCTTATTTTTATCTGTATTCGTCTTATTTATAACTTTGGATGTCTTGTTTGGGTAGTTTCTCCTTATGCAGGCCCTGACGCCATTCTCTGGCATTTGCTCATGCTTTTGAGGTTCTCCTCTACGGAAAAAAAAAGGAGAGAATGTAAATTATATCATGGGTATTGTGGGGCTACAGAAGACTAAGAGTAATTGTAGAACAATAAGTTTACCTCTCTACGGAGTCTAACAAGATTTCTCGGATCTTATTGTAAAAATGTATTAATAGGTTTTAAAATATAAACTGATGTGAATGATCCAACGAAGTGAACCACGGAAAGAGTAAAGAAGCAGAGTCCAAAAGACAGAAAACAACCAAGAGAAGGGGAATGACGGCCCCTATTAATAACCAGATATATAGTAAGCGGGGGAAATGATAAAGAAAGTGATATAGTGAAGAGCGTAGCAAAAAGATATGAGATCAGCTGGTTCTGAGAACATCCAACAGAATGCTAGTCAGCGTGGATGCCCTGAAAAAAGAGAGTGTATAATACATGGAATCAATCAATCAATCAATAATAACCATCGTGGGCAGGCTCGAATAACGATCCTTTACTTCTGTGAAGGCCCATTGAAGTTGACGTGTTGATAATATTATTATTTGCAGTGAGAATCTTGGTGATATCAAAATCTTGAATATCGGTGAGATCACTTGAATCACTATCATCATACACATCCCGCAAAATCTTCTGGGTAAACTCATCCTCTTCTGCGTCCTCCATGAGAAGATCAGCTGTTCTGGTTGCCTCTTTTCTCACATCTCTATTATCAGGTTCTTCTAGTTGTGCCATCTTCAATTTGTTTAGTAATAATTTTGGCTTGAAATCTCTATCGAATTTGTCTTCATCCTTGAACTTCTTGATCATATTGTCACCGTTCTTGTTTATCAAAAGTATTTCCGTGAACGGATCAAAGAGCTTATTTTGACTTCCATTGCTTGAACTCAAGGTCTTGGAGCTGCTAGTACTTCTCGTACTAGGAACGTTTAAGGGAATCTTCGCCATGCTACTGCTAGCACCAGTATGGAAAATCGTTGGTTTCTTTGAATTTTTAAAGATTATTCTGGTGCCTATAGACTTTTCGGGCACATAAACGTCGTCCAATGTGGATCTAGCTTTAATGATTTTTGATTCAGGAGTCTTTAAGATGTTATTGATTTCGTCGTCATCCATTTCATTGTTGTTGATTCTCAGAAGAATGTTTGATATCTGCCGTTTTGGAGTCAGAGGGATGTGATCAAATATAGACGAATGCGTTTTTGCTTTACTTGGCGAAGCATTGATTATCGCCTGGAGCCCACCGTCGCCATATTCTTCCTCTTCATAATCACTGTAATCCTCATAAACATTGGTTACCTTCTGAATCTTACGCGGAGATTTCACATGACTTCTGCCAGTGCCAACCGTTGAAGGTTGCAGCACGGTAAGTAATCCTCTTTTATTGAGTCTTTTTTGCTCATCCTCAAAGTTTTGACGGTGAAATGATTCTAAGGCTGATTCCTTAGGATCCATGTTCAACAACGACTCGAACATGTCCTTCCGTTTTCTGATTTTTGGAGTGTAATCTGGCGTAATTAAGCTGAGAATCTTATCCCCATGCCCAATGCTTCCACTATGAGAATGTGTAATGGTTTTCTTTGACGGAGTAATGGCTGGCTGCAATTTTTTATTGCGGAACTTAAGAGGTGATGGTGTGAGGGTTCCTACATCGTTGCTCTTCTTGTGGTAGTTAGAGCTTGAAGGTGTCTCTGGAGTGTATGGCACATAGGTGCTCGAGACCCTGTTTCTTTGTGGGGTCGTAGGTGGTTCTTGTGACATCTTTAAGCTTTTGTAACTGTTTTCAATTTGATGTTGGTTTGGTCGCTGTTTGAATAGTTGGCAAAGAACAAAGATGATGAAGTCAGTAATGAGAGGAGCAGAAAACTAGCGACAGGTGTGAGATATAAATTAGATTTAAAGTCAAAGCAAAGGAAATCAAAAGGAAAATGGGAAGATGAGGGAAGAAAAGAATAAGCATTTGAGGAACTAGACACTTATCACTTATTTTACTTAACGTAAATGTTAATATTGTTGATGCTTTTAGTACTGAAACCAGACGCATTGATTAATATTACTCGATTAGGGCATAAAAAACGCGTTTTTACTCAAGGAAAATTTTTTAATCAATTTTTTTTTAAAAAAAAAGGACGCGTCTGTTTTATTTTATTTACATTTTTTAGCCCGACTTTTTATATCTACCTGAGACAAAACTAGATTTGAGTGTGCTAGCAGTTAACGCAAGCTGCCAGTTAGGCCGATCATATAGCGGCATGGAGTCCTTTTTTGTTAGTTCGATGTGTCTGTTGACGATTTAGTTCGTTCATAATCTGGATATTAGTATTTTGAACACCCTTGTAAGTCTCAACCTCGGAATAATTGGTCCAGAGTCCCAACGATGCAAGTCTCGATGTGTTTTGGCTGTTACTGTATGAGTCAGATAAGCTTTCCGCTTATATGGCTCATCATGGTTTGCTAGCGAATCGAGCCTCGATCAGCATCCAAATCCACAAATGAAAGTTCAATCCCCTTGTAGTGAACTTCTGAGTGAAGGTAGAGTGTAGGGCTATGGTAAGCCCGTCGAAAGTGAAAAATAGTTATAAGTAAAGCTGACCAATTTTTGTAGAAGCGATATTCCTCAACAATGATTCCGGTATAAGTGTCTGCTTGTAGAATTCATACGGAGATTGTGATTAGAACTCAAATGTAAGTAACCTATTATGGCCGCTCTGGGTTGTCATTTTACTGGATTTTAGGTATTGGTCTGTAAGGATACAGCAGTTCCCGACAATTCTGTTGTGGATTTTATTTCCGGCAGAAAGAGCCCCTGAATGGTTTATCCGATTTGACGACACCGGAGCGTCGTCTGATTATAGGGAGTAGTAGGACTTTGAAAATCTAGATTCGTGATTCTTACATGTTGATAAAATACCTGATATAAGTATTCGAAGAAGATTACTTCGAGGCCACGCAAAATAAGAGCCGGCTTTATCTGTAGTGATTTGAGAAGCTCCTGAGAATTCTGATTTCTAACAAGGAGGCCTAGGTAAGGCCCATGCTCAGCAGCTCAGCTCATAGCTCTCTCTTAATAGTATAGTGGTACCATTAATCAATATTGATATTAAGTATCTTCATGTTATTAATAGAATTACCATAAGACCGGTTCACATCTGAAGTGTTCTAGACTACAACCGTACAATAAATACACCTCACTTCAACAGGTTATACATAAGGCTCTGTACAGCTTGAAACGTGTATTTTACAAGTTGTTTATTATGTTTTTGATGTTCTAGCTGCTACAGTATGTATATTCTTACGGATAAAGGTTTGCATCCGAGCCCCAAAACTACACTCAATAATAGATTAGAATAATCATAGAGACGCAAACATATCCCAGTAGCTTTATTCACATAACCAACCGACCCCTTAGTATTATCTAACTCTTATATACCTCTCATCCAGGATCCGTTAGAGAGAAAAGAATGATCTAGACCTTATGCATTATGGCGGTATATTAAAATTTTAGTGCGTTTTTGCCTTTTTTCTGCTAAATTTGTTTTCACTCCAACATGGGGAACTGTTTGACGGTATTTCCATGAAAGCTTAGAGATACTATCAATCAGGTAAAAGATGATATTTCTGTATATATATTATACATAAAATCATGAAGTTTATTGACTCAAGCCGTTCTTAGGCATTTATGGCTTTTGAAGTCTACTTATGTAGGAAACAAGCTTAGTGATAAAGACTTCTGGCATACATACAATATTTATCAGATTTGATAATGTTTAATGTAAGGACATTTGTTCTTCTAATATCGTGTAGTCTCACATATGGTGCTGTCATCAAAAGAGATAGCTCAAAAACGTTAAGACTCCCGGTAATCAATCTATACGGTGGATATGGAGTGACTTTGTATCTTGGCTCGGATAAACAGAGAGTTGTATTGCATATTGATACTGGTTCGTCAAACACCTGGGTGCCTTCTGCAAATGGCTCAGATCCTTCCTCATACTATGGATCCTTCTCTGAAGTAAACTCAAGCACTTTCACAAGCATTGCAGATGGGTTCTCAGTTAGTTATAAGTCCGGTGCCGCTGTTAGTGGCAAATGGGGAAAAGACTCCGTGGAATTTATCACAGGGAATACCGCCTCTAACTCAAAACTGATTGAAGTAGCCAAGTTGAAGAACTTTCAGTTTGGAATTGCTTCTGGAGAAGAAACAAATATTGATCATGGTTTGCTTGCCTTGGGAACCAAATATGGGGAACACGCCACATACACTTACACATACAGCAATGGAACAACTAGTAAGGTTAGTGGTACATCTGAAGTTTACAATAATTTTCCTCTTGCGTTGAAAGCAGCCGGGTTCATTGACTCTGCCACTTTCTCTATATACTTGAACAGTTCAAGTGCGACTGAAGGCGAGATTTTGTTTGGTGGAACCGACAGTTCTTTATTTTCTGGAGAGCTTTCTGTTCAGGATATCCTCGATTACAACGAAGGAGATACCAGCTCCTCCAGCACCAATTCTGAACCTACAAAGTATTTTGTTAAACTAACATCATTAAATGTTGGGGACAAAAACTACGTTAACAGCAGCGCTTCATACGTGCCTGCATTGTTAGACACAGGCTTTTCGTTAATAAAAATGCCAATGAAACAGTTCAAAAAATTTGCTAACAAGTATGGACATCAAGTGACGGGAAAGTCCACTAATAATTACTACTTAAATTGTAACGCTACCGGACCTGATTTGAAGTTCACCTTCAATGATGATAAGGTGATAACTGTCCCGTTTACAGAACTTGTATATGATCCTGGTGATGATTTTTATGTTGATGGGGTTAAACAATGTTTGCTTGGTGTTTTAGGAAATCTGGAAAATTTCTTCTCACTTGGAGATGTCTTTTTACGAAGCGCTTACGTTAACTTTGACTTAGAAAAGTACCAGATTGGTATTGCCCAGGCAGTTTATTGATATTTTGCCAGAATTTTGCTCACTTTAGATTGCTTTTTGCTGCTGATTACTTAATCATATACAAACATATACATACATCTAGAACTAATATTATGATTGATACATTTTCATGTTGGGAAATTTTCATGATTTTCATGCATTATTTCCCTAGTTAGTAAGTAGCCATGGCTAGTTGCAACTACAAACAATATAACAATTAGATTTTCGTAATATATTTATAGACATAAGTGACAGTTCGAGAGAAGTGATAAAAGAAGGACAGAAGAGAAATAAAAGATAAAAACGAAACCAATACGATATAAAATAATGCAAAATGAGATTTCTTTTCGATCAACCTTTAAATTAATTCTATATTAAGATAACCAAAGATTAGACTTTCTTACCGAAGTAGGTCCATTGGTCCTCAACTGGCTTTTCCTCCAATTCTTCCCAACATTTCCAGTCAGCCAACTTCTTGGCCAATTCATACTCCTCACTAGCTTGAACAAGCAATTCCTCAATCAAACCATTACCAATTTTCTTCTCAATGTCTGGGACCACTTCGTTGGCCTCCACGATAGCCAATCTGGATTTTGTGAAGGATTCAGTGGCCTGTCTGTATACAGAATGTTGAGGGAAGTCATCGTTCAATGTCTTCAAGGTTGACTGGTAGATTGAAATCAAAGCAGGTCTTGGGTTTGGATGCTGGTAAAGACCAGCCAAACCGGTTGGGGCACCCTTACCGGCTCTCACCAAGATGTCTTGGGCATTTCTCAAGTATCCAAAGTATCTCATTTTCCGTGTTCTATTGAAATTGCTCCTGCTGTTGTTAATGCTGGTGTCAATGTATATCGTTAACAGTTAATCCTATAGAATACAGTTATTATAATTTTGTAATTTCCAAAAATTTTCTTTATTTTTTCTAAGCAGTGATTATTTTATTTCTCAATTATTGGCCCAATCTGGGGTCACCCGGCACTTTTCCAAACATGCATTCATAATGCAGCGGGGCATATTGCCTATGTCATAGACAATGATAGAAGAATATGCTAAACTTTTATTCACTCGTATATAGAAGTACATATAAAATCGGATGCTGGATTCACAATAATTTGGAATGCTTGATATCGTTTCTGAGACGATAGATAAAAGTTCCTAAGATTAAAATCAAAACCACCAAGATATAGATGAAGATCTTGATTTTATTGAACACCTGTTCGGTGGTGTTGCGATCACTCTGAGCCTTTTCTAAAGTGATCTTACGGAAACTCTCCTTTTCAACCTTCTTTTCCTTCTCGGTTAAAAGTAAGGTGTGTAATTTACGGTCTACTTCCTTCAAGTACTGCTCCAACAAGTCGTTGTGAGTAGAGAGTCTTTCGAAGTTAGCTTTGAGCTTCACGTTTTCAGCCTTGAGCTCGTCAAATGAGTCGTGCATTCTCGACGATAACTGTGTGTCCAAAGAGTTAAGCTTAAGAATTAACTGACGCATAGTTGTGTCATCTGTAGCAGAGTTTAATTTCTGAGAGCCCTGGATCTGTGATTTGAGTTCTTCTCTCTGTTTTTCGATCTCAGGGTTTCTGTTATTATCCACCACCTGCTGTTTTTTAACCACTACAGGCTGAGCAGCAAGCTCGACATCTACATAATGCTTCTCAGAGTCAAGAATCTTGTCGTATACCTGAACCTTGAAGATCTCGAACAATTCGCTCTTTCCGTTCAAATTTCTGTTCTTGGCACTCATCCCCACAATCAAATCATGCTCGTTGTCGGGCAATTTGAACTTCTGGGTCTCAAAACATATTTTGTTATCAATACTAACCCGCAACTGGTTGTTGGTGCTGTCAAAACTGAATCTGGCAGTTGATGGAACCTGTGAGTCCTGATATCCAATGATACACTTTCCTATTGCCTGTTGGTAGAACTCGCTACCGTCGGAATCAAAGGTCAATGATCCATCATTCACATACCCTCTAAGGGTACTTCCTAATGGTCCATTACTATCAACTATAAAAGCAAGCCCGTCAAATTTGCCCGGACCACCAAAAAGTCTGGTATCTGAAGTAACAAGCTTGTCTGTGTTGCCCTGTGCGTCATTAAGAAGCCAGAACACAAATCCATTCGCTGTTCTTCCCTTAGCTCCCTGAACTCTAAAAGTGACATCCACAGACCATGATTGAGAGCTCAATTTGAAGTTTTTGTTCCATATGGATCCCTCACTGGCACTCTGAACATCTGTGAGGAAAAGTCTTCCATCTGTGAGTTTGGCACTGCCTCTTACATCCCAGTCTTTCAAGTCTTTATTGGACTTCAAATCTGTGAGCTTCAGTATTGATAAGTTTGGGTTTGGCTCGGCCGCAAGGCCTGCGCCGAGGAACATTAGCACGCTGAAAACAAATTTGATTATGAGCATTGTGATATCTGTATGTGTGTGCTGGCTGCCGTGTCTTGATCAAGTAGCTGTCTTTCCGATAGCCAGACGAAAACCAATTGGGTCGTGAAATTTGTATGTTCGTGGAAAATAGTTTTTCTCGCTGATCTGTTCTCTTTTCTTTTGGCGGAGCGGGCGCGTTTGGCGGGAATGTGCTGTGCCAGGAAATACGGGGGTGACAGGGTTTTACGCACGTGCGAGGTACCGGAACTTCCAGTGAAAAATAAATATGAGGTTATGAGCACACAAACAGTTTTTTTCAGAAAGCTCTGGAAGACGAAAAATTTTTTATGAGGCAGCCAATACATCAACATCGTACGCTTTAGTTGGAAGAGAATAGACACAGAAGTAGGCGATAACAGAAACAATGAATGTGGCACCTAGAATAATAACCAGAGGGTTTGCAACAACCGGCCCTAAACAGGTGGCATTCAAGAACTGGTTTGATTTCTTGAACCCAACAGCCAGAGCTGAAAAGGCTAAGCTTAAGCAGGAAATCAACGACATAGATGCCAAAAACAAAATAGCCGACCAGCTATTGGAAGGCAAGGCTTCCTCACCGGCAAGTAGCAGTCAGGAGGGCTCATCAACAGCTGTGTCAGAGGCCAGCAACTATAAGTTGATGGAAGTCATTGGAAAGCCAGCCTTGTTGACCAAGGAAGAGGTCCAAGAAAGATTACAGGATTTTCAAATAAAGAGATGGATTGATAACTCGCACCAGAAGGTGGATAACCAGGCTGATCTTGACGAGATACTATTGAAAGCATGGAACCAACTCAACAATAGCAATGTGGCAGACATCAAGGAGTTAGTGTCAGTTGAATTGAATGATTTGACTACGAGATTCAAGTATGTTAAGCTTGTTCAACAGCAGACAGGTCATTTGGTCTCTGATCTTATTTTGACCCAGGCCAGTTCCATCAAGGTGTTGAGAACGTATCTTTTGAGTGACAAAATAAAGAAACTCAATGAGAACTACGACGAAAAACGTCCTAATGCAATCTACATAACCGAAGACACATTCAAGGATTTCCCTAATGTGGTAGTTGAGAAGAAGATCAGTCCGAAGGTTGTTAAACAGAAATACGCCAAATTGGTCGAGGATGCCGCTGCCTATAGAAAGTCGCAGATTGATGAAGCCATGAACGCTTGAATGTGGTAATGGACAATCTATATACTTGTAAATATATGTGATTTGAGAGTCAATTTTATTGTAATAGTAATTGCTAGCTGGTAGAGTTAACTAGCTAAATAGCTACTGCTAAGCGAGATAGGAATATTCGTATCCACGTGACTTTCGGTTTTTCAAGGACGAATATTTCAGAACTGAAAATAAAAAATCGACATTGTCAAACAACCAAATAACCGTGTTACCATTGAGGTTTAGCGACTGCTAGCATATCTACTGAAAATAACCAACATCAGTGAAAGATGACGGACGTTCTAAGTGTTTTCAAAAAGGCAATTATTGATAAAGCTCTGCTCGAGCTTGTGGATGCTGAATCCAATACTACGAAAGACATAACTAATGCTACTCTGCTCAAAGTGTCGACGAATAACTTGCTTGATCTCGAGCAAGTCACGAATTTCAAGGTCGATAACAAGGGGATAACGTTGAGGGCTATTGTCAATGCCTGGCTTTTAAAGGATTCGTCTGTGGCTGATTATATATCTGAATCCCAATCGAAGAAAATCCCTACTATTACGTTCTTACAAAGAAATGAATTGATTGACTGGTTGACCAATAATAAAAGTTCTATTGACTATATTGATGAAAGTCCAGCAACAGATGAAGCTGTTGTCAAAACAACAGATGCTGTCGCGGATTCAGAGACCAACGACAAACCAGCTGCTGCTAAGGACACACAGATTGAAGATATTGAAATGTCAACCAGCATTAATGGAACAACAATCACGATCACCGAGGATCAGCTCAAGAAATTGGGAGAATTGGAGAAAATAGAGGCCCCATTGTTGCATAGTAACTTATATTTAGATGGTGATAAGCTCATTGATTTCAAGTATTTGATTCGTGAAGCTGAGCTTAAAATCATTGACGAATTGAAATCGGAGATCAGCAAACACAAGAGCAAAAGTAAGCCGGATAGTAAAGGTATTAACAAGAATGGTGGTGGATCAAAGAGAACCAGAGACGAACTTCCGGTGATTTTATTGTCACCATCCACCAGTGCAATCATCAATATGAGCAATGTGAAAGAGTTCTTAGAGAATGGGAACTTCGTGTTGCCAAACAATTCACAATCTAATAACAATCAATCAATAAACCATAACAGCACCAACTTGTTGAAAACGAAGAAGACATTGCCTAAATTAGGCACGTATACGTTTTTGATTGTGAATTCCACGGAATTCTTCACGAAACCAGAATATTGGAACCGAGTAGTTGCGATTTTCACCACCGGACAAGCATGGCAGTTTAAGAACTACATAATCAAGGACCCGGCTTTATTGTTCCAGAAGTACAAGGGGTACAGCATCAATTACGCAGGGGATTTGGTCAACCGTAACATTGAGAATTGGAATGTCGAGGTGATTAACGTTGATAGAAATAGAAGATTCAATGATAAGGAAATCTGTGAATCGTTCTGGCATAGTTTAGAGAAATCAATGATCAGTCAGGGGTTCAGACGGAATTAGGGGTTGTTGTTTAATATATACAATGTATGTACTAGTAATAATTATTATTGTAACTGTAGAATAATATGAAAGATGTTGTATTGAAAAATAACCTAAAACGAATATTAACAAACGCCTGACTGACGGATGAGGATGCTATCATGATGCTAATGGTGCTGTGAAGGTACTATTTCGAATGATCGAAAAATTTCTTGAAGAACCCTTTGTTCTTCTTATGATGATCAATCTGTTTCTGAAACTTGGCAATGGTTTTGTCTAATTTTTCTTTATCTGGGTTCACCACTGGTACATCATGGTGTTTATTGTCATCGGCCTGAGCACCTGGGGTGCTGCTGTTTGTAGAGGCGCCTGTTTGCTTTCTGTTTAGTTTCTGTAGAGTAGCCACCTTAACTAAGCCAGTGCTGGTCTCCAAAGAGTATTCCTCTGGGAATAATGCAGGGTCTTTACTGTTTCCAGCTGCAGAAAAAGCACTGTAGTTAGAGCGAGCTTTCTCTTTTAAATTGAGACCATCTTTAGCCAACATGTCTAAATCGTCAGATTGGTCGTTTTGAACATTGGTTGCCATTTTGCAAACTGCGATATCTTCGTTGTTACTGACATGAGAAGTTGACCGTTTAAAGAGGGACGGATTAGTGAGTACTCGAGTTAATTTCTTGGTGATGACAGGCTCGCCGTTTTTGATGCCATTGAATTCCTCAATTTCTTCTGGATCGAGGTCTGGACTTCCGTCTGGCGCATCAATTGAGTAGCTTTTCCGAAGAGGAGACGTAGAATGGTTCGACAAATGAACAATATTTCCTCTGTTGTCAAGCTCGAAAGAGGTCTTGGAAATATCGCTTGAACGAGATGATACGTTATGTGCAAGTCCCAGCAGTAACTCCTTACTGGAATGGCCGTTGTTGTCTTGGGTGGAGGAGTTTAAATTGTCTGCATCAGTGTCTAATTCGTCAGTAGATAAAATACTGTCGATATCAGCCATGCGTTCGGATTCTTGTTGAGCGAGAGTAGAAACATCACGGAGTCCTAACATCGCTAACAGAGTAAGTTATAATACACTATGTCACTGTTGTTGAAAAACGTTTGTAGAAGATGAAGTATATGAATGAGTCAAAGGAAAGATAGTAGATATTGTGTTGATTAGCAGTTTGGTTATTAGTTGAAGAGAAATATATAAATGCTCACTTGCTACACCACAAACAAGAGATCTCCTCGTTTATATATATACAACAATACAGTACAGTATAGTAATAAACTAAAAACCTAGTAAATGGTACCTGGAAATCAACGGAAGCACCCGGTAACCTGCTACATAAATAATAATACTCATGCCTGCAGAATCTAAACCGTACATTTATTTAATTAGCTCGCGACAATAACGATCTTGCGTTGACAGTATGGAGAGACGGCAAATCACCAGCAACGTATAAGACAGTTGAGAGAATTTAGATAACTGCATAGAAATTTCCATCAAGTCATCCATGTCCAAATCCGGTCTTCTGTCATTGAAATACGAAAAACCACACTAAAACGAAGCAAACATCCCCCAAGAGGACCCCAGGCTAAAGGTGGGCGAAAAGGTAAACACCAAAGTGGGATTCGTCCAACAAAAAACCAACAAGGGAACCTTACAAAGTTAATTAACCCGCGCAGTGGCTACCTGTTTTGTATAACCGGATTTGTGTAGGAGAATGCATGATTGCCAATTAGCAATCATGGGCTATATTTAAATGGGGTTTCTAGAAGAATATTGAAGTGTGAATTAATAACGCAATGTGACAAGATTAGCCACCGTACCGATGGGCGCCACCGTCTTGGCTAAGCGAACCTTGGCTGCGAGCCCTGAGCGGGAACGTGACGAGGCGCAGGGTGCGAGCCCTGCCTGGGGTTCGGGCTGGAAATTAGCGTGCCCTAAAAAATGCAATTTGGTAATCTCTGGCCTGTCGATGGAGACCTTCTATCTCTTCAAATGAAGAGCCTATAGCTGATAAGCAAAGATACCCCCACCTCATCAACCAAGCACACAGACATTCATCTCGATAACCAAATACTAAAAAACAAATAACAATAATAATAACAGAATAGCAAAAACATGTCATCAACTAATACTTTAATCATAACTGGATTCTCGGAGGAAGAACTCCAAGATACGGAACTCATCAAGTCGTTGCAGCAGCAGGTCATAAACAACACAGATCCCAAGGAAATCATCAAGTTCACAATATTGAAGTCCTTCAAGCGTGTGGTGATTGTTTTCGAGTCGATTCTGTCAGCAACTAAACTATATAATATTCTCAAACTTTCAGGCTTCAAAGTGGGATACAGTCCCATAAGCAATGCTCTTGACGAGGCAATGATAAGGATATTTAATAAAGACAGCAATCAAGAGGAACTAATTGATGCTAGAGAATACTTATCATTACCAAGCCATGGAACCACTTTCATCATTTCTCCTCCTCCATCTCCACCACCTGGCTGGGAAAGTAGGTACGAAGAGCCTCCTGATAGAAGAGAGATATACTCGTTAGAGGACTTAAGTGACCTACTTTACAAAAGGATTGACGAAAACACTGTTAAGAAATACTACTCCAAGGCTCCAAATGGACTTACTGTCGATACTAACGTTGAAGGGTCTTTCCCAGAAGACGAAATCAATCAAAGAGTGCTCCTCCAAAGTCCGGACTTGAAAAGCCCGATAATAGTATTGGACGAGGTCACAGATGCCAGTTATGACGACAATTCCCTAAGAAACATGCTTGATCACCGCAAAAGGCCCCCAAAGGTATCCATGCCTCCTTCCACTACTTAGACAGGAAATGTACAGAAAATGCTAAAAGCACAATAGCACAGGAAGCCAGAGAAAATTGGAGATTGGAAAAAATCAATATAAAAAATTACAAAATCTGCACTGGGATTCTTACCACTTTCCATTTCTTTCATAGATCTGTTCTTTCTTTTGTTCTTCTTCTTCTCTATCCTTGTGCAAGGGCATTACGCATATCAGTGAGGATTCGTCCGAGATTGTGTTTTTGCTGGTTGAAAACTTTTAACCTGACCCTCTCCTTGGCTTTGTATATTTATTTATATTGAAGTAAAGGGAATTTTTGGAACCATACATTGTTTTGAAGAATGCTTCTTAACTAAACTACCCTAAAAAGTGAATGTTACATTTGCCTTTTTAAATAGATCTTCAATGTGGTCATTGGATTGGTTTAAACTAGCAATACGTGTTGTATTTTGTATTTAATAAAGACTCTTGTGATATTAGTACTAGCAGACATGTAGATGGATGATTTCTTATATAAAATCTCACAGTTACCCGGTGCCAAGTGAAAAATCTGTAAATTAAAGCAGAAAATTTTTTATAAAGAAAGTATTTGATGCCCTTAATGCTGTCGTCATCGCTTCAGTGTTCTTGCTCCTCCTTCATCTATCTGCACTTGATAGACGCTTATAAACACCACACACAATACACTGTCACAATGTTCAAAAAGTAAGTTCTTTCCCTTAGAAAATAAGCCAATAGTCAGAATAATAACTAACCCCTCATTAGATTCATCAAGGACGACATTCATTCACGTTCAAACATCAAATCGTCGGCTCAAAGAGCCCTTAAGACGAAATTTGTGGCACAATTCCCTCAGATTGCCCCTGTGATCGATGATATCGTGCCTAAGAAGTCGCAGCTCATCCAAATCAAATGCGAAGATCGCTTGATGTTATACGCTATCGATGAGCAGGTGCTATTCTTCTCGTACTATTGCAAAAGCAGCAGTCCAGACGGAAAGAACACAGAGATGATCTTGCCAGATCTTAAAATTATCCATCAATATCCTGACCTTTTCCCTTCTGTGCAGGTAGATCGTGGAGCGATCAAGTTTGTGCTTTCTGGTGCCAACATTATGTGCCCTGGGTTAACCAGTAAGGGAGCTTCGCTTCCAGAGACTCCATTGTACAAAGACAGCATTGTAATCGTCAATGCCGAGGGAAAAGAAAATGCATTGGCTATTGGTAAGCTTGTCATGGACACTGAAGAGATCAAGAGTTTAAACAAAGGTATTGGTGTGGAATTGATCCATTATCTTGGTGATGGTCTTTGGAATGTCTCCTTGGATTGATCTTAGTCCTTTTTTATTTTTACGCGTATGTGTGTGTGCATAGATATAATAACTGGTGTATTATAGTATTTCAAATATAATGACAACAACAAACAGTCTTAATTTCTCATTCTGAAAACGCTGTAAGCATGTTCTGGATGACCTCAACAATCGTTTTATCTTGATCTGTAGATTCTAAGAGCTGTAACTCATGTAAATAGATATTTAAAGACGACTTGATGGAGTCAAGCTGTTCAAGGATCACTTTTGGAAGAGTTATTGTGTTGTTTTCGATTACCAACCACATGATAATCAAATCGATTATTTGTATTGTGTTGATTTTAGACTCTGAATAGTCAGGAGAGACTAGAAATTCTTGGACCTGGTCTTCAGTTGTAGCTTGCGAAAACTTTTCTACCAATTCCACAATGTCTTCATCGTAATATTTCATTCTATAATCAAACAACTTCCTCAATACTAGGAAATCATTTTGAACCAACTTGTTGATCACTCGTAGTCTTTCATCTGACTCGGTGTTCAAACCCATCAATAGATGGTTGATTATTAAAAGCGCATTATTTGTCTGATCGCCAACATGAAACATCATTAACCCTTTCTTTTTATATTTAGCAAATAGATACTTCAATAGTCCATTGTCAATCAACTTGGTCATGACCGTGCCGTAGATAAGCTCCATATATTCTTGATCACATTGAAGCAATCCATTAATGACCTGCACATATTTCGTGAACATCCACTTGTAATTCCTGTATACGTCCTTGCTTTCAATTCCCGTTTTATAATAACCCAAATAGTTCTTGATCATGATGCTAAGCAATTCAATTCCCTCTTGATTCAAGAACTCTTGCTTGCCGAAAGGTCGAGAGATCAACCATGTTAACGCAAGGAAGATGTTTTCAGAGAACTCTTGGTTCTCCTGTACACTGTTTATCACCTTCACTGTAGGCTTCTTGAATATAGAAGCTATGATCATCAATTTCTCAATAAATGACGTGCTTTCAAAACTGTCTTTATAGATTTGTTCTTGTGATAACCCATCAGATGAAACATACTGAGGGCTAAAAAACATCATTAGTTCTGCAAAATACTCGGCAACATACTTGTCATACGTTTTTAATCCATTATTGAGAACAAGCTTCTTGTTCATTGCCCACCGTTTACTTACAAAAGTGTCAATCAAAAAGCTGTTCAAAAAGGTATCTGACAACATTTTGACGGCCGCATCGACGTTATTGACACCACGGACACATTTAATGATATTTTGCAAGAAAACAATGCTTGTAGCTAAATAGTCATCAATTTCTAGACCCGTTAATTTCTCATTCAATTGCAAATTGGACTCATTAATCAATCTATCCATAAATGAATCCACTAATATCTTCGACACAGACAAATCAATCAATTTGGCTACCAATATAAACCTCACCTTGGTATCTTCTTCAAACTCATTTTCAGTGTCTTCAATATCATCCTCAGCCTCAGCTTCCGTATCTTCCTCGATCATCTCGTTTATTATTTTGATAACTTGAGATTTGATGTCAAAATTTGGATGCTGCTGTAATAAGCCAAGAAGAACCGGAAACAATTCGTCAGCTACAACTGTAAACACTTCATGCTTGGATTTCTGATTGGATAACGTCGCAATGTCACTAAAATGCTTGATACTTAGTTCTAATAGCTGTTCAGACCTCGATAATTTATTAACCAATGCCTCTTCTAATGTTTGATGTTGTAGTTTTGAAAATTTAGCACGCAACTCTTGATTGATGACTATGATCTTTTTAAATTTGTCAACAGCTGCTGTTGCCTTCCCTGCACTGTTTATTTCTTCAATGAGATCGCTTTCTATAGCATCAAATTGAGTCAATATGGATGCATCTTCTTCGGAGGTTCCTTTTTCTATATTACGTTTGACTTTCTTAGTGCTATTCAGAGACGGAACCTCGTTGTTCAATTGTCTTTTGGTTCCGCGGAATAACTCATCGATATCCATTGTTGTCAGCGTCTTTTGGTTCAAGATGACAGAGGATTAGTTTTGATATTCTTGTTAAGTATTGTCTTCTACAAGCTTAAGTACCGTCCACTATAAGCACAATTTTCATTATGAAATTTCGATGCCTGCACGTGATATAGCTACAACACTAACAGAACAGCATCCATATGGAGGTAATGGAGCAAATCAATTACGGTAATCAACTGAATAAAATAGATTAAAATAAAACAATAAAATTAAAAACTGATGTAGATGGTAGACATATTAAATGGAGATGGAGTTCAGGATACCTATCACGATAAAATCACGACTCAAAAAGGTTGCCGTCTTTAGCACGTTGACTTTCCTGTTGCTTACTACTATTGTACTTCTCATTGAGGGAAGTCTTCTTGGTTTTCTTGCTCTTTTTGGCAGTAGCCTCGGCCACAAGCTCCTCAAACACTCTGGCTTCTTCAGCCTCTTCAGGAGTTCTCTTAGCAGTGAGGAACTGAGCACCAATGTGTTTCAATACATAGGCTCTCTTCAATCTCTCGGATTTATCTATCTTCTTGTCAAGCAATACCTTATCAACAACATCCTTCAAAATTCCCTGGATTTCGAACTTAGACGATGCCCAAGCGGTAGCCAAGATCTTCCCACTGATAGTTCTTTCGATTTCTGCATTGGCATAAGGATCAACAGCTTCTCCATTGTCATCCAAAGCATCCTGGAGCTTGGCCATCTCCATTTGGGCATCAATAGCAGTGGACACCATTTCAAACGCAGTCTTCAAATGAGTACCCTTTTCTTTGGCTCCACTGAAAATTTTGGATATTCCATAGGTTTTTTGGGATCTCAAAAACCCGTTTGCCTTATTGGTGTAGATTTTTCCGATAACATAAAGTAATGGAAGTCCAAAAGATTCAAGCTTCAACTCATCGATCTCATTGGTGAGGGACTTATCGAAAGCAGGGTCAATTATTACACCTGATTTCAGGATCTTTCCACTACTATTAGTCGCCTTATCGATTTTCCCTACCAATTTCTCCACCAACTCATCTACTCTCTTGGCTCTTCCTTCACGTCTTTCCTTCTCCAATTCCATGAGCTTTTCTCTTCTCTTTCTCTTCTTCTCAGCGGCATCGAATGCTGCTGTGCTTGCGGTTTCGGAGTCAGCTTTTTCGCCACCAGCAGCTGTGTCTGTGACCTTAGAGGCTCCACCAGCAGTTGAAGCAGCAGTTGAGCTACTGTCATCCTTGTTCTTAATAACTAATGACGATACACCTGCACTAATATCTTCTTCAGTAGTAGCAGTAGAAGCCCTCTTCTTTGATTTGAAGAACCCAGTTTTTTGTTTACCGTCTGTGGCAGTGGCATCATCTGTGGCGGTGGCAGTGGCGGTGTCCGCAGAGGCCGTTGTAGAGGCATCAGGTTTGCTGGAAGACTCGTCGTCTTTTGATGCAGCCTCTTCACCCTCCTCAGGATCGAGAACCTCTGCAGTTTTAGCCAAATCTTTTAAGAACGACAACTCACCAATCCAATCCTTAAAAGCCTCTCCTCCAAAAATTTCAGTGAAATACTCGCCTGGATCAGCAAATCCAGCATCTGGAACAGCTTGAGTCTTTCCAAATTGATCGTACCGTTTCCGAAGCTCGGGATCTTGTAACACTTGGTACGCTTCACCGATTTGTTGGAACTTTTCCGCTGCTGTAGGGTCGTTCGGATTTTTATCAGGATGGGTTTTGATGGCTGCCTTTCTGTAGGCCTTTTTGATGGCCACTTCGTCAGCATCAGGGGCAATGCCAAGTAAATCGTAATATTCTGTGTCCGCCACCATTATTGAGGATTTCCTAGTATTTTGATGATATGTATCCGGGTTTATGGCTTGTTATATCGAGGTGTATTTAAAGGGTACTATTGATCTCTGAGGATTTATTCAGTTTGGTTTTGGATTTCAGCGAAAAAATTCACGCAAATTAATTTATTTCAGTATGAGATTTATTAGGACTTATTATTGGAGTTATGGAAGTTGCTGTAGGCATTTATGGTGGAAGTTCCTGTATGCATTTAATGTGGATTATCTATAATTTTGGGCAGTTATTCCAGGAAGCTATTGAAGACATTTATTAAAGGCATTCACTATTATGGGCATGTAGTATAAGAATTGGAGTTATTATGCATTTTATTATGGGCATTTTCTATGGCATCTTTATAGGGGAAACAGTATCGGATTTAGTATGAAAATTTACTATGGGTATTTATTATGAGAATCTATTCCAGACCACCTCAGTAGTCAACATACATAAGACAACCATCTAACAACGATAATGCTTATTACATTATCATCTACATACCTGCTAACCTCTGATAAAAGACAACCATTTAATAATGAACATCTAAACACTCATAGTATATTCAAAGTACCAAGTACCAATAAAAATACAATTATCTATTTTATACACCCGACGACCCGAATTTCGCGGCCCACTCTTCAAACCTTTCCAACCCTTCCTTACTAACACTGGGACGAATATAATTCAAACTGATCTTGAAATCATTAATGTTCAACCCTCGGATCTGTTCTTTCGGCGTGAAAAGAAGCTTGTCGCCCAATTCACGCAATGGATTCATGGCTGCGTCTTTAGTAAGTGCAGTGATATCACTCCCACTGAATCCATCTGTGATTTCAATCAATTCGGTTAACTCTTCTTCTGTAATTGCATTGTGTTGGTTGCTAAGAAGCTTCTCGAATTGAGCTCTTCTGGTTGTACTTTCAGGCAACGGAATGTACTGTCTCCGCACAAATCTTCTACGGGCTGCCTCGTCTATATTCCAAGGCAAGTTTGTGGCTGCAAGCACAAGTACCCGGCCTATATCTTCGGATTCATGCCGTTTTTTGCTATTAGCAGCAGCATGCGATAAGTCGTTCCATTGGATAAGAAACTCGGTTTTAATTCGTCTAGTAGACTCGTTCTCGTTGTCAGATCTTGCTGAAAGAAGCGAGTCGATTTCGTCAACGAATATGATGCTTGGTGCGAGCTTTTTGGCAAGTGAAAATAATGCACGTACAAGCTTTTCCGACTCTCCTAGATATTTAGACGTTAACGAGGAGGCACTGATAGAAAAGAACGTCGATTTCGACTCGGTTGCAACAGCTTTGGCCAACATAGTCTTACCTGTTCCTGGAGGTCCAAACAATAACATTCCTCGAGCTGGTTCTCTTAATCCAGAGAACAAATCCGGCCGTAAAAACGGATAAACAACCGTCTCTTTCAACGAGTTTTTAGCAGTTTCGAGACCGGCAATGTCATCCCAATGGACCTCGTCGCCTTGGTCGACAATCTCGTTAAATATTTGTTTTGCTGCATCCTTATCAATTCCACGAATTTCTGAAATGATTTTATCCTGCATTGCTTCCTGGATATCGCTCTCGGTAATCCCTAAATCCTCCTGTAATTCATCCATATTTGTAATCATGTTTGTATCACCTTCTTCCGATACTATTTCAGCATCTGATTTCGATGCCTTTTCTTCTTCGTCTTCGTCTTCGTCTACATTACTAGTGTTTGAAGGCTTGAGAATTCGGCTTTTACTGGCCTCATCAAACGATCTACTTCTTACAGTAGGCAGCTTAACCTTGCTAGTCTTCTTCGTACCCAGAGATGCTTTACTGTCACCACCAGTAGCGGAGGTGGGGCGCTCTTGCTTCTTTTTATGGATAACAGCAGTCTTCTTTTTAGGCACCGAACGGCCAGCAGTCGCGGGAACCGAGGCAGATTTATGATGCGCCTGCGCACCAGACTTCTGTTTAGCGTTGTTGGCCAATTTTGAGGCTGTTAGAGCTATTTGTGAGTGTTTGTTTTGTTTATTTGCAGGTCTTGTTCCGTTATGATTCATGTTTGAGCTACCGTTATCAGTCGAGCCCTTTCGAGACGTGCTGGAAGACAAAGTAGGCACTGAACTCGATGATATGGACGTCTGTTTCTTACGGTGGGGCGGAGGAGGTGTAATTAGTTTAGACTCGGAGAAATTCAGGAATAAGTTCTGATCAAACACAGAATGGGCATCCTTAGAGGTTAAAGTAGCTGTAGGAGAAGGCGAATTCCGTGAAGATGATGTTGTTGCAAGGGCTTCTTCCTCCTCTTTCCAAATACGGCTAGCTGCGGTTCTTGATACAAGAGAGGGTGAGCTTTTACTTTGGAAACGGCCGTGTGAAGACAGTCCTCCTGGAGTAGGAGATCTAAGGGTCTTTAACATTCTTCGCTGAGTGTTATTGTTTATGCTGTTGGTCCCATTGGAATTGCTGGATTGTGTTGCAGAGGGAGCGGTGCCTGGATTGAGTGCTGAAAGCTCGGCCATTAATGCTATTTCAAGTCTATTGAGGTTCTCCTGGCATTTATTGTTTAAATATTTGATTTCATAAAGAAGTGACTTCTCCTCGTTACTGAGGATGTCCATAGTGTATGTGTTGTTAATGTAGTCAATTTGGTAGAGCAAAGTAGTACGTAACGACTTCCAGCCTTGGTAAGCTCGTTTGATGTCTTTATTCTTCTCTAGCTCATAATTTTGCATAGAGCTAGTAGTGGCATTCTCAAAGGTGGATCGAAGAATAGACCCTGCTGTTGGTTTTTTCCTTAATAGATTCATCACTGTTACTGTTATTGGGAGTGCTTTTGATGTTGATGAAGATGAAGCGATGATGTAATGCAGCAAGAGTCCAAGGTATATATATACGGATACAAGGAGTGAACGTACAAGAGAATAACCAGAGGGCTGTATCGTGTGTATCAATGGATGATGTATGATACTCTGGACAGATCTTGTGTTAAAACTGGGTTTCTGGCACAAGCAAGTCACTTTCAACTCACGAAAGAGAGAGAAGGTTTTAGTCAACGAATATTTATTTTCCATTATTTTTGTTTGTGTGTTTTTTCGCAGCAACCTAAGGGTTAGGGTCGGTAGGGGGAGAGCCCTGGGAGGGCATAGGCACCCAAGCGGACGTCATAGGCTGGGGTCTGGGACCGGGCGCTGCTGAGATTACGACATAAATCATAAAATTGGTACAGTAAGAATAGATGTTATGGTAGGTGTTATGGTGATAGATGATGGTAGATGACAGTAGACAGTGGTGGACAGTGGTAGACAGTGGCTGATAGAAACAGACTGTATTAGCGGAAATTTCAGCCCCGTAGAAGATCCGGCGCGTTTGCGACCACTCAGCCTTCCAAATAGCCCTGCAAGACGTTACAGTAATAAGCACAACTCAATGACAGATTACAATGGCAAACAGTCGCATGACATCATAAGCTTATGGCAAGGAAGGCCCAAGACATGGACTCAAATTCATGTGACTACCGATGAAAAACAACGCAGCCAGAGAGGGACAGCCTCACATTGTAGCTATAATCTGGGCATCATTGTATAGCCACTCGTAATTCATTGATGTTATGCTAAAATAAGCGAACTGGCTTAGAAGCAATGTGCTGCGATCTACTTTAATACGATTTTCCGCGCAATAACTTCTACATTGACTTACGTCCAATAACTTCTACACATCTGTCTGAATCGACATACATACTAATCCTATTCTACTACTTCTACAGCACATAGTTATTGCTAACTACATGCACAATGTATTGATATAACGGGACACACTGACTATGGAAACAAACTTCAGCATATTCTAGATAACCAACTTCCTTCTCACCAATGACAAAAATGATGGGACGAAAAGACTATAGTGATCCAACCCGACCCTACATCCCACGGTCTTAAATATCACCACGCGGAAATCAGTCTCCCAAGAAAATAAATCCAAGGGAATTCAATTGCCTCTAAATTTAATTAGCAGACAGTGAATATAACTAACTTCCAGCAACATAAAAGATCATGAGAAGAGTATCGGATTAAGACCTTTTAACCCACAAGGGGCAAAAGTTAACGAATCAGTCCATTTTTACTTCATCATTGGTTGTAAACTTTCAAGGTTAAAGAAGAAAAGAAGGATCAAAAGAGAACAGCAAGGGAAGAAGAGGTGGTAAGGAAGAAGGAAAGAAAATTTTTATTTCGAGTATTTATAGTTTTTGGATGAAAATTTTTAGGCCCCATAAAGAGGTGACATGAAATATTTACCTTGGAGTTCTTTACCCTACTCTCTTAGTCACAGCAATTGACAGTATATCACCGTAACAATCAACAAGAATAGTACAAGGAGGAGGTTATAGAGAAAGCAGGTCTGTATTGATCTAGCTATGCAATTCTATTAAATAGCACATATCTATATATAGACTTATCGACCCCCTTCATTACTATCACTGCCCAGACTGCATCCATCTGTGAGCTCTTGCTGGTGATTTTTATGGAACTCTTTAAAAAATGGATGCTCTAACGCTTCATCTGCGCTACATCGATTGCCAAAGTTCAATTCCATACAGCTTTTCAAAAGATGAAACAACTCTTTATGTTGTTTTCCCATCTCTGTAGAATCATTCACAGACCCGTCCTCGCTTAAACATGCTAAGGTATCGTAGGCAACACTGTCTGGTGGCAAAGTACCAGCATCATGCTCAGTATTAATCCCCCAGTACACAATCTCGCTAAAACTTCTTGAATTGTCGTTTAACGTTGGCAAGTTAGTATCAAATCCAAGACCATGTAAAGCAGCACAATGCTTCATTAAATGAATTCCAAAGATCGACGTTATCTCTATCAATGCTTCACTATCTTCTTTCGAAACAAACATTGGGAATCTTCTGGCAATTAATGAGAAAAGTATCACTCCTGCTGACCAGATATCTATCTTTGTAGTTTGATTTGGGCAGCAGAATAAAACTTCCGGAGCTCTAAAACCCCTCGTTCCCGCTCTGTTCGCTCTTCTTGCTGGCCGATCATCATCCTTTGGATACCCCTTGATATCTGTGTCATTATAATCCTCTATAGATAATCCCCCTTTGACACAAGGACATATCTTTTCGCCTCTTCTTTTCTGGGGCTTCAATGGGTTTTCGTTACTGATATTATTATTATTATTATTATTATTATTTTTGTTGTTGTCATTATCATTATCAACAGTATTATTGTTGCTGTCGATACTTTTTGAGTTGGTATTCGTTATAGTGGAACTAAGACCCTCAAGGCCTGTAATGGTACCGTCCTGATTGAGTTTGACTGATGAAGCACGCGCAACTCGTGATCTGCTTGCAGGGTCTCTAATCTTTTCTGCAAGCCCTAAGTCAACAAGCACTCCTCTTTTCGAGACAGGATTGAACAAGAAATTGTTCGGCTTGATGTCTCTATGAATAATATTCTCTTTATGTAAATACGCGAGTCCTGAAAAGAGCTCGTGCATGTATATCTTTATACCATCAATAGGCAAATCACGGTAATATTGTCTAAATTGCATGTGTTCGCAATACGGAAGAACCACAACAATCTGGTCTTTGTGACGTAAAGCATCAATCAAAGGCACAATGTTTCGACACCCTGAAAGCGTGTGAAGAAACTTCAATTCTTGGTAGATTCTTCTTGGAGATGATGTTACGTAGATCTGTTTAAGCGCTACATATGGATAAAGCTTCTTTTTCTTCTTTTTCTTATCATGCGGCTGTTCCTCCTCATCTTCAGACCCATCGTTATATTCTATGTCGTTTGGATACCGTTGCTGAACCACCTTCTGGGATATTCCAGTGAGATCCTCGGCCTTATATACCGTAGAAAACGTCCCGTATCCTGCCTTGGAGATAATTTTGTATTTGCTTAACAACTCAGGGAAGCTCTTCTTCAAGTCTTTGACGTCCAGTAATTCGTCAGTTGACATTTTATCCTCACCATTGTCGCGTTTTGGTTTGGATACCACTGGTTTGGAACCATTATTGCCCTTGGCATAATCAGATGCCCTCGGCCGTACGTAATCAGATGGCTTTGCTCTTCCATAATCAGACGGTCTCATAGGCTTTTCTTTACTCTTTTCTAGTATTGCTGCCTGTATAGCCCGCTGAGAAGGAGTTGCAACTTTAGCAATTCCCTTTATCATTTGAGGAAACTCAGAAGACTCCTCCCGTATTTCTTTCAGAGGATCCATGGATGGTTCTTCTGTTTTTTTCAGAGGATCTACAGATGGTTCAGTGGTTGTGTCAGTTGCCGCAGGAGTAGTAAGCAATTCAGACATCTTAAACCGTCTCACCACGTTCTTATTAACACCTCCTGGAGCTATAGGAGCAACAGGCGCTGTGGACAGAAGATTTATTCTGTTTCTGATCATCTGAGAGCTGATAATAGCGCCATTTTGCGTGAGGGACGCGTTAGATGTGGGCTCAACGACAGCCGATTTCTTCCGCTTGCTGACACCCCCACGTGAAAGACTGGGAAAGTCACGGTTGGCCAACGACTTGAGCATCCGTTTCTTGGCCGACATAGTCTCGGAAATAGGACTTTCTGGCGATTTAGGAGGGTATTGTTGGCTATGCATCTGCTTCTTTGGGGTTTCCAATTCCGCACCGTGATTATAATAGTTTCGATCTATCATTGTTATATCAATTGCATATTCTAGGAGAAGGCCGAACTTGGAGATAAGCTTATGTGCTTTGTGGTTAATTCACGCGATTATATATATATATATATATATATATATTAAACATAGATAATTGCATCTAAATATCAATTGCAACTGCCGCTCATCGCGTTATTAAATAGCTCCAAAGTTGATCTTTTTACGCGACATTTTTTTTTCTTCACATTGGATCCGTGCAAATGGTATTTAAATATTAATTATTTTAAACAGGGATCTTTAACACCTCACTCATCCCGGAGAATAATGTAGTTTTGACCGTCTTTTGAGAGTACAGGAATCACGTTCGTGCCCGTAAAACTTGTTTTAGTATTGCAAAATGACTGAGCAACAGTACCAGGGACAAACCTGCCGCTTTTACTATCCGTAGTCTCAGTATCGTCGCCTGTATCCGATGCAGATGAGCTGAATTTTCTGTAGCTATTAGTAAAGGTTTCGAGGTTTATCTCATGATTATCACCTTTATTGTATGTCTTAAGAAGTCTCACGTAGTCCACAACACAAACGTAAGAGTTCTTCTTCTCATCCATACCGACTATAACCAACTCCTTGTCGTTAGTATGATTGAAACAAGTTTTGGTGATCAGGATAGATGTGCTGAATGTCTGCATTTTCATTGGAGACAGGTCTTTCTCATGGATGTCTTGAAGCCCGAGCTGAAAGGTGTTTTGAAAATGGCCTATAATAATGACTGCTTCATTGACAATCTTCATTTTGATGTCCTGTAGATCGTCTGCACTTTTTAGATGGATCGGTGTTCCTATTTCAATATGCTCATTAGTTTGAATATTCAGTTTCAAATAGTCGGAGATTATACCAAAACGAGCAGTTAAGCTCTTTATAGACTCCTCAAGGCTCTCTTCGGAGACATCTGGATCTGTAGCTGTCAGTTTACTAGATGGCGGATAAACGAAACTGAACGCATCATTCAAGGTTTCTAAATGAAAGCTTATATACTCAGAGATTTCAGACGAATTATGTGACACTGCGCTACTATAAATACCTCCGAATTTCGCCTCTACATCAGCATCGTTATCATGATCTTCCTCGAACTTTATCTCTTCAAGGGCCATGAAAAGCCAGGTAATGAATCCGTTAAAGAGTCGTTGAAGATTGTTGATTTTCTTTATGAATTGATACACCTGTCGGAGTATATTTTTGGTTTGAGATAGACACTGTTCGGCGCAAACAGCACCATCAGTATCCAAGTTACTCTTTAAATTTCGGAAAAATAACACAAGTCTTTCTAGAATCGGTACCACCATGCTGCTGATGCGAAGTTTGAGCGAATCTATACAGTTATTACCTAATTTGAGCCATTTTTTCAAGTTCTTCTCGCCTAGAGTCTCCTGAAGCCAGTGTTTGAGTGGCTCAGAGAGAAGAATCCCTGTAAGAAGTAACTTATATATATCTGTAGCAGCTACGCCCTGTGAGTCTGGCATGTCTGAGGTCAAAGCATTGATCATACGGGCGTTGAAATCAAGAAAACTTTTACAATCGCGGTTTAAATTGTATGTAAGCTCCGCTAGTTGGGTGAGAAGAAGCGATGTTCTGATCGTCAAAGTAATGTTTGCTATAAGCTTCATTTGATATATCAGTTGGTCATTCACTTTCGTAGCTGGGGGCTGAAGAAACTTGATAGAAATCGGCGTGATTGAGTGACGATGTTGTTGAATCGAAGAATTTTGCGATAACACAAAAAATTTGTCGTAAAACTTGCCATCATGATTCAGCAGAGACTCTATTTGTAATACTCTGCTGGTGCTAGCAAGCACCTTCATAGTTAATTCAAAGACTCCGTTCAAGACTATGGCGATATGATTGTTATTATTGAATCCCATGATGAGTATATCCACAATCTCCTTCGAGATCATTATAGGTTCGATGGAATTTATCTTTATATGGCCGCCAACAATACACCGACTGTTTGTATTATTGTGGTCAAATTGAAGTGGATGTAATCTGGGAAGATGTCGGGCTATATCGTCTATATTACCAAATATATCGTCGTCTTTATTACCAGGTTGACGGATCTGCCAGCTAATATGTTGAATGCGACTGCTGCTGCCTCTCGTGCTGCCGTCTGGCAGCAGCCTGGTCTTTTCAACCAATGCTTTGCCGGATTTCACATCATAAAGAACGTATTGAGAATCCCAAGAAACTATTATATACTTCCCATCAGGACTCCAATTTATTGAGGCTGAAACATTCTCAGAATCACCGTCTTCGGGCACCTGTAACTGCTTTATACGAATTGACCACACCCTCTGACCATTGTTGGCTCTGTAGATCACCAAGTTTCGATCGGCAGTTAATATTGCAATTAGATCCATTGAAGGACACCAAGAGAACGAGCGTGGTGACAACGCACGCAGCGGGAGATGTTTCTCCGAACGGATCCGCAATTCTTTCATCATTGTGGATATTATTGAACTGTGATTCAAGCACTAATGATCTATGGAGACAGGATGAGATGTTGTTAAAATATTGATTTTGATGTTTTGATTTTTGTAGATTTTTCGCTGCCTGATAAATTATTTCAACATTGTGTCTCGAGATAAACATCGGCATGCGTCCTTATAGAGATAGAGATAGGGATAGTATTAGAGAGAGGATACAAAGAAGAATTAGAGATACAATTGGCAGCAGAAACAGCGGCAGATCCAGATCATAATTAGGCACAGTTACAAGACGACCGTGATGAGTCTACTTAATGATCTTCCGCCTACAGAAAAATACAGAATCGAGTAAATCAATTGATACACCATGAAGAAGATAGTAGAAATATATTATAAACAGGATACTAGGAATAAGAATAAGACCAGGAAAAAGGACATACAATCATGTATCAATATAGAAATGTAATGCAATAAAAGCCAACCTTTTAGCTATCAGTTATCAGAGTGATGATGAGGCCCTTTGGTGTGCTCCACCACCAATTGAGAGGTAGTGAACATCTGAGAAATTGCGCTTTGTCTTTTGAGTACTTCATACTCCTTAAGCGCCTGATTATAAGCCAGAATGACTTTTTGTTCTTGTTCTTTAGTCAATTTAGTCTCAGGTTTCAATTGCTCATTGATCAAGTGGAAATCATGCTTGGTTTTTCTAAGGAAGTATTCACGGAAGTTATAGTTATCGAACTTGGTTGCAGTTTGCAAGAAATTGTGATACAAGTTCAAGACTTGAGTCTTGGAAGGCACGGTTGTGAAGAGTTTGACTGCTGACATTTTTGAAGTTAGATCTGCTTTAGAACAGTAATATGTATGGTACTCAAAGCTTAGTAATGAGAGATTTTGATGGATAAAAATTTGCCATTTAAAGCTTAGAATTTTTGAATCTCCGATTTTTTTGCAGTTTCCCGCATTTTTCTCGGAACGTCATGCACGTGACCTTTGTAGTTGGAAAGAAATCAAACATAGCTGAGATATAGCTGAGAATACAACTGAAAAGACTAACTACTGACAGAGAATCATTGGCTAGATGGTTACAGAAGACCACTATGAGTACAAATCCCATTGTTTTCTTTGATATAAGCCTTGGAGTGCGTCCTTTGGGACGTGTTAAGATCGAGCTATTCAATGATCAAACACCAAAAACAGCAGAAAATTTTCGTCAGCTCTGTACAGGCGAACAGCGAGAGAACCTCTTGCCAGTAGGGTACAAAAACAGCAGCTTCCATAGAATTGTGAAAGGAAAGATTGTTCAAGGCGGGGATTTTGTCCACGGAGACGGGTCTGGATCGCGATGTGCTAATGGTATCAAGTATCTTTCCTGGGAGGAGAAGTCATCTCCTCATACAAAATACTCAATAGCTATGGTGAGCCAACAGCTGCAGACGCAGCAACAAAAAAGCAATGGATGTCAATTTTTTATATGTTTAGATGATTTGCCGGAGCTTGATGGCCAGGATGTAGTGTTTGGTAAGGTGGTTGAGGGTTTTGATATTATAGATGTCATTGGGAATGTGAAAGTGGATGCCAATAATAAACCGGTGTTATCGACAGTGATAACGGAATGTGGGGAGATGTGAAATCCATCACCCAGATATGGGTGATGTCTACATTTATTTCATAAGTATTTTCACAATATCTTCGTAACAAGAAACATAGATAATCAAAAAAGCGAATATGAAAACTAATAGTAGTAAAAGTCGTTCAGTAGTATCAGTAGTAAAGTAGTAAGTAGGAATAAAAATCATAACACATCATATATCAACCCAGCATGATCATCAATCCAATACAATCATTCATCAAGCACAACAATCAATCGTATTGGATATCGAAATCCTCGGGAAATTTATCAAAATATCTGGTATCACCAGAACCAGCAACGAGTTTAGGGGTGAATGGTGGAACCAATTTCCGTGCAGCAACGTCTTCAAAGTCTATATCCAGGAACCATCTTTGCTCTCTGAAGTTCTCTATACGTTCGGCGACTTCTATTCTAAACACTCCTTTGAGGAGACTTATTGTCTCCTCGTCTTTGAAATACAGCGGGAAATGAATCTGACAGTTGAGAATATTATCAAATGTTTTTCTTTCATTATAATGACGGTCATGGAATGGGGTTTCTCCGGTTAGAAGCTCAAATATAATAACCCCAAATGCCCATAAATCAACGCTTTTTCCATACTGCTTTCCCAAAATGATCTCTGGGGCTAAGTAGTCAACCTTTCCGCAGAAAGAGCCTGTTTTCAATCCATTCGCCTTGGTAAGTTCTTTCGCCAAACCGAAATCGATGAGCTTAATATGGCCCTTACTATCGAGGGCTACATTCTCTGGATTGATATCACGATGAATAACATCCATCGAATGAAGAAACTCGATCGCCATCAATAACTCAGCAGCATAAAACCTGGCATCTGCGATCGACATTTTGTAGCTGTGCAAGGTCTCTTTGCTGATGCGAAGGTTGATCAAGCTGAACAAATCTCCGCCCTCTAAAAACTCGGTTATAAGAAACAAATTACTCGAGTTAGACAAGGTGGCCTCAAGAGTCATAATAAATGGACATGCACTGCACTTGGTCAATATCGAGATCTCGTTTTTGATATGCGCTACTTGGTTGGTTCTTTCTAGTCTACGTTTATTCAAAATCTTTATAGCATAGAAACCTCCATTGTTTCTTGATTTACCGAGCTGAACACGGGCCAACGAACCAATTCCAATTGTTCTGATGATCACAAAGTCTTTAATATTGATCATACTATTGGAGTCCTCGAGTTCTTCGGAAATAAACGTCTCTAATGCCCGCACGTCATCCTCTTCTCTCACGATCACTGTTGATTTGTCTTTGATATCGGTTTTGGTCTCTGGAGACGCTTGCAGATCGCCTGCGGAACAAACCAATACATTAGCCATCTTTATTGTTGTCTATTGGGTAGTGGTGGTTGTGGTAGTAATAGTAGTAGTAGTAGTAGTAGTAATAGCAGTAGTAGTAATAGTAGTAGTATCGGTACTAATGAAGGAAAAGATCTATCTCTACCTGTACCTATGAGAAAAACAACTATTAAACTCTCTCTATCGCTGCCTTCAAACCACCTGTCTCCAACAAAGTATATATAGATTCACCTGGTCACTTTCTGAAATCTGGAGGTCAGTCACTGTACAAATAAACTAAATGATCTAAAATAAAAGAAATCAAAAAAAATCAACAATTTATCCGAATATCTAAACCAAAAAAAAAGAAACGCCAGTTAAAACCCCAAGCAAAACTCAGCTTTTGACAGAAGACTATGATGAAGTCATTAACTAGTCTAAAAATCCGCCATGTGAATCTCAAGCCTTTTAAAGAGATATAGATATACGATATACCACCAAGTCAAGTCGTCAATAATAAATTAATATATTAATACCTCCATCTGTTAGGATACCTGCTGGTAACCATTCTTGAGATGGAAGCTGAAAGCTTGTTCGCTTGATTGGCCATTTGCTCGAACTACGCTTTTCTACTTTTTTTAGCACATTTTGCATAACACATACAAAACTTATTAGTTATTATGAAAAGGAATTAGAGTCATTGGATCCATCTAGAAAACACACGAGGACGGAAAACTAGACGGAAAGTGACCGGGGCAAGACTTCCAAACTTCTTTTGAGACACTTATGTCATACCAATTACCTACACTTAGCCGTCGTAATTAATTCCGTTTTTGATTTCTGCATAGTTGGCACCTGATCATGAAAATTTTTAGTAGACAAGAAAGAGTAAATCCGAAGTCTGTTATTATTACTGCAGGAAGTCTTTTTGCATTTCCTTGTCGATTTCGATATCGAACTCATTAGGAATCTCTTCACCGGTCTCTTGATCGACAACTTGAGGCCGGTACTTTTTACAATGATCCACCCGTAGAGCTTTGCCCAAAATCAGGAAACCGTTCAAGTTATCCACCGCAAGCACTGTTGAGAGAAACTGTTCATACTGTAAGTAGGCGATCCGCTTGCTCTTCTTGGTCTCCTGGTCTCGTATCAACCGTATCTTGGTGGGAACCCCATACTGAGAAAAGATCTCCAACAAATCTTTTTCCTGTAATTGATCCGGAATGTTACCAATGAATACGAAATTTGAATGTCTATATTCCTGGTGCCACGATGATTCGATACCAATGTTATTCTTTAACTCCAAGTCATTTAATTTGCTTATAGAGCTCATCTTTTTGAACTATTCTATTCAGGGTGTTCTTCCGGATTATCAGCAATTGATCAATTAGTCCGTGTTCCGAAAGCTTATTCCAGTAAGTATTTATGTCTTCTGATCTTTTATTTCTGTAGATGTTATGTGGAGTAGTTACTCACGATTTTGTGAAATTTTTTCCTCCGCGTAATCGAATAATCTTAGCCTCGGTTTTAACAGCTATTTATTCATAATATTTACAATATGGTTTATTGGTCCAGAAGAATATCCGATGAAGGTATTGAGAATTTCACAGTGATAGATGCCTGATTGTCGGAAAGAATTGATGTTTATTTATTATCTATCTTAGAGAGTTTCCAGGCGAAGGTAGGCGATTTGCCCTTTAAAGGAAAATGCTCCAGATAAATATGCATGCTCTTTGAGAGTATTTTCAACATACCTTTACTCATATTTACTCATATACTTTAGAACTGTAGATATCCTTCCTAGTTAATAAGTACTGTGTTTCCTTTATTATTTTCATCCACAATATGTAAATTCCAAGAATAATGTATATCAGAAGGCAGAACTTCTGGAGACGTCACATTTACTGTCAAAGATATGAAGAAAACTGGTATCGAACACTATTCAGCCCAAAAGTCCGGTATCACTAGCGACAACATCAAGACAATCAACTGCCTGACTTTGTATGACTCCGAGAACACAGGACATGGACGACAACTGTGATTACGAACGTTTTTCCCTGATTAAGTCTAGCTCTACGCCCCAGATTACCAGCGACTGACGTCGCCGCATTAAGCGAATCATGCATGTGCCACTACACAGGTACGTTATGGACCATCCACTATTTGACCAACAGAACCTGATCCCACTCCCGTAAACCCCTATTATTCGTTCTGCTCTTTGGCGATGTTACTGGAAATCCATTTGGTTCAACTTAACCCATCACAAAGCCTAGCGACGATACGTACTACTGGCTTGCAACAATACGTCTACCCGCAATTTTCGCTAACTGAATATTCAAATCATCTCATTTTTCACCTTATGAGATACAAAATTTTTTTTTATTTTTTTTTTCTTTTCAATCTATGGAGAATAATACTGATGATGAGTGAAAAATTTATAGCATTATGGACCTTTCTTCTTCGGTTTTTCTTTCAACCTATACAAGAACTACTGGTTTGTAGACTCACCTATTGTTTTGCTTAGCTGCTTCACTTACCATCGCTTACACCCCGCAGATCCCTACTAATATCAATATGACTCGTGAGATTGATGCTGAGCAACCGCTTGCTAAGAAGCTCAAGCTAGAAAACGTCGACTGTTCTACATGTCTCAATCCAGAAATCTTCAAGCAAGAGTACAAAGACAAATTAAAGCAACTGATTATAGACTCAAAACCATACAATTGGGGTGCAATTCACAAGCTTGTGAATGATGATCTATTGAGAAGTGTGCGTCAAGAGCTACTTAATGAAGTTCACTTCACCAAAAAGGAAACCGATATCTACAAAGTGTTTCAATCTGGAGATTTGAAGAATTTAAATGGGCTTTCTCAGAAAGAACTTGGAAGATTGCCAAGCATCCTCAAACTTCGAAATGCAGTGTATTCTCAGACTTTCCGTGACTATATAAGTTATGTCACAGGTGCAGGCAAGCTTAGTGCTAACAAATACGATATTTCCCTCAACATATACCACAAATCATGTCATTTGCTTACTCATGACGATGTTATTGGATCCAGAAGAATCTCATTCATTTTGTATTTGCCTGATCCTGATAAGCAATGGAAAGAACATTACGGAGGTGCTCTAAGATTGTTTTCGGCTCATGCATCAAACGTTCCTAAATCGGATTATCTTGCCAAATTTGTTCCTCAGTTCAACGATTTTGCCTTTTTTGAGGTCAAACCAGGCTACAGTTTCCATGATGTCGAGGAAGTCAAGGCTGACAAGCAAAGAATCTCGATCCAAGGCTGGTTTCATATTCCTCAGCCTGGTGAAGATGGATTTATTGAAAACGAGGAGAAGAACTACGAAGCAAAGAGTACATTGTCTCAATTAGAATCAAAGGTGTTTGAAAAATTAGACTTTCCAAAGATTCAGAGGGATTTGTTACCGGTTTCAGCTACTGCTGATGACTTTGGAAAATTGACAGATTCTGACCTCCAATATCTCTCCAAATTCATCAATCCACGGTTATTATTAGCCGACCAATTGACTGAACTTCAGGAAAAATTCCTTGACGAGTCAATAGTTTCGATTGCCGACTTCTTGAATGACGACTACGCAACTCACCTTTATCATTTGATCAAGCATCACGAGACAAACTCGACAGTTCCAAGACTTAGTAAGGATGTCGGTTATCCATGGAAGGTTGCTATGAGTGCGGTTAAACGTAGATTTCTCTACATTGACGGCAAGAAGTATGAAGATGATTTGATGAATTTAGAATTTGAACATGAATCGGCTGAAGAAAAGACGGCCAGAATCGCTAAGATCAATAAGTCTGGTAACGATTTTAACACTTTCGAGCAACTTTTGAAGATATTACGGGAGGAAAGCGCTAATAATGCTGACCAGGAAGAAGATACAAACGAATATCTTATCAAACTTGTTGAACTTGCAATGTTCATGAGTTCGAAACAGTTCAAAAAATTCTTGATAAATGTCACGTCCTTGATTCCTTTAACGGAACAGCTTTTGATTCGTCGGTTCCGTCCAGGCTCAGATTTCATTTTAGCAACAAACCAAGACGCACAACAATCGCTGGAAATAGTGGATAAGCCGACTGATGCCGAGAAGTATGAGATCCTTGACGCAATCCTTGAGGCAACGCTATGTTTGACGCCCACCAAAGGATGGCATTCTGGAGAGTTTGGTGGATATGAACTTTGTATGGAGATGGATGAAAATGATGATCCTGCTATTTATCGTAATAATTCGGCAAGTGAGAACGACGAGAGTATGCTAATGAATGCTCTGGCTGATTGGAACACGTTTAATTTGATTCTTAGAGATTCAAGCGTGTTAAAGTTTGTTAAATACGTCAGCTTCTTGGCCAATGGTAGTAGATGGGATATCACGTGTCAATGGGACGTACAGGGAGCCAAAGAATAAGGCAATCAATCAATGAATAATAGAATAGAATAGATTTAAGTTTGTGTAAAAGAAAGAAAAAAAATATAACATTATATCCAAATTACTGGCTAGCTTCAAAGATAAGATATTAGATTACAAGTCATCGTCTCCAAAGGCAGATGTTCTAGAAGCATCAGACTCCTTCAAGGCATTGATTTCTGGCAATAAGTCAGATAATAATTCGCTAGCAGATTTATGATAGCTCAATTGAGCCTCGATTAATTCAGCCAATTCAGCCAAAGGCTTGGAGTCGTCAACCACGTTCTTCATGATTGAAACAGCTTCTTCAGTAGCATTGGCGAATTCATCTTCGAGATGTTCTAATTCAGCTCTTAATTTCTGCTCGTTTTCCGGTCTGGCGGTTTTCAAGACGGCTCTAGCGGTATCGTAGCTCAATCTCTTCTCTTCGACGATCTTTCTTGCCTTCTGGGCCTTATGCAACGAGACTTTCAAGGTTTTGGACATTGGCAAATTGAATCTCGATCTGATCAAGTTATCTTGGGTCAATCTGGCCTCACCGATCTTCAATTCAACTGTAGCATATTTGGTCAAAGCGTCAGATAAAGCACTGCTTCCAGTGCCGGTGGCAGCAGATGCAGGCGAGTCACCTGACTTGAGTTCTTGAGAAGCAGCCAAAGAAGCACGACCCAAAGCATGGTTAAGAGTCTTAGGAGGTTGTTGTTTTCCTGGAGATAACAAGACAGCTTGGGCATCTTGAGCAGAGGTGACTTTCGATAAATCCTGTACCTTTGAAACAACAGACTTTGAGAACTCGTTCATTGATTCCTTCAAATTGGCTGGATAATCATAGGTTTCGGTTTCATATATGTTGGTGACGTTCAATAACTTCTGATAGACAGCCTTCAAACTGTCAACCTTGCGCTCCAAATCAAGATATTCTTGAGGGAGTTGACTGACATCATTGGCCTTTCCTAATCTCTCTTCAACAATACGTTGAGTTCTTTTGGCGAAGGAAAAGGATTGATTTCCAAAATCTTGGAGCGATTTAGTGAATGATTGCATGTTGGGGGACCTATTCTATGTGTTCAGTTTACAAGGCTCTCTGTGGTTCGATGTGGTTGGCGATGGCAATTGGATCGGGAATCAAGGAGATAAACATAAGTCTGGTTTTATATAAATTGTGTCTTTTTTTATCTTTGTTTTTTTTTCTTTGATTTCTCTCCTTTTTTGGCTCTTTTTTTTATTTTTTTTTTTGCTTACTGGAAAGTTTTGCCATGTGACTCTCATGCGGTATTAATTATAACTAATTTACAACATGGAGTGGTGCTTGTATAGAAGTTATCTGTGTATTTATAGCTAGCTCATTTCTTCGTCAGAATCGTCTTCGTCTTGTAAGTAGTTTTCCGACTTTGTAGCCGTGTATTCGTCAATCACATGCTGAATGACCTCGCGGGACTCTGTAAATTCCGTTAGATCATCACTGAATAACGATCCCCGTTTGTAGCCCTCTAGGAACGCATTTCTCTTCATAAGCTTGTCAAATTGCGACACGTTGGCCCTGAGCAAGGAGCAAATGGACGTGGAATTCGAGAGCATTAATCCCGACACAACCTTCTTGTTCCTTCCTCCTCTAGAAACACCCTCAGGAGAGAACACGGTTGGCTTGACCCCATATATAAGATTGATGTTACTTGAGTTGATCCAGGGTACAAATTTGACTCTGGTTTGAACCTTTTGAAGCGCCTTCAGAACATCGCTTTGCTCGATATCGTTTCCGATCAAAATATTGAGAATCGATATATATCTTTCGTTTAAGATAGCTCTGTCGTCAACTTTAATCATCCGAAGGTTTTTGTTTAGTAATTCAAGCAACACATCGTAGGACGTCGTGCGTCGTAGTTCTTTTGCATGTTCAATCGACTCGTTTGTGTATGGATAATAGGAGGGCGTGATAAAATGAAGATCCGAGGTAGGAACTAACGTAGAAAGAATACTTGCAAAACTATTGTATGTAGATGTTGGGTACCTGAGAGGATTGGTTAATGCCGACATCACTGTCGATACCAACTGGTTTGTCTGTGCAAACGATATGTTGGATATCTGCATATTGGATAACGCAATTGCGTTTAATGCTCCGTTATCAAACACCACACTAGCATCTGCATTCTCTATCAATCTTCGAAGAGTCAAAATCGTGTTATAAGGCTGAACCACAACATCTGAAGTTTGATCGTTTGTAGGAAACACAGAATAGGTTGTCACTAATTTATCGCCATATCTATCCGAAAGCTGCTCCAAAATATTAGAGCCTAATCCTGAACCTGTTCCCCCGGCAACAGAATGAATCAATTGGAACGCCTGTAAGTTATCACAGGCATCTGCCTCACGATCTATGAGATCTATAAGCTCCTGTGTGTGATTCATCGCGTAATCGTACCCCTGAGACCAGTTGTTCCCCGCACCGCTTCCATGTAAACTGGTGTAAATATTTCGCGGATTGAAAAGCTGTCCAAACCGATTCAAGGTATTACTCACAACTTTGGGCTCCAAATCTATAAGAATAGCTCTTGGAGTGTATCTGTTATCATCATCTTCGCTGAAGAAGGTATTTGGGTATTCATTTTGTGTATTTCTGGCAGTATCTTTGTCGTTGGAGGTGATTAATTTCCCATCGGTAGAATTAATATCATGTTCTTTACATAACTGGTTCCAGAACTCCTGTCCTATCTGGTTACCGCACTGGCCGGCATGTATGGTGATGATTTCGCCGGGCATTTCTAGGGTTCTTGGTTCTGTTTGACTCTTTTGGTCGTGGCTCGATATAGTTTATGCCAGATCTAACTGCTGTTTGTTTATATTTGTCGTTTGGATTAAATAAAAAAATATAAATCATTATGCGGATCTACGTGGGTCTATGCAATACATCTTGATATATGCATCGACTAACATCAACACGCATACTGCCTCGAAAATTTTTCTCGCCGACCAAGCGGCAGTGAAAGAACCCTACTGGGGGGCCAAGCAATAAGGAATGACGATGTAGATTGACAAAAATATAAAGGACAATAAAGAAGAGATGATAGTGGTAATAATACATCAGAATAAATAAAATAATTATAAACTTTGAAGAAAGATAAGATGATGGATCGATGCGGACTCTTTGTAGCAATGCTATGCTAGTAAAGGTTAGTGTTATTGTGATGCCTGTCTAAACCAAACTTCTTGGTCCCGAGAACATGAATTGCACGATGGCTGCCTGGGCAACCCCTAATCCAATCATGAAGACCGACGTAGATAATCCTAACCAGTACACTCTACCTTCGGTAGATCTAACAGTAGACATGTTTCTCCACTCTCTAGCTCTTAAATAGTCCAACATCTTCTTCATGGAATCGAAGTTTCTGTTGATCTCGCTAATGGCATGCTCACTCATGATTTCGTCTTTGTTTTTGTTCGATTCCTGTTGATTGTAGTAATCGATGTTCTTTTCAAGCTCAATAGAAAACTCCACCTTCTTTGGGGTTACAGTTGAGACTCTGTTAGAGAAACAGAAGGAATACTCTCCAAGACCAAACGATCTGACCAAGTAATCTGCGTAACGTTTATCGTTGGCGGTGATCACCTTTTCACCATTTGGTGAAGTGATTTCAAAGTCAATCTCGAAGTTACCACCAGTAAGAACCTGGAAATTTACTAAAATCGAGTCGTCCTCGTGTTCCATACGGTAATAAACGCACTCTTTTGCAAAAGCAGGCACGTTGATGGACATCGAGGCATACGTGATGGCCGTAGCCACCTGGAACCAACTTATCAACGCAAGTAGTATCAAACCGAATCTGTTCATGGTAGAATGACGACGCAATATGTGCTTGAAGGAAGTGGTTGTTCTGGAGATCAGTATTAGCGAAATAGATAGATCAAGAAACAGATCAAGCAACACAATGTTGATTATTTTTTGGTTTTCTATTTTCTTTCTTTCTTGAAGTTTTCTTTGATTTTTATTCCTTGACGTTTAGCATTTTGCTTGTAATAAGCAAAACACGCTAAGAAAAGTTGTACAAAAATCGGCCAAAACCCAAAAAACCACTCTGTTATTTTGGTTATTTTGGAGGATTTAAAACGTCGTGTTAGGATATGAAACAGTGCTATGCGCACGCGGAGTGGTGTATAGGCAGTATTTATTATTCGCAGTGGATATAGATAAGGATGCCGTCTGTAGTTGTATGTAGCTGATAACTGGCCAGAGGGATAGACACAGGTATAGCTGGTATAGCTATAAGCTATCCCTGTAGTAACTTATGAAGGCGTGGTCTGCATTGACCTGATCCTATTTTCGAGGAACCGTTTAGTGAACGACGATTGATCCGCGATGCTAAGCATGCGCCGATGATCATCCTTCCCATAATACAATTCATCGACAAAACTAGTACCATAACCTTTTTTGTCTTCTAATAGGTTCATCTCGTTTTTCAATCGGAAGAACATTTGCCTTTGTAATTCTCTAGTAAGACACCGGTTGCTGCCATAGTAGAATATTTCAGAATCATCTCTTTCGCAGCAGTAATCAGGGTCGTGAGCCAACTTCACAAGAACACTGCGACTCATGCACCAATCACGCTCACTGATCCGTGTCCATCCTTTCAAGTAATCGAATAATGTGATGCCTAAATACATCATCTTTTTGCAATGACCAGTCCGGTTTGTTTGAGACTCGTAGTTACTGGTGCTATTTATAGACTGGTATCCAAATTTATACTGAAGTAGGATATTAATTCCATAAGGATCGCTATCAGCGACTCCGAAAAACCCAAGAGAAGGCGCCGATGAGCTTAAGATGTTGACAAAAAGTTGAGTCAAATGATCAGGATAACCCTTACCAGTTATCAATATACTGTCGTTGTCAAAGGAGTCATTTTGCATCAACGAATTGAAAACAGCTTCCTTTTCAATTAAAATGACATTCTTGCATCCTATCGGCTCGATACTACAACAATCTACGATATGTGGAATTAAGCAGGGGCCGTTCTTCTTCTCGATACTGATTTCCTTGCCGTCGGAATACCGTAGGACTAAATCCCCGTAGATCATGCCCTTTTGCGCGGCTACAACTCCTAGCTCGTGTAACGGAACCCCTAAGCTGAACGCCAGATTATCAAGCAACAGATCGACATTTCTTTGGCGATGCTGAAAGAGTTCGACATCAAGATAATACAAGTTCCTCCGTGTCATGATGCGTTGTGCACACATATTACTATATATTTCCTTAACAATCTTCATAAACATCGCGAATTTAAGCGCCTGGGCCTCGGTCTCGCCTGGAAATCGAAGCTCTAGCGTTTGGAAGCCGCCGTGTAGCTTCCGTTTCTTGGTCAAGGCGGTTGATTTCCTTGATCCGCCGTATTTCCGAAGACTAATTGTAAATCCGTCAGTCTCCTCGTTAAGAATTGCGTTCTCTACAAACACCAGAATTTCCTTGACATGTCTCTGGGGTCTTCGGAGTTCGTACTGTTAGTACCATAATACAATACAAGAAAAAAAAAAAAATAAAAACAAAGAGCTATATATTTACACTGATTTGTGACCAGAGATGTCTGGTGCCACCATTAGATGTCTCCAAAAAGCACCTTTATCCACAGTCATCCTCAATTAATCGTAGCCAACCTGCCATCATACTGATCTCCGAGATGCGGTAAAATAAAAAATCAGATGAAACCTCTCCGCGTTTTTCCTATGTTTTTAGCCCTTTATTGAACTGTCAAACTGTATGTATATGTCCAGCCATTTCGGTGTGTACCCATGAAGCATAGTCAGAAATAGGCACTTCGCATCTCTGTTGACAAACAACTTCGCTATTGACTGTAGTAGCAACTACCTCCTGCTTTTCTGCCGCGTATTCATCCGTTTCCTGAAAGCCGAGACCTCGGTCACCAACCTCATAGATATTCTTTTTAGAATAACTTTAATAGGCTTTTCTTTTCGATTTCCGTGTGTGTATAGAAAAAATTCACTATAAAAGCAACTGATCCCCTGGCATATATAATATATGTGGTCTTATAATACATGGATATACTATTAAAGTAATACCCTCCAAAATACCAACAATGACTGACAGATTAAAAATCAACTTCTTCAACGAAAGAGTCATCTCCATCTCGTTCCTTGACAAATCGGACCCTGTTGTTCCCGGGGTAGTGAATTTCTCCAATACGTTCCTTAGGGATGCCTCAACCTCGCGTGACTCTCTTAACAATGTCACAGGCCAAAAAACCTTCTCCACAGGCTCACTTCCACAGGATATCAGGGCAATTGAGGAGCCTCGAGTTACCCTTAGTCGTGACGGAAAGGAGGCTGCTGTGGAGGTGCATTGGTCCGACGGTAATGTTTCGGTCTATAAAGAGTCATTCCTTCGCAAATATTCCTGTTCTGAGAAGAAAAACTTGGGCAAGTATTTCGAAGATTTGATGGATCTTTGGGATAAATCCAGAATCACTAAACATGAGAAGGACTTGTATATTGATTTTGATGACTATATGAAGGATGACGTTGCTTTTTTGAAAGCATTAAAGCAATTGAATAAGTTTGGGATTGTTTTCATCAAGAATATCCCTAAACAACAGACAACAGATGACGTAAACCATTGGTTGGTTGAGGATATTGCTGAACGTATTGGTTACATCAAGGAGACCTTCTATGGTAGATTATTTGATGTGAAATCAACCCCTGGTGCCAAAAACGTTGCTTATACCAATGACTTTTTAGGGCTTCATATGGATCTTTGTTACTATGAATCGCCTCCAGGATTACAGTTTCTCCATTCAATTGTTAACCAGGCTGAAGGTGGGCAATCTTTCTACGCAGACTCCTACAATGCCGCCCAACATGTATTGGAAGTAGATCCCGAGGCTTACGATGCTTTGTTGAACGTGCCAATCAATTTCCATTACGATAATGATGGCGAGCATTACTTTTACAGTAGACCGCTTTTGGTCGAGGATCCAAATAAGATTGATCCCCAGACTAATCATCCATATTTAAAGGCCATAAATTACTCTCCTCCTTTCCAAGCCCCCTTTGAATTTGGGATTTCGTCGCCTATGAAGAAGATCGGAGAGTTTGAGAACTTAAGCCAAATGGATTTGAACTATCATCACAGTGCAAAATCATCAGGGGATCGTCACATATTCCGTGATTTCTTGAGAGGTTTAAGGATCTTTGAAGACTTCATTAACAACAGGGATAACCAGTACAAAGTGCGTCTTGAGGAAGGGACTTGTGTGATTTTCAACAACAGAAGAGTTTTACATGCCAGAGAAAGATTCACCAGCAAGAAAAGTGCTGAGCACTTGGAATTCGACCGTTGGTTCAAGGGCTGTTATGTTGATAGTGATACGTTCCGCTCCAGAGTAAGAGTGTACTTCAAAAAGTACAATATCATAGGGTGATCACTGCCTTCATATTGTAGGCATATATATTATATATATGCTTTGTATATACTCTATATATCGTGTTGTTTTTTGATTATAATGGTGTTGTTTCTATCCTTCGATAGGTATCCTTCTGTTAAGTAATGGTAATAATTCAGCCACTCCAAATATGCTAACCGCACATGGCGTAATTTTTCATGAAAAAAAAAAAAAAAAAAATTTGAAAGGTAGGAAATTAAAAATGGAAGGAATATTGTCAACATTAGACAGACGTGATTCCTACAAAACTTATAAATATCAATATATAAGAGATCGTATTTCAAAAATCTGTTTCGACAGTTTCATCAAGAAAACCAATTAGAATCCCTGGTAGCTTACTATATTTTATATACCGTGTTTTTGATAAACATATTTCGTGTCGGCAGATAACTTTGAAATGATCTACACCGAACAAATTAACTCTTTTAGCGAGAGACTCATCTCTCAAGAGCTTGACTACTCTATTAAACGTGGTATTCTTACCGAAATATGCGATATTCTTGAGTCTTTCATAGGACCTAAAGAGTACTTCTATTATCTCGAGAAGTTAATACCGTGCTACATTACTTTATTGGAAGAGGTTCCAGTCAGTTACAATGAACAATCTTCTGAGAACAAAATCAGAAACTTGGTATTGGAGTTACTTCATCGTTTGATTTTGAACGACACATTTAAGCCGTATTCAAAGAATGTTTTGAAAACTTTAGTCAAGATACTTCCAACTGAAAATGAAGAGAACGGAGTGCTTTGCATCAAGATCATCACCAGTTTGCACAAGAACTATAAGGCTGACTTTCAGGATGAAGTCGACGAGTTTATTCAACTAATATTCAAAATATATGCTAATTCTTCACAAGTAGTGCAAGAAACGTTCAATATTGAATCGAATTCCCAGCCGAAATCTGAGGATCTGGAACCTACGAAAGATTCGGAGTCCACTTCTACTTCCGACAAAGATATGCTGGAAATTGTCAAGGAAACATCAACAGAAAATACCAGTATAGAACCAGCCAGTGCTGACAACGATGAGTTTCATAACATAACTACCAATGAAGAGAAAGAATATGGAACATTACCTGATTCCATGCACTCATTCAAGACATTATCAGAATGCCCAATAACCATGGTGTCTTTATTGTCGTCATATAAACATCTCATCAACGACATACTCTCATCATTTCTCCCAATGATCATCACATTACTCAAAGAAGAAGCGGTGGCTCAAAGAGATGCCCGTAAAGAATTGGAAAGCAAAGGGCAATTACTTACATCTGTAAGTCCGTTGATAAAAAACCGGGTCCAATATGGGTCTTTCATCATCAGTCAGGTCAAAGCTACTTCTTTTCTTGCCTACACTTTTATCAGAGGTTACGCTCCTAATTTAGTGTCGTCTTATCAACCTATAATTCCTGATTTAATCACGAGACTTCTCCAAGATTGTCCGAGCGAGCTTCTGGCTGCGAAGAAAGAGCTTCTTCATGCTACTCGGCACATTCTTTCGACTCAATATAGAGTGATTTTCATTCCTAAACTTGATCTATTGTTCAATGAAAAAGTATTACTAGGAGTTGGGTTCACATGTTATCAGAATTTACGGCCATTAGCCTACAGTACGGTGGCCGATTTCATTCATAATGTCAGAAATGAGCTCAATTCCGAGCAGATATGGAAGGCCGTCATTATGTTCACTAAGCTTATGGATGATGTGACTTTACCGGCCAATGTTGCCATTATGTGTGCTAAACTATTGCTTAATTTGCTCGATCGGATCACCAAACTTCCTATAGCCGAGGCCAAGAAACTATATATCATCATAATCGAAGCATTTTCTCAGCGGCTTGCCTCATTGAATGGAGAATTGGTTTCTATTTTGAACAGATACAAACAATATGAGGCTGAAAAGGCTAAAACTGCTTCTGAAGAGGACTATGGTTGCAACAGTAAACTTCCTGAGAATCCTCTTCTAGATGATAAAGAAATAATGCTAGATAACGAAGATGAGTTGGATATTGAGAAAATAATTGAGAAGGAAATCGCCCTGAATGACGATTATGCTACAAACACTGTAAATAACCAAGACGTAAATATGGCAGAAAGCCAGGAAGACTTAGATAAAGCAAAACGAGCTTTGAAATTCGATCAACTTACACCGTACGATGTTCAATACGAGGTGCCCGTGATCATTCTTCAGCGTACAGGCAGCAACCCATTACGCGAGGCCAGATATCTTATAAGAAGCTTAATGACCTTCTTGAAGAGTATCTTCACGAGTCTCAAGTTCACAAATCCTCCTCCTCCTGCTGATTTCAGCACACATATCTGGAAAAGCGTGGCGAGAGTGTTTTCTGCCGAGGAGTTGATCATCTTTGAGAACTTGTTCAAAGAATCGTTGTTATGTTTACGGTTTTTCCAGTCGCCAAAGATGATCGAGGAGCTTGAGAAGACCAAGAAAGAGTTGGCCAAGACTGCTTTTGATATCCGGTCGCCTAGTATTCCGATAACTGCATCGAAGGAAGAAAAGGAACTTATGGACTCGATATCGCATATTTTCATGCAAATAGATCCGTCCACGTTCAATGAGATAATGCACAAACATATCGCGTTTTTGGTGGAGAGAATGATCGAAAATCCCGCATTATTACATATTCCTCACTACTTTTTAAGCAAAGAAATGTTTTCTGGAAACTTTATGGGCATTTTGATCAAATATATCAAGAAACGGCTTCCAGAACTCGGTGATTTGGATGCTGCTAGTAACCATATCATCCTCAGGCTCTTCAAGTTGTTCCTTTTGGCATTGAACCTCTATCCAGGGCCCAATGAAAGAGTTTTACTTCCTCATTTGAACCAGTTGATCTTGGATTCATTGGACCTTTCTACGAGGTCAAAGGACCAGTTGATTTATTTGTACTTCATTCGAACTTTGTTCAAAAGCATTGGTGGTGGCAGATTTGAAAAGCTTTACGCAGAAGTCATGCCATTAATGCAGAAGTTCTTGGAGTCTTTGAACAAATTGATTGAGTCTGCACGAACTCCTTATGAAAGAGATATATGCATTGAGCTCTGCTTATCGATTCCGGTAAGACTTAGTAAGTTAGTGCTGATGCTTCATTATTTGATGAAACCCCTTGTTCTTGCCTTGAACGGGTCCCAAGATTTGGTTACCCAGGGATTGAGAACCTTGGAATTATGCGTAGATAATCTCAATGCTAGCTACTTTGATCCAATCATCCAGCCGGTGATTGATGATGTCATGAAGGCATTATGGAAGCATTTAAAGCCTTTACCTTATTTCTACCTACATAGTCATACTGCTGTGCGAATATTGGGTAAATTAGGAGGAAGAAACAGAAACTTCATTAAACCTCCAACGGATTTGGAGCCATTTTCGGTATTAAATCAGCGAGTGCTTGCTTCATTCCAGTTGAATGGATTACCTGATCCAGAAAACATCTCTGTTATTACCGGGGTATCGGCAGCAATCAATATTCTTGAAGACCCCCGTCAGAGTATGGATAAGAAGCTCATGGTACATTACCGGATAAATGCTTTCAGATACTTGTCATCGGTGTTGAAACTCTTCATTGATGCCGAGGAGATTCCTAACAACTACATCGAGTTGCTTAAGGCTGCTGCAGTCTCCATCTCCACCGATAAAGTCGATCCTACTAAGAAATTAGAGTCCATAATCATAGTCGATCCAAGCAGCTATAATAATCAAGAGAAATTGGTCGAGAAGCTATTGAAGGCCCTTTTCTTTAGTATTACTATCGAGGAATTAAAAGACGAAGTTGCAGCTTTTATTAAGAACTTATGCAATCATTTCACTCAGTTATACATGATTCGTCTTCTAATAAGACAGGCCAAAGGTCTGAGAGAGTTTTCTGTTGACAATGGAGAAGGAAGACCATTTATTGGTGTCAACATCTTGTTGAACGTGATAACTTACGCTTTAAGTTCGTCTATTCCAGAGGTTCGTGATCTTGGGGTTGCAGCAATCAAACATATATGTTCAGCATGCTCGGTTCTTTTTGGATCTTTTGAAAAGGCCCTTGACTTCGTAGTTTTCCGGTCGTTACTTGTGACGTTTTTCCATTCATGTTATGACGAAATGTACTACAATAAACTTGGTGGTGTTCTTGGATTGAAGGTTATGTTGACTGACATAAATATTGACATCAGTTGGTTTGCGAAATACCAACTTGAATTGGTCCATGCCTTATTTTATGTCTTAAGAGACACTCCAAGTTGTTTGCCTGCCCTTGTTATTGACACTTCCGGAGAACTTATAGATAAAATCATCAAGGAATGTAACAAAGACGCCAAAAAGCTCGAAGATTTACCTTCTGATTTGATTGGTCTTTTGGTTTATGATCTTGCCAGTTCTAACAAGAATGTTCGCGACATGTCGCAGAAATCATTGAAGCATTTGGCTGATCTTACCAGTTTGCCTATCATTGATATCATTTCGTCTTCCAAATCAGTTTTATTGAACCCTATATTTGCCAAACCATTAAGAGCATTGCCGTTCTTGATGCAAATTGGCCATATTGAAGCAATAAATTTCTGGTTAAGCCTTCCACATGAAAAGTTGGAGTTCACAGAAGAAATGACCCGTCTTCTTTTTGAAGTTGTCAGTTTGGTTGAGGCTGATGATGCCATGCTAACCAGTCTGGACCGACTCATTGATTACGAGACTCGCTCACAATTAACCGAATTACGTGTAGTTTGTATTCGTTTACTAGCGGTGGCCCTTGCAAAGCCTGAGTATTCGAGAAGCCAGCAAGGATTCACAAGATTGAGAATATTGGCTATCTTCTTTAAGACCTTGGGATCCACAGAGAAAAAGATCGTGGATGCTTCGCATGAAGGGTTAAAAGTTGCACTATCTCAGAACAACAAACTTCCTAAAGAGCTCCTCCAAAACGGCCTTAGCCCAATGTTGATGAACTTGTCCGATTATAGAAAGTTGACAGTTGATAATTTGGAGACATTAACCAGATTATTGATGCTTTTGATTAACTATTTCAAGGTGGAAATTGGAAGAAAATTGCTTGACCATTTGAATTCGTGGTCATCTCCAACATTACTTAACCAGATTGCTGGACAGGATCTTCCTCATCATAAAGCTATTATGACCATCAAGGCAATTCTCAATGTATTCCATCTATTACCTCCTAAAGCTTTTATTTTCATTCCCGATGTTTTGAGTGCGTTGGAAAAGATTGAAGCCAATCTAAGACGCACTAAGAGTATCACTTGTCGTGAACCAGTGGCTAAATTCATCAATAAGTATCCTAATGAATCAGCCAAGTACTTTTTGGAACAACTTCATTCTGTGCGTCTTCAAGAAATGAATGCCTATTTCCTTGAAGATTGTGCAGAACTCAGAGTGGTGGAACAGATGGAGATTCTCAAGTACTTTGAGTCTGTGATCAAGGAGACTGATTTCGAGAAAAGAGTCCTTAAGATTTGTAATCTTATTCGTATCATCTCAGCTATAGCTGAAGGCGATAAAAACAACTGGATAAAAGACCAGAAACAGCTCTTGGTAGGATTATTCAAAGTCGCTCGAGATGTTATTAGAAAGTACAATGAGTATCCTGACGGAAAGACCTATTACTTGATTCTCACACAAGCGTCAGCTAAACTCCAGAATTTGTATGTATCGTTCTTCAAAGTACGCAGGGATGACGATCTTTTGATTGGGTTCATTGATGCATTGAATGTCGATAGCATTCCATTATCTTCGGAGTTGGAAAGTTTCGTTTGGACGAACATTGTTAAATCGAAGAATGTTGAACTAAGAAAGAGTTATTTGCTCAAGTCTATTGGTCTTTCAGTTGAAAGAAAATGCTGTCTAAAGACCCGATACTTCATGTTTTCAAAGATTGTGAATCCTATTCTTATATGTGAACAGATTGAGAACAACGAAATAGTATCGTTATGCAAACTGGAAAGCGACAGTAGCAAATTTGCTCCATGGTTGGAGGCTGTTGACACTCATATATGGAAATCGGCCAGCGATGTCATCACCAACCATACAGCCAATGACGTTGATTTCTATCGCTTTGAGCTTCTTCAGTTGACAGCTATATTGATCGATTATGCCCCTGAGTTTATCGCAAATTCAAAGAAAGATGCTATCAAGTTTTGCTGGAACTTTATCAAACTTGATGATACATTGACAAAACATGCGGCTTATTTGACAACCTGTTACTTCATCAATGCTTATGATACTCCTAAGAAGATCGTGACTCATTTGTTCTTCGCATTGCTTCGAGCAAATAATGTTGATTCGCGATATTTGATCAAGCAATCCTTGGATTTGCTTGCGCCTGTTATGTCGCAAAGAACCAGCGAAGATGGAAACGATTTGGCCTGGTTGAAATGGCCGAGACGGGTGATTTCTGAGAACAGTGTTATAATCAGTAATATCTATAACGTGTATAAGTTTATTGTTCAACACTCTGATTTGTTTTTCCCCGCTAGAGATCAGTTTATTCTGAACATCATCAATGCCATTGGGAAATTAACACTTTCTGTTGCTACTTCTCTTGAAAATCAAGTGTTGGCCGTTGAATTGGCTGAATTGATTCTAAAATGGGAGACCAAGGACCATCAGCTCAAGGCCGAGAGAGAAAAGAAGGCGGTAACCGACAAGATGGATATTGATGAGGCTAGTACAACCACCGAACAGAACGTTGTTGTTATCAATGACGATAAAGAGTCGACAGAGTCAACATATAACATTTCTCTTGGACAGAGAGAGGCTTTTGTAACATTTTTGGTTAGATATATCTGTATTTGCACCCAAAGAGCCTCCTCCACGGATACTGGCAAACGAGCTTTGTATGTGGTTTATCGTATCTTGGACAAGGATTATTGGAACGATGTGAATGTCAAGTTGTCATTATTAGACAGATTTTTGCGGACAGCTGATCTAGAGAATAAGAATTCAGGGATCTTGATCTACTGCTTGAACGCATTAGAGGTGTTGAGAGTGATATTAGAGCACAAAAGCACAAGATGGATCATCAAGCATCTTTCTTCATTGCAAGCTTTGCTTGAAAAGTCCATCTCTTTGAACAATCATGATATCCAAGAGGCTCTTCAAAAGATCTTGAGAATTATTTTAAATGCAATAAAAGAAGTCACAGAGGGAAAAGACAAGAGCGCAGAATCCGATGAAATCAACAAACTTTTGAGCTTTTTGGTTAAAGTGATTTCCGAGGATCTTGGAAATACGTCGTCTTTGGCTGCTGGTGTTACCTTATGCTGGACTTTAGCTAACTATAAGCCCGAAAGACTTGATCCTCTTATTCCAAGCATCATTAAAACGTTTGGAAAGTTGTGTAAGGATCATGTCACTTTGATGTATCAAAAGCAGTCTAATGAAACCAACTCTCAAATTGATGACGAGGCAAGAATCACAACCAAATTGTTGGAAAAGATATTGAAATTTGCAGCAATGAGAATCTCCCAGTTTGGTGACAGTCGTAGGGTGTTTTTATCAATTCTAGCTCAACTCATCGAGAGAGCTTATGATAAGGATTTGCTCAGATGTATCATTAATGTTGTTTACAAGTGGGTGTTTTCAAACAACAGTAACTATCCTTCAAACAAGGAAAAAGCTGCAGTGTTATCAAAGATGATGGGCTTCGAACCTCGAAGAGAGATTCCATTATCGTTGTCGAAGGAGTTTTTGAAGATCATTATCAAGATTTTCGAGGATGAAAGCACTAATAATACTGACTTGCCGTTAAGATTAGAGCATTCGTTCCTTGTTGGCACTCGTTTCATTGATGTTGGAATCCGTAGAAGATTCATGACGATTTTGAGCAATAGTTTGAGCGATAATGTCAGTGATAGACTCGTATATATCATTCGCGATCAGAACTGGGAGAACCTAGCAGATTTCCCTTGGTTGATGCAAGCAAGTGAGTTATTATTTGAATGTTTTAATCCAGATTATAATCTTAAGTTGGCTCCCGAACAGTATAAGTTTGCCTCATTGACGTATCTCAACCTGCTTGTGGATGCTTCTACTATTGAAGGGGAAACACAAGATCATGAAAATGATGCTCTCGCTGAATTCGTAAAGGAGCATGAAGAGTTCTTGCACGACGTCAAGAACGTCAAAGCAAAGGACATTATCGTGCCGCTTATTGAGATTCTTCACAATGATATCAGCTGCATCAATAGCACGTGGATTGAATTATTCCAGGCGTCATACAAGGCCATAAAGGACTCCGAAAAGCCGGCATTTAATGAAAGTTTTATTACTTTGCTCTCGAAGGACTTCCAGATACGTCAAATTGATAACAAACCTAACATGATCCAGCCATTATTGGACGGTGCTAACAAATGTGGAAAGATTCTCTTACCTCCTAGTCTCTCCAAGTATTTGGGTGTGACGTTTGATTCATATTATCTTGCTATTGAGAACTTGGAAACCCTTGGCTCTAAATGTAGTTTAGAACACAAAGAAGCAGTTGAAAACTCTTTGTTGGAAATCTATATGGAATTGGGCGAAAAGGATGTCTTCTATGGATTGTGGAGAAGAAGGGCAAAGTATACATTAACAAATAACGCATTATCCTTTGAACAAATAGGGATGTATGGATTAGCAATGAGATATTATGAACATGCGCAGATAAAGACTAGAACAACGTCCTTACCATACAGCGAGCTGGAGTATTCGTTATGGGAAGACAACTGGATTGCGTGTGCCGAACGGCTTCAACATTGGGATGTTCTTACTGAGTTAGCTAAACATGAGAACTACACAGACTTACTTTTAGAATGTGGTTGGAGAGTTGCTAATTGGAAGGATGATAGAGAGCCGCTAGAACAGCTGGTCAAAACGGTGATTGACGTTCCAACAAGTAGAAGACAGATATTCCAAACATTCTTATGTATTCAGGATTTTGCTCAACAGAAAAAGACTGTTAATGATGTGATAAAACTTTGTGACGAGGGCATTCAGCTTGCTCTTCGAAAATGGAGATCGCTTCCTGTTAGATTTGTTGGGGCTCACGTTAAAGTGTTGCATGTATTTCAACAATACGTAGAGTTTGCTGAAGCCAGTCAGATTTACAATGCTTTAGGAACTACAAACACACAGAACATTGAAGCCAAGTCCCAGGAATTAAAGCGTGTTCTTCAGGCATGGCGTGAAAGACTACCAAATGTATGGGATGATATCAATATCTGGAACGATTTGATTGTCTGGCGTCAGCATTTCTTCCAGCTTGTGAATAATATCTACGTTCCATTCTTGTCAAACAGTAAAACTAATCTGCAAGTGTATTGTGGATATCATGAAACTGCATGTGTCATCAACAGATTTGCTCATGTTGCGAGAAAGCATGGCTTGAATGAGGTGTGCGTAACTCAATTGAACAAGATCTACAGTTTGCCTAACATTGAAATCATGGAAGCGTTTTTGAAATTGATCGAGCATATCAAATGCTACTACCAAAACGATAAGGAACTCTATACGGGTCTCGATATCATTGTCAACACCAATTTGGCATTTTTCGGCACTAAGCAAAAGGCCGAGTTTTTCACTCTTAAAGGGATGTTCTTGGCTAAATTAGGAGCTCCTGAAAGAGCCAACCATGCCTTCGCGACTGCCGTCCAATTGGACAGTAATCTTGCCAAGTCATGGGCTAAATGGGGATTGTTTAATTATAATTTGTTCAAAGAAGTCAGTGTGAATGGTAAAAATGATGATGCTGAGGCTACAAAACATGCAAAGGCTGCGTTGATTTGCTTCTTATATGCTGTTGGTCTTTATAAGAATTCCAAATCGAGAAGATATTTGGCGTTGATATTATGGCTTATCAGTTTGGATGACTCGCATGCAACATTAGCATCAGAATTCAATAGTTATGATGGTGAGGTTCCTGTATGGTATTGGATCACTTATATTCCTCAATTATTGACGTCTTTATCGCATAGAGAAGCTAAACTTGTGAGGGATATCTTAGTCTTGATAGCCAAGAGTTTCCCTCAAGCTCTTCACTTCCCATTACGCACTACCAAGGAAGACTTCCTCGTGATCCAGAAACAAATCCAGAACTCTCAAAAAGCTCAATCAGCAGTCAAAAAGGATGAGTCTACGGATGGCCAAAATGGTGACTCGAAGACCAGTACCGCAGAAACCAAGAGCGAATCTCATCACCCTTGGGAATATGTCGAGGAAATTATGAACATTTCTAAGACTTCGTATCCTTTGTTGGCATTATCTTTAGAGTCGTTAGTATCTCAAATCACTCAAAGATTCAAATCAAATGGTGATGAGGATGCATACCGATTAGTGGCAGCATTATACAATGATGGTATTCAATCATTTAATAGAATGCTTAATCCTCGTGGAGATGGTCGATTACCTGTTCATATGGTGCAAAATTTGGTGAAATTCTCAGAAACAGTTCTATCAGGGCCAATCAAGACCAAATTCGAAGAAGATTTCATCTATTCGAAACCTACTTACGAAACCTACATTAAAAGACTCATTAAATGGAAGGAGCGGTTTGAGAATAAGTTGGATAGACGATTCAATAAGATTAACCTCGAGAATTTGTGTCCGCATTTAAGTGAATTCCATCATCAGAAATTCGAAGACATTGATATCCCTGGCCAATATTTATTGAATAAGGATAATAATACTTATTTCATCAAGATTGAACGATTCTTATCAACTGTCGAAGTTGTTCGTGGATTCAGTGCTTGCTATAAACGTCTTCAAATCAGAGGTAAAGATGGCTCGATGCATCAGTTTGCAGTTCAATTCCCTTCAAATAGGCATTCCAGAAGAGAGGAGAGAATCTTCCAGCTTTTCAGAATATTAGAAACCGCCTTTGAAAGAAATGTCCAATGCAGATCGCGTAACATCTCGTTTACAATGCCTATTGCCGTTGCTCTTTCTCCACATATCAGAATAATGTCCAATGACTCTGATGAGATCACCTTGCAACAGGTCTATGAAAGATCGTGTTTGATGAAGAAACAGAAGACTGAGAGTCCATTCTTCTATATCATTGGTAAATTGAAGGCCACTTTCGATCCTAAATTGCCAAAACCTGATATAATCAGCACCATGACCGAGATCTTTAGTGCTATTCAAGCTTTATATGTACCATCGACAGTTGTTCGAGACTTCTTTATGAATTCATATCCTAAATACGAGGATTTCTGGCTCTTTAGAAAACAGTTTACCTCACAATATGCGTCTTTCATTTTCACAACTTATATGATGTCGATTACTTCTAGACAGCCCCAGAAGATTGTGATCAATATGAAGTCTGGTAACGTCTGGACATCAGAAATGTTACCTAATAAGGTCAATCATACCAGAAGAATCACAACCACCGAGCCTGTTACTGGTGGAACGGCTACTGCAGATGCTTCAAAGAGCACTGATAGTACCATTACAGTGCCACCTAGTTCAGGGTCTACTAAGACGGTTGTTGTGGATCAAAAGATCCCAATGTTCAGTAATCCTGAAGCAGTTCCGTTCAGGCTTACTCCCAATATTCAGAAACTTATTGGAGAAACCCAACTCGAGGGTATCTTGTCTGTATTTGTGTTAGTTATTGCCAAATGTTTTCTGGACCCTGAGTTTGAAATCGATCATTTCTTGAGTTTATTTGTTAGAGATGAAGTGATCTCGTGGTTTGCTCAGAATTTGCAATCAAGTGTCCAAGGACAGAACTTGAAAGAAATCGTGAGAGTCAATGTTGAATTGATTACGAATAATATCAAGAATATCGGTCAAGTGTCTGCTTCGACACCTTTGAGTACTCAAAGCGTCAATGATTTAATCGCCCAAGCGGTGAATCCTCACAATCTTGCGCAGCTTGACTATCTATGGAGATCGTATCTTTGAAGTGGTGCTATTATTACTGCTACTGCTGCTACAAATGTTTTGTGTTTATTACGAGTGTCGTGTTTCTCTATTACCAAAATATTATTGAAGTTGGTTTATATAACCTTATGTATAATTAGATGACATTTATTATTAATTTAGAATATTCTTTTGTATCATTTTTATTATAATTGGTTTATTAGTGCTTTATTATCTAACCGTATGAATAATAATTAATTAACATGCTATTGATTTAGAATTTAGAAGTAGAGTTAGAAGATTCTTTTAAACCACGTTGACACAACGCCTTTGATTAACGGCCAGCCATTATCATTACGAACAGCATCTCCGTTTTCCTCTAAACGTCTCAATAAGTAGTCTTTGGTTTCTAATGGTGGACCCCAAGGGACGTATTTGATGACATTCTTAACTTTGAAGTTTGTCACCAAATCATAGGTAATATCATCAGCCATACCTAGAAGTTGTCCTAAAGTAATGTTAAATCTTCTGTCATCATTAGAGTATTTACCCAACAAGTTAGAAGCATTCATCAACGAGTCTCTGTTATGAGACGCCACAACTAAATGATCGATAGATGGTTTGGAGTTTGCAGAGTTTTCTAAGATAGATTCAATAGCAATCTTGATTCCTTTGTTGTAATTTACATCAGTGTCTTGTTTAGTATCGTGAATAACGGAACGATCTGGCTCTGTGTGGATATAAGCACCTCTAACCAATTTAAGTCCGACTTTATAACCATCCTTTTCAGCCAATTCCTTTTCCTTAGTAAGAATACTTAATGATTGCTTTAAATACATCTGGATTGTCCCAACAACAGAGACTGGTCTATCGATAGGGTTAAACTTCTTGAAAAGAATACGTTGCAATTCATAAACAGCCTGTTGAAGCTTGTAATTCTCAGCATCAACCACACAAACGAGCAAAGGAAGTTTACGGTCTGGATACTTTTTGGCTGCAATCTCATTCTGCTTGTAAAGATGTTCAGCGATTTTGCTGCAGTTATCAACAAGCTCTTGCCATTTAGCTTGGTAATTTGGGTCTTTATAGTTTTTCATTACGTTAACAGGGTCACTAATCAAAGCTGTAGGTTTGATTGCAACATAACCAGCAGGAATATCGTTGACAGAACCACCAGCAGCTACACATTCATCAATAGTCTCAACAGTATGAGGAACCAAGATTTCGTCAATAGATTTGATGGTTTCCTCAACAATGTAATTGATGTCAATATTTTTCTTCCCTTCACAATCCTCGATCGTCAAACTGATCATCATGTTATTGATGCTTCTTTCCGATAACCGTTTTCCAGTATCAAGTACATCTTTGAAAGTCTCACCTCCACAATAGATCTTATAGATGAAAAAATCAATGAGCTTCAATGGAATGTACGGAAATATCTTGATGACAGCAGAAAGGATCGGACGGTTCAATGTAGCACATCCAATAAAGAAATACGAGAGCAAGTCGGAAGTTCTAAGGGTCTCGAGATACTTTGTACTTTTAGCAGTAGAATAGCTGGTTGTCGAGGAAGCCTTATCATCAGAAGTGACCAGCTGAGTTGACTTTGGAAACTTTGAGGCATGAATAAGTCTTCTATACATGATCTGAGGACCTAAACAGCTGAGTCTGCTGACATTACGTCCCTGAAGCAAGATTTTTGACATATTGATCGGAGCCATGATACGCGGGGAAAAACAAGCAGCAGGTATGAGACAATAAGACTATCAAACGCTTGGTCGTAGAGGTAACAGTAAAAGGACGAGAGAGAGTTCTATTGCAATATGCTGCTGGGTTCTTGCTATTATATATACCCAACATGGAATCTAATCATTCAGTGCTGCTTGAAACTTTTAAATTGATTTCTGAATGCGGGATCCCTGCTCCTACATAGTTAAGCTGTACAGCAGGAAATTTTATCCGACGAGAAAAAAAGCTGGAGATGGAAAAGGCGGGCATTTGTCGCCTTAATTTCCCTTTAACTGCCAGTTTAGGTGCAGGGTTCGAATCGCAACATGACCGTTAATTTAAGTGGTTGTGTATAGTTGGAATTCAAAGTTTTGATTGGGTGGAAGCAGATAGCGTGATAGGGGTGCTATGATTTGCTGTGGATATCAGGCATTTTGGGCCTGACCATGTGTAACATGATGTCAAGTAGTATAACTGCGCATGAAGCTGAAGGACAATAACTGCCTAGAAATGGTAAATACTACAATAGATACGTAGCAAATGATGAAAATTCTATTAATATATGTGTGAGAAAGCAATGAAAAGATCAATGTTATATTAGTTCGTTGTGTTTAAGCCTGTCATGTGTAAGTAAGCCTACATTATCGGCTTACATTTGGTGATATCATGTTGTTGTGGAGTTCCGGCAATGAAGTCTTCGATATATAAAACACCCTTACGGTCCACAATATACAATTTGTAACCGTCTCTTGAAAACCTCATACTGGCTGCCTCGCTCTTCTTAGTGGCACTCATCACATCATCTACCGAAACGATTCTTTTACGTTCGAAGTTCTTATTGATATGCATGATAGTCACGATCCCCTTTTTACTAAGGAATGCAAATGCATCATTTCGCGGAGAAATGCAGCATTTGTGAATCAATGAACCAATCTCCTCAATCTTGAGAAGAAGCTTAGGATTGGCCACAGATTGTGATTCTTTCAAGTTGCCAATTCTAGTCTCAAGAATAAGAGAAGGAGCATTGAAGGAAACTGATGATACCGTCATATATTTGTTGTTGTTTCCGAAGAAATTCAAGTCAGTGATCCCTTCGCTTTCATATGAAGTGTCTAGTTTTCGCGAAGCTTTCATGACAAGTCTTGGATCTGAAGGCTTGGATATATCAATTGCCATAAATCTTGACTCCAAAGCAGTACTCACGGCCAAAAACTTCGCGTCTTTGGAGAACTTTACAATATTGATCGGATCTTTATAATGAAGAGTGATCAAAGATGATGCAGCAGAAACTAACACTGGACATAGAACGGACTGATTATCATAAGAAGCCGAACTATTATCAAAAGAAAAGCTATTGTTGCTCATGGAAGAGAAACTCTGAGAAAACAACGCACTATAATCGTTATAACCACCACTAGCAGCACTTGAAGTGTTATTATTATTGTTTTCAAAGCTGGCTTCGAACAACATAATCAAACTTCCTTCGGAATCAGTCACTTTATCTTTACCAGTTAATCCACACGCCACAAATCTGCTATCCGACGAGAAATCAATACATCTGATAGGCAACCCAATATTGTTAGTGTAAACTGGTTTTCCTTGTCTGTTAAGATCAAATATTGTTATGATTCTCTTTCCGGCAATCACAAGGAAATCTTCTGATAATGCACAGTATTCAAACATCCAATTTCCTTTGTGAATAAACTCTCTTGTAGACACATCACCGGCAATTTGAGCAAATCTTTCCGGAGGATAGAACTTGGGATTTAATTTCTTCAAGTTTTCAAAATTAATACCATAATTGAACGTGTTATCTCCGCAACAAAGCAAGGATGGAGGTTTACTCGAATCGTTGTTTATGGTGTATACGCTCCATTTTCTTTCCTCAACGAGCACGAATTTCGTGGCATTTGGTGAAATAGCAGTACCTATATAATCAATTCTCTTCAATAGATTCTTCATACGTCCCGTTTGGGTACCATATTGAATCTGTTTTCTGTATATAGGGAAATTCTGGGCAAATCGCTGTTCTTTACTGAACTCTTCCTCCTCAAGAGCTGGAGAGTTCACGCTATTATTGTTATTGTTCTTAGAATCGTTAAAATTGAAGAAATAAGACATTGGCGTGTTACTGGTGCTGTTATTGTTAGTAGCAGTATTATTATTGCTATTAGAGAACCCGATGAAATCATTACTGGCAATGGTAGTGTTACCTGCGCTATAATTAGTGTTATTGGCGCTGCCTGTGAGAATATTGGTGAGGGTATTAGCAGCTTTGGTACCTATTGATATTGGGGCTGATATGTTATTATTTGTACTGTGTGAAGAGGCTGAGGAGGAATTGATAGACATCGTTGAAGAAGGAGGTGTTCCTGAGGTGGTAGCTGTAGTATTAGTGCTTGTAGCAAGTATTTTCTGAGCAGAAATGACACCTGGTGAGGATATATCATTATTATATACATGAATAGATCTATTTCTTGATAATCCGCTCGTTCTGGACATCTGGCTTGCCGAATGTAACGATGCAGTTGGTGAAGAACTGCCTTGAAACTCAGTATTTCCAATCAAGGAATTGGCTTTAGGAATAGGTATAGTTTCAACTTGCGACGAAACGTCGGTGGCAAAATTGTTGTCGTCCTTGTTAGAACTGGTGGAGTCTCTCTTCTTTATGCTACTTGAGGACGCATTGACGGTGTTGTTACGGCTTTCGTAGATGGAAAGCTGGGTAGAAAAGTCTGGTTCTTCCTGGAAATCGTCGTCTTTGATCCGAAGAGCGGTTTTTTGGAAGAGATGAAGTAAGGACATTCTGTTCTTGGACCTCGTAGATGTTGATTGAGGTGAATATTTGGAATAGCTTTCACTGCGTCTTGTATGCTGACCACCCAGAAGTTGTGACAGCAGGGATATGCGAGTGGCATGTGCCACTTGCTGTTTTATGTACAGGACATCAAGATTTGATTCCTGTTGCAGCTTGAAGGAGGATCTTCTCGACCGATTTGTGAGGGTATTATTGGTGCTTGTGTTGTTCAAAGGGATGGTTTCCGCAAACGAGAGAGCAGCTACGAGGTCCGGAAGCTCAGATTTACGGAACTTCTGAAGAGTATGGTATAGTTTGCGCATAGGTAGCACTGGACCGATCATATGGACTGCTTGTTTCCTACACACCGGACATTGCAAGAAAGTATTAACCGACGATAAGTTTCGACGGCTATTGGTCTCAGCAAGTGTCGCAAGAGCAAACTTCTCAGAAATCAAACAACCACAGCTCAATATTGAAGCATCACTGATGATTTCGCAGCCTATATCGCGATGATCATCAAGACTGGCCTCCAGGGCAGTATCAAGACCTCCACTATTGCCTGACAAAGCGGGGAGGTATAATGTCAGCTCAAGACTGCCGACAAAGGCCTCAAGCCGCTGAACAGAGTCATCTTTGCTCCTAGACATGATTCTGAAAGTTATGTGTGATTATGTCGCCGGCGACGTCTCTTAGATGGAGATATCCAAGGACTGTATGTCTTTGATATCGAAAGTACCAATGAAAATTTCCGTTATTTTTTATCTACGCAGTATAAAAGCTATGTATTTTTCCATCACAGGCAATTATTAGAAAAATATATGCAAGATTCGCCGAAGAGCAGTCGGGATCACCGTAGCAAAGGTTAGGTTAGGTTAGTAACGGCTGTCTGAAATATTATACAAGGAATAACATCTAAAATAATATATTCAGACAGGTGGAAGTGAGGGGATTATACGTTTATGAAGATCGGTGAGGGTCGTTTGGAGTGAGACCGGATCTAGAGGGTCTCAGAGCGGAGGGTATATTATGTAGTGGTAGTTAGAGTTTTCAGTTGCAAAATTGCGAATCAAGCACGTTGTGGATATCGGTTTTACAAAAGTGAGAGTTTCAATAGAGAGACTGTAAATTCAATATTTAAGGTAGGCAAACCCTTAATACAGGCACATTGTGTAGACGAAATCGGGGATTGTCAACGTTGTGGATCGGTCTCAAAGCAGAAATTGCGCGGGTCTTTTACTGGAAAATTATAAGGTACACCTTATAATCGAATTCGGCAAGCTGCTGGAGTTACTGAAAGTTTGAATCATCTTTGCATTTAAATGAGCGTATATGGCTGTTTGATGTAAAGGAATATCGACGGTGTGCACCGGCGTAGCGATATTTATTTGGGTCTATAAATTGCTAGAGGCGCTACACAATATACCATGTGCTGCATGCATTTTCCGACAGGTTCATACAGCTAGATACAGGTTCCAACAAAAAAGGCCAACAAAAAGACTCAGCAAGATATGGCCATCCCAGCCCTGTCATCCACGGTTATGCCAGGAACAATAGGATTAATAAGCAGACACCTGGACCAATAGAGACGTCAGGATCCATAATTGTAATGCGACGGCGACTTTGAAACCGGTTGGGTGTGCTGTTAGTTAGTGCTATGCCCGTCCAGCGGAGGTAATCCACCCAACTACAAATGCCAGACTAACAGTAAGTAGTCAACAAAAGGCTCTATACCCAGCCGTAGCACGTAGAACGTAGCACAGTAATTACCCATAAACAAATATAATATAAATTAATATATATCCCAGCAGAGGTCTTAATACCGTAAACTTGCCTTTGTTTGTTTACTTAATATATTAAAAGCGGATACAGGTAGGCACCCGCAGAGTCAATACGTACCCAAATCTACACACCAAATCCACACCAAATCCACACAGGATCTACATAACTACATAATAACATATCTACTGAGGACCCACATAGTTGACATAACAGACCACCCCCTTACTACCCCCAGGCATCTCGTATATCCATAATTCACCCGGCCATCCCCAGATCATTTCTCTGCCTAAACAATCCTCCCACTGAAAGCCTGGAAGCGAGAAAAGAAAGCTTTTTCTTAAGGCAAAATTTTTAAGCAGGAAAAAAAATGAATGATTGCACAGCGTCATCTATCGACCAGATTATAACTGGCTCATTTGACGAGGTCAAACATAGACATAGAAAGAAGAGAGACGAACAACGAACACCTAATACCCCTTTTCAAGACCCCAATCTTTCCGATTCCAACTTTTCTGACTGCCTTTCGTATGCGCATTTAGGCAGCAACTCGGACTCTTTTTCGATTTTCAGTGCTGAGATCATGAACCCCTCTTCCACCAACGAGGGCAACGATTCAAGCTCTGTTCTAGAGCAGTTTCTCGACCAACGTGTCCTCAACAACATCGCAGGCACCGACTACAGGGTGTATGACATGTTGAACGACCCTGGGTTCCAAACCAAGGCTGTTAGAGACGCAACCCCAGCTTCAGATGCTGCGGGAAACGAGCTTTTGGGCATGGAATTCGACAGCTTTCTTGACACATTCACGAATCCCGACAAGAACGGCCAGAATGCCACGGGGAACGACGTCAATAACTCGCTTTCCTCAAGTACAACCACCACAAATAATAACAATGTTTCTCCGAACACCCCTGATAATAACACCATGCTTTCGTTCGACTTCCCTAAGACGGCCGAGCTTGATTCGAGACTCGTTAGTGGTGAAAACAGCTATATCCACGCCACGAACATCCTTGATAACATCAAATTCGGCGCAGCTAACGGATCCAAGCAAGAACAGGCCCCTGTGGACAGCCATAATGGTATTAAAATCGAGGATTTGGCTGCCCTCAACAGCATCAGCAACAACAATAATGATGATGATTTCCCTATCAATCTCCTCGATAGAGACAGCTCACAGATCTCTTCCAATCTCTTTTTGCCCCGTGAAGCTTTGGATTGGAACCCTAAACTTGTCAACGATACAAACGACAACTTGCCGTTCAAGCTCACAGTTGAAGGACTCCCCGATGTGTCGCGTGTTGAGACCCAGATCAAGTTCAATGTATCTGTTTCGCCAGCTCCTAAGGAATATCTTCTTCATATTCCCGCAGAACTCATTTCAAAGCGGAAATTCTGCCTTACTGACGGTCTTGAGGGCTTATCACCGGAAATCAGGGCAAAACTCTTGTATTTAGACTGTTTTGTCATCAGTGAAACCACAGATGCCTCTGTGGATCCATTGCCAGGCTCTAACGATCTTCTGTCGTTTGGTTTGACCAAAACTAGTCTGTTTAAGTCGTGTAATATCTGCGAAAAGTGCGTCAAACGTGAAATAAAGCGTGCCCTGCGTCGTAAGAAGGGAATAAGCTCCGATGGATTGAGTTGGATCGATGTAATGCCGAAAAAGGCCATCATATTCAACTGTCGTGAAGTTGTAAGCTTTCCTCCGCCTTCCGCTGATAATGGCACAACAAAGGACGCTTCTGTAGAGCTCAGTGCACGTATTGTTTGCTATTGTCGCCATCATCGTCAGCCCAACGGGTTCAAACTTCTCTTTGTCCTTCGTAACTTCAAGGGCGAGATCATTGCAAAGACGTTTACTAATTATATAATGATCATGGACCGTAAAAAGAAAGTGCTCAGTGGAAACGAAAGCGAGTCGGTGGTGGTCAGTAGACCTGTTGCCGAAAAGAGATCGAGTCCTTTCGATGGCCATCGTGGTAGTGAAGCCACTGCTATGCTTTCTCCAATCACCCCTCCTACATTTGACGATGATGTTGCTAGTGATGCTACAAGATCCGATGGTAAATCATATAAACGTAAGAAGACTACCAGTGTAGATGGTTCTATCAACAATAGAAAGACCATTAATACCGGTCGCAACAACAAGCTTGTGATATCACCTACGACATCGTCTGCTGTTAATAATTACAATAGACAGCTGATACTGAGCCAGTTCTCGTTTGGTGACTCGAGAACCAGTGCAGTCAATAGTCCTGAGTTTGCCTCGATAATCAACAACAATCTTCTTAATGGTAGCACCTCTAACAATAACAGCACCGCTAATAATGGAAATAGCACCAGCAACAGCCACGGTAATGGGAACGTGTCGGTGGACGCAAACTCGCTCTCCCCGTTATCCGACAATGCTATTTCTTCAGCAACTTATGCTACTCGTTCTCCTGGAGAATCTCCTGGTTTGTTGACCTCTAACACGTCGTCTTCGTCGCCAAACTATGTTAAACGCGAGCCTGTTAACGAGTTTGGCCAGTCGAGAAGAGAAAGCCATCTGTCTTTGACCAATTTCAGAGGCAATATGATTGTTCCGGTTGCAAACAGTTTCATGGGCTTGTCGTCTGTGGATATGAGTTCAGGAACCAGTTTCAACAACGGTTCGTCCGTATTAGCTGCTGCCAATACCAATGCTAGTTCGGCAAGAGCAGAGCTATTTCACCCTAAAATTCAGAAGGTTATTCCGGCAGAGGGTCCAATACGAGGAGGTATTGAGATCACGTTGCTTGGGTACAATTTCCGTAACGGATTAACGGTGAAATTCGGCGATCTGAAGGCTTTAGGCACCCATTGCTGGTCTGACAGCACAATTGTGACATTCCTTCCGCCAGCCACTAAACCAGGGCAAGTTTTGGTGACTTTTGAAGCCAATGATGGCGATTCTAATAGTGCCAGTAACGGTAGTGTTAGTAACAGTGTTAATGGTGATCTGATGACCGATATCAATGGTCAGTTTAAAAGAGACAACCATTCTCAGATATTCACTTATAATGATGACACAGACCGCCAATTGATTGAGTTGGCGTTGCAGATAGTCGGCATGAAGATGAATGGTAAATTAGAAGATGCTAGATACATTGCTAGAAGAATTGTTGGTAACGATTCGTTTGATGGAAATAGTAACGGCAATAGTAACAGTAATAGCAGTAACAACAACAGTAATACCAATAGCAATAGTGCCGGTAACAATCTCCAGAAACAGGAGGAAGATGAAGAGGAAAATCTCATTCTAAGAGTGATTAATCTCTGCGATTTGAATAGTGCTCCTTCTTCGCCAAACTGGCAGCTTTGCACTAAAGAAAAGCAGACAATGCTTCATTTGGCATGTTTCCGTGGATTGGAAAAGGTTGTATCTTCTTTGATTAACCATGGCGCTAGAATTAACTGTAAAGATATCAATGGGTTCACTCCATTGCATTTTGCCGCGTTACGTGGCCATAGAAAGGTTATTAGAATGCTCCATAGAGCCAAGGCTAACTTGTCGATAAAGAACAACCTAAAACAGTCTGCTTTGGCGGTGGCTAGTGATGAAGCGACAAAGTCATTGCTTAATGAGCTTTCTTCACAACCCTACACCAGTGCTAATTATGTTAACAATAGTGGAGGATCTGAGAATGAAGACGATACAATGTTGAAGACTTCGGGATATGGTATTTTGAAGTCGTTCAACTCATCGTCATCGCTTTCTTCTTTAGAAAGTCTTGATGATGATAATTTCCGTTATCATATCTCAAGAATGACTAATAGTGGTGTGGCTACTTCTCAAGGTGCAGCTTCAAATATAGCTGCTGATGTAGTATCCACTTCTACGATCAAAGATGTTTCCTCTGCCACTGCTGCTACTGCTGGTGAAGACTGTGTTGATGATGATGAGGATGCCGATGAAAGTGATGTGGGATACGAAAGCGAGTCTAGCGATGAGGATAAACCAGTTGATCCATTGCCTAGATATTCAGAGCTTTATCCAAACGGAGCTCCAGCTCTGTCTATGAAGGATTCGCTTGATCCTTCAGCGGTAGAAGCTCCAGTGATTGAAGGAACCTCAAGATTATTGGCTGCTGGTACCACTACCACACTAGCTGTGAATGCAGTAGGTGACGATATTGAGCAGAATGATGCTATTGCTGCTGAAGACGGAATTGATTCAAGTGTTGTTCTGTTAGAAGGAGAGCCTGCCACTAAAGAAGATTACCAGGTTAAGATGTTTAGAAGTTATTTCGCAGCTAAGAACCAGACTACTGTTGGCAGTGATAAAATGTTGATGTTCTTCTGGATTCCATTGCTCTTTTTGATTGCATCATTCTACATCTACAATCAGTTCACAGGATTCACTACCATCAATCAATGCGGTGAGACCGCAACCAATTATATTAGAGACGCTTTATATAAGGTGATGCTAGGTAAAGACCGGATGTATGAGCTACTAGAGCAGCTTAATCAGGAGAACGTGCTACAGTATTGATACGATATTGAGAGCCTCCATGATTGATTGAGCTGTGTGATTGTTTTATTTTGTTTTCTTGTTTTCTTAAATATGGGTTTGGTCGTTCCTTCTGCTTTGTTATAGAAGGGTACGGCAATATACGTTTAATAGTTTTGGGATAATCACTAGAAGAAGCCAGAGAGCCTCAGCATAGTGATGTAAGGATGCCATGTCTTCTTCTTTCGACCTCGCTGCGCTCATGGCTCCGTGTTCGTAGTGACATTATCATATACCAATCCAGCGGACCCTACCGATGCCACGTTCTAAAACACTCTTTGGACAGCCAACAACCTTATTAGCAGCCTAAACCACTTTAAGCGACTAGTGGGTCTGCTGATGGCGTCCGTCCCCTTGGTTCCCGGACTTCCTGGCTCCCTGGCTCCTTCCTTCCCTGACCCCCCGCCCACGTGACGATCACCACCACGAAACTCCGACATTTCCTCTTCACATTAAAGATGATCCATTCGCACTTTCGCAGTTTTTTCCCCTTGGACTGCGATGTTAGTAGCGATGAAATATTATTAATGTATGGAGATGGTCCATCTGTATAAATAGAATCTAAATTACTCAGAAAATTAATTTCCACCACACAATTTTTTGCCTGGTTCTGCTTTCCCCTTCCCCTTCAATTGACCTCACCGCAATATCACAGCTTTGCATTGTTCAAGTGCTCAATTTCACGTTACTCAATTATCTGCACCATGTCTTTAAACTCGTTTTCCGATTTCAAGTTAGCCAGCGACCTTGATGCCTGGAAGGAATTGGCCGAATTGTACACCACCAAGGGAAAAAAGATCTCCTTGAAGGAGCAGTTCAACACCGACCCTGAACGTTTTGCTAAGTTCTCCAAGACGTTTGTCAATTACAACGGCGAATCGAATGTTCTCTTCGATTTCTCAAAGAATTTGATTGATGAGGAGATCCTTGCCGGGTTGTTCAAGCTTGCTAAGGAGTCTAAGTTTGAGGTGTTAAGAGATGCCATGTTCAAAGGTGAGCATATCAATAACACTGAGAACAGAGCTGTATACCATACTGCTTTGAGAAATGTCTCTAACAAGCCAATGTATGTTGATGGTGTCAATGTTGCGCCAGAAGTTGCTTCCGTTTTGAAACACATGAAAGAGTTCTCGGAAGAAGTCAGATCCGGGGCCTGGAAAGGTTACACCGGTAAGGCTATCACCGATGTTGTTAATATCGGTATTGGTGGTTCTGATTTAGGACCTGTTATGGTTACCGAGGCCTTGAAAGCATATTCTTCTGACAGTTTGGATGTGCATTTCGTTTCTAACATTGACGGTACTCATTTGGTGGAGACCTTGAAGAGATTGAATGCTGAAACCACTTTGTTTTTGATTGCTTCGAAGACCTTCACTACTGCTGAAACCACCACCAATGCTAACTCTGCTAAGCAATGGTTCTTGGAACAAGCTAAGGATGAGGCTCATATTGCTAAGCATTTCGTTGCTTTGTCCACCAACGAAGTCGAAGTCACTAAGTTCGGAATTGATGCTAAGAACATGTTCGGCTTCGAAAACTGGGTTGGCGGTAGATACTCTGTATGGTCAGCCATTGGATTGTCTATCTGTTTGTATATTGGATTCGACAACTTCGAAAAGTTTTTGAAAGGTGCCGAAGCCATGGATAAACACTTTATCGAGACTCCTGTTGAGCAAAACATCCCAGTTATCGGTGCTCTTTTGAGCATTTGGTACAACAACTTCTTTGGTGCTGAGACCCATTTGGTTGCCCCATTTGACCAATATTTGCACAGATTCCCAGCTTATTTGCAGCAATTGTCTATGGAATCAAACGGTAAATCCGTTACTAGAGGTAATGTGTTCACTAACTATCAAACTGGAACCATTTTGTTTGGAGAACCAGCCACAAACTCCCAGCATTCGTTCTTCCAATTGGTCCATCAAGGAACCAAGTTAATTCCAGCTGATTTCTTGTTGGCAGCAAGATCTCACAACCCAACTAAGAACAACATCCATCAAAAGATGTTGGCTTCTAACTTCTTTGCCCAGGCCGAGGCTTTGATGTTGGGAAAGACTCAGGACCAGGTTGTTGCCGAGGGAACTGTGGGTGATTTGATCCCTCATAAGATTTTCCAGGGTAACAGACCAACTACATCGATCTTAGCCAGAGAAATTGATCCGGAAACTTTGGGTGCTTTGATTGCTTATTACGAACATGTCACGTTTGTTGAGGGAGCTATTTGGAACATTAACTCGTTCGACCAATGGGGTGTTGAATTAGGTAAGGTGTTGGCTAAGGCCATTGGTAAGGAGTTGGAAGACGGATCAAAGATCACCTCGCACGATGCTTCCACCGATGGATTAATCAACCAATTCAAGGCCTGGAGTGGTATTTATTAAACTAAGTTTAGGCATCTATTATTTAAGCTAAGTTATATATGGCAATACTATTAATGGAATGAGATATTCATTTAGTATGTGTGTTGATTGGGTGAGTAAGCTGGGCCTATGGCTTCGGCTCGGGCCTACAGCCTTAGCTGTGGCTGATGACTATGGTAGCTGTGGCAGTATCCGGGTTACCCTGGTCACGTGTCGACCCGGTGATAAGCTTCCCCAGGCACCCCACACGACCACCAGTATAAACTCTGAAGACAATAATCATGTAACATGGTACAATATCTCAAACTCTTATACAATACACATTTCATTGTATCTATTATATATGTATCAAATTTGTATAATATCGTCATGTATAGCATATCGTCATGAATAGCATATCGTCATGTATAGCATATCCTCTATTGTCAAACACTGTGTGTGAATTGTCTGAAAAACCACAAATAATAGCTGGCTAGCCAGAATTCTACACCGCCTAGGATTAAACGTTAAAGGTCGCGACCTGAAAATTTCATTCCCTCTCACCAAAGAACAATAATAGATAAGCTCGGGCTAATTGAAATTTTTAAATTGCTAATCCACGCACAAATTAATTTTGCGCAACCACAAGATCTCCTTTGCCTCAGGCCCTTTACGCATGGTTACACAGATATACCCCTGTAGAATTGAGCACTACCAGCTAGCTATTAACATGGAAATTCCTGAAAAGTGCAAAAATAGCAATTTCTCTATACTGACACTAACACTTAACACATAATAAAGAAGATTCAGGATAAAGAAATAATTAATACGTTGTAAAAAGACGAAAACAATTTTTCAAAGAATTAAAAGGGACAAAAATAAATATATTAATATCATAATAAAACATAGAAAAATTTTAGAGAGACGACTCGACTCAGACTCAGGTTAGGTATCTCTTAGAGTTAGTAAGAACACCCTCTGTTATCTTTGTTACGCTGTTGTTGTCGTGTTTTATCATGTCGCCGCTGGTTCTCATAAATATAAAGGCGTTTTTATTTTCATTGTTCCGCAGAAAATCGATCCGGCTTTTGTCGGTGGTGTTGTTCTTTGTAGTGGTATTCAGCTCGTTCAAGGAGGAAAGCTATACTCAGATCATCGGCAAGAAACATGTCAGTAGAGTACGGGATTACTATAACGCCGTGTACTCCAAGAGTTACGAGTCATATTGGTTCCCTCCTTCTCCATATAATGTTGATTTGGAAACCGAGAAAACCGTGGATCCAAGCTACCAACCGCAACCTCTTTATAAGAAAGATGGTACCAGTTTGAACATGGAGTTCTTCAAACACTTCAAATACCATCAGGATTTAGCACCTGCTGACGTTCTTGCTCAGAACGATGCGCTTTACGAAAAGGTTATGATGCACAAGATCAACGAGCCAAGAGTTGATAATTTGCAGCGTCCTCAGCTTGAGTATGAACGTGCTAATGCCACACTCATGTCGCTTGTTAGAAACACCGAACTTGAAGGAATAATAGCTTCTATGAGACAGGTCGAGGCTCATTTCAACAGCAAGTTCAATTATCCATGGACCTTCATGAATAATCGTCCTTTTACTAGGGAATTCAAGCGCAAAGTGTCCAAAGAGACAAATGCCGAGGTGTTTTTCATCGAGATTCCTTCGGAACTTTGGGACATGCCTGCTAACATTGATGTTAAAAAGATGCGTAAAACAATGAACGAGCTTGCTGCTCAAGACTTACCCTACGCTAAAAAGACCTCTTACAGACATATGTGCCGTTTTAACTCTGGAAATTTCTACAATGTGCCTCATATGCAGAACTACAAATGGTATTGGCGTGTCGAACCGGATGTGAACTACTTCTGTGATATTGATTACGATGTGTTCAAATTCATGGAGAACAACAACAAGACTTATGGATTCGTAGCGACTTTGTACGAAATTGCGGAAACTATCCCAACTTTATGGCCAACAACTCTTGAATTTATCAATCAGCATCCGCAATATGTCAATCCTAACGGAGCATTTGACTTTCTTTTAAACGACAACCAACTTCCAGACAAGGCCAAGCTCTCGCATGGTTACTCCACGTGTCATTTCTGGTCAAACTTTGAAATTGCCAACATGGACTTCTATCGTGGAGAGGCATACACTAATTGGTTCAACTATCTCGAGGAAAAAGGAGGTTTTTACTACGAAAGATGGGGAGATGCTCCTGTCCATAGTTTAGGGGTGTCACTCTTTGAAGACAAGTCGAAGATCCATTGGTTTAGAGATATTGGATATCATCATCCTCCTTACTATCATTGTCCATTGAGTGATAAATGTAGTGGTTGTGAAGCAGGCTTATTCACGCCTCATCAAAACATTCTTGATCAGAATTGTAATCCGCATTGGATCAGATACTCCATGAACGAACGGGACTTGGAGCTCTACTGATATACTTATATAAAAAAAAAAAAAAAAAAAAAAAAAAAACTTGACTGATCGAGGAACCTTACCTTGTTTACTATTCTATTCTATTCTCTCTATTCACCCACTTTTGGTTTCTTGTTTGACTCCTCCTTTCTCCTTATATTGTCTATTGTCTGCATTTTGAAATTCTTAACCCACACCCTGTTTAATCTACTATCTATTCTGTTGCCTAGTGTAGATCATGGCCTAATTGCCTTATTAATATGCATGGTTGCCAGGTTTTAACCCGCAAACTTGGTGCATCACGTGCTCTAGCATCACCATGTTTAAGAAACTGCGAGCGAGGAAAAATTATTACTCATTTATCTGCATGATCTTCGAGGAATTATCAACTGGTATAAAAGGAACAAATCTCTCGAAGAATAGCAGGTTGTACCGTACCATTATATATAGATCATTGATTATAGATCATTGATTATAGATCATAGAGTATACAATCAGGCTCAGTTGGGGATCATAAAAAAAATTAATCAGCCAAAAATGCAGTCTTCCAGTTCAACTACTTCTCTTTCCTCAATATTCAACACTCATGGATGGGTGGTGCAGAAGTTCGGGGGAACCAGTGTTGGAAAATTCCCTGAGAAAATCGTTGATGACGTGGTTGGAATGTTTCTCAGAGCCAATAAGGTAGCCGTTGTGTGTTCTGCGCGGTCATCCAATACCAAATCCGAGGGTACCACCTCAAGACTTCTAGCTGCTGCTGATTTGGCTCTTCATGGTAAAGATTACGTCCCTACTATCGAGCTTATCCGTAAAGATCACATCGAAAATGCAGAAAAACGCATCAAGGACCTCAATATAAGGGCGCAATTGATCATAGATACCAATGAAATCTGCGACCAAACTGAAAAACTTCTTCAAGCATCGATTATTATTGAGGAAATCTCGTTTAAAACCTTGGACACAATCATTTCCGCCGGTGAAAAACTCAGTTGTCTTTTTGTGGCTGCATTGATGAATGACCACGGCATCAAGGCTAAGTATATTGACTGTTCTAACGTCATTCCCTCGGTGAAATCATTGTCTGATTCCGGATCTTGTTCTGGAGACAACGATGGGTCTGGATTAGATCAACAATTTTACGACTCGCTTGCCACGGAGCTCGGAAAATTGATCCGTCAAGAAATTCCAGATATTGACGATGATGCTCCTCCTCATTCTCCAGGCTCTTCGTATGACGATCTCAACGTTGTGCCAGTTTTAACTGGATATTTCGGTGTGGTCCCAGGAGGACTTTTGAATAATGTTGGAAGAGGTTATACAGATCTTTGTGCTGCTCTTGTTGCCGTTGGTCTTAATGCTGAAGAGTTACAAATCTGGAAGGAGGTTGATGGGATCTTCACTGCTGACCCCCGCAAGGTTGAAAATGCTCGTTTGTTGTATAACGTCACGCCTGATGAAGCCTCGGAATTGACGTATTACGGAAGTGAGGTTATTCACCCATTTACAATGGAGCAGGTTATTCGGGCACAAATCCCAATTAGAATAAAAAACGTGGAGAATCCTCTTGGAAGAGGAACCATTATTTTTCCAGATAATATCGGAAGAAAGGGTGAAGATACCCCTCCACATCCACCAATTTCTTCAGATATTCTCTCGCCAGCTCTTTTCAACAAAAAGAAAACTGCTACTGCAGTCACTGCTAAGCATGACATTGTAGTTATAAATGTACATTCCAACAAAAAGACACTTTCGCATGGGTTCCTTGCCTCAATCTTTGCTATTTTGGATAAATATAAGCTTGTGGTGGACTTGATCTCGACCTCAGAAGTACATGTTTCCATGGCTCTCTATAACACCGAGGACAGTTTCGACAGTGATCTTCGTAAGGCAATGAAGGAGTTGCAAAAAATGGGTTCTGTAGATTTGGTGAAAAACTTGGCTATTGTCTCACTTGTTGGTAAGCAAATGAGACAGTTAATCGGAATTGCTGGTCAAATGTTTGCAACCTTAGCAAAGGAGCAAATCAATATCGAAATGATCAGTCAAGGTGCCAATGAAATCAATATCAGTTGTGTGGTTAATGAAGGTGATAGTTTGAAGGCTTTAAGAGCCATTCATAGAGAATTATTGGACAACGATGAAAGCGCATTCAATGAACGTGTTGCCAGATTGAAACTCGGAGACAATTGATTTCCTGATGTATAGATCAATGGCAATGGCGATGTATAAATGCCAATAGAACAATACAGCGAGGCATTATTATATTGTATATGTGTAGCACAACCATAATAAATACTGTGGATAAGTTTCTGATACCAATACAAAAAGTACATCTTATGCTCCATAGAATAGCAAGTGTGAATATTTTTTCTATATATATCTAAATCAATATATAAACAGTGGAAAACAATCAACAGAACAATCAGAAAACAAAGGTTTGGTCACCCGCTTTTGAAATAACCTTGGCCTTCTCATATCCTAAAATGACACTGGCCTTCTTAACAGAACTCACCATTGGTAATGGACCACAGATCAAGAGTCTGTTGTTGGCGTTTGGAGCAGGTAATTGTTCTTTCAAAACATCAACAGTGATGTATCCAGATCCACCAGTCCAGTCCTTAGGAGGACGGTCCAACATGTAGTGGATTTTGATGTTAGGGTTACTCTTGGCAATGTCATCCAATTCCTTGATAAGAAGAATATCTTCTTCGGAAACATTTCCATAAATCAAAGTACATTTAGTCTTGTCCTCAGGGTTTCTAGCAATTGCCTGGATGATTTGAAACATTGGTGTGATACCGGTGCCGCCAGCAACCATACCTAAGTGCTCAGACATGTTTGGTTCATATATAAAGAACCCTTTTGGTCCCCTCACCTTAATAGAATCACCAATGTTTAACTCACTAATATACTTCGAGATTCTTCCATTTGGATAAGCTTTGACCAATAGATCAAAGTATCCCTTTTCAAAGTCATTTGATATTGGTGTGTATGACTTAACAACCTCCTTTCCAGCAATAGTAGCCGCAATAGAAATGTGTTGTCCGATTGGAAGCCCAAGAATATCGTTTGGCTTTGGCAATCCGAATCTGTAAACCGCAGAGTTGTGAGAAAGAATAGTTTTCTGTATCAATGGGAACTCTTGGAACTTGTCCTTAATCAACACTACTCTTTCACCACTGTTGGTTATGTTGATCACAACGTAAGCGATTCCGGCGGCCACCACCAATCCCAAAATTACAACCTGAATATTAACGTCCATTGTGTGCTTGAAATACGGGTTTTTTGCAGCTAAATACGAATCCACTTGCGGTTATCTCTGTCTGAAAGCAATTGAAGACTAGAATCTATGCTGAGGAAGTTTTTGGCATGGAGATATCTGTCAAGGTGTCTCTAAAAAGTTTCCAAAAATATTGATAACCCAGACAATTTTTTTTTTTTTTTTTTATTTTTCATTTTTCCCTGTTAGTGATCCTCTTTGTTGACAATGAAAAATTGTTGGTCTGGGCTCGTATTATGGTTGGTGTAGTATTTTTGGGGCACTAATAGTGATAGTACTATTCATAATATACGAGGCATGTGGTATATATTCAACGAATATGAAGGGCATTATGGTCATTAGATATGTCTATGTAAACATTCTATGTGGATAGTATATATATTGGCAAAAAAAAAGAGGGTTTTGAGGCAACAAAGCACAGTTTGGAAGACATCATGTAATTAAAGGTGTGTTACTGTCCTCTGACTGTCTCTGGCTATGGCCATGAAGCTGCTGTTGTTCCTCTTCCTCCTGTTGCTGTTGGTTCTTCTTTAAATTGAGCAAGAAAATGTAGTTTTTACGGATCTTCTTGAGTTGCCAACGGTATGGAATCAAAGGAAGATAACCGTTTCTGTTTTGGAATTTCAACGCCTTGAATACACACGCTATAACGATCCAGTACAAAATATAGCTGGCCACACTTCCATATGTAGCACTGTTGGTCCATCCGAATATTGCAGTGAAAATCATCCACCATCCGTCCATTTCTCCATTACAACAGTTAACATGCCATACACTATTGTCTATGTCATATGATCCTGGCCCCGAACCAACCTCCGAAACATCAAGTCCATCGCATTTATCAATAAATTTCTGGAGTTCAAACTGCCAAACCCCTTTGGACATCAATCCTGCAGAAATGACATACAAAAAGCCGGTCGCAAAAAGAAGGAATTTCTGGGTGGAAACTGATGAGTCTGTTCCTCCTTTATACAACCCAAGGCCAATCACAACACCTGTGAATATACCCACGACAATAGAAAGCCCATATGTACTGACTGGCTCACTGAGCCCTATTCCACCAATGAAAAGGATTGATTCAAGACATTCCCGTAATGTGGTGACAAAGGGAAGAATAAAAAAGGTGTTTTCCGAAGCATATTTTCTACATATCACTTTGAATCCGACTAAACTCTGCTTGAATCTAGCGAAACCACTCAGACTAGTTCCCCCGGTAGTATGATACGAACCGTGAACAAGACTACCACTGATTTCGTTTCTGATCTGCGAACTATGCTGTAATTCAATAGAATCCTCAAGCAGGGCTGTGTTTTTTGTTGCATTTAATAGCTTTGATAATTTGAATTTCCATTTCTTCTCAAGCTTTTCTATCTGAAGCATTCCCGCGCCCATAACCGAAATGATCACTGCAGCAAGAACACTAAATACACCTTCCCAATAATGTTCTGCCTTGGACCATAAATCGATTTCAATAAGGTAGAAAGACACGATAAAGAGTCCTCCAATAAGCAAGCAAACAAAGATCCCACAAAGGGCCCCCAACCATACCTGGAGCCTCAACTTCAAGTACAATTGCCGGTCATTTTCCGACCCTTCTTCATTGGATTCCAGTGAAGGAGATCCATTTGACTTCTTTTTATTGTTTTCAAAGCTCTGATCGAGGTAGGCTAGCAAAACCGACACCACAATCACACATTCTAGAGCCTCTCTGAATATGATAAAGAAAATATTCAACGAAAAATATTTCTCGACATTGAAAAACATCGCCAAATGAATGAATGCTTTTAAGTGTTAGATGTGTATATGAAGACCGACCTTCTTGCTCTGTCCTAATTACTTGATCAGTTAATAAGTTCTCAATTTCCAAAAGGCAAAAAAAAATATTTATTTTCGGTGAGTATCTTTTTCTTTGGGTAATGGGGTGCAAATATATCGAGGGATTTGGTTTGGCCCTTCGGGGTGGATTATGAATTTGATGAAGTCCAGTCCTAAGTCTAACAGCATGCTGACAAAATAATTGTGTGGCTTCTATGTGGTAAGGAATGTTATAATTCTGTTTGATTCTGACTTTACCAGGCTATTTTGGATGTCTAATGCTGTAATATGTAGGCTGAGGACCCAATAAATTGCAACATGCAGGTGCAAAATTCCATTCATACAGAAAAAATAACGTACCTCTTTCAACTGTCGACAGTTGTTTATATAAAAATCTATGCTGGTGGGTCATTCTGGTGACTGTTCAGTTCATTGTACCGTTTAGTATATTCTCATTATTTATCTAACTGACAAACTTAAACAGTTCAGTTTGTGAGTTTTTGTATTGCAGTATTATATTGAATCAATCTTGTAAAAGAATATATTTGATTACATTTTGAAAAAGAGATACTAAACTATATAGAATTGAAAATAATTAAAATCTTGACAAACATAAAAGTAAAGAATTAATATAATTATAGACGTAAATTGAAGATAAAGGAGAGAATTAACGAAGAGGAATATCGCTCGTTTGACAACAAAAAAAAATAAGACGGCTTTCTCAAGAAACTTCAATATCTGTGACTTATTACCAAGGATCATTTATTGAATCCTAAAGCCTTCTTTAGTTTATCGTATGCTCTAGCGAAGATGTTACAGTGTACATTTCTTCCCTTTCTCTCATCAGATTTGGGTAATCCAAAGAAAAATTTCTCTTTATACATTGCATATTCCTTTTGAATTATAGCTTTCCACTTGGAGTCAGTTTGCGGCAATTTTAAAATGCGCGGTTCAACGGAAAAGGTGACTTTTGATGTTACTCTCGCAGACAATTCGTAGTTCATATCAGATTGCTTCAATTTGTAAAACTGGTGGCTAGCATTGGTATAAGTGTGGTAATCGGAAACAACCTCTTGGGATTCTAGTAATATTCCTGGAAGCTCCGAAATCACCTCCCTGCTGAAAGAAGTAATTGAGGTCTCAGGAAATCTCAAGTTGTACAATTGTTCGTATTTGTTAATTTTAGTAACAGAAAAGTTTTGAATTGAACTACTATCACACAAGCTGTAATCGCATCTGTCAGAAACAGAATGCATTTCATTAAAATTGATGTTCATTGTTTAGCAATAGCAAAGATGCGTTTATCAGTAACAAACTAATTATAAAATTGTCAAGGTTAATGAAAATTGAAAGTGTTAACTTGAAATTGTGGCATTATGAATAAAAGCTGGAGTAGGAAATTTGGGTGCATACACGTCTTTATATATTAATCAGAGGACCGCACTTCTCCTGACAAAATGTACCTGAATCATATATCATGAAGAAAGGAAATGCCTGGTATTCTATTTGCTATATAAGAGAGTACATTAATTTTCCCTCCTTCAGGTTTATTCCTATATTTGTTTTTCTTCTCTTTTTTTCCTTCATGTTCGGAATTATTGCATAAGTGCTACGATAGATAGGAAATGTGCTAGAAAAAGTTCGACACAACAATTCTCTCTCCTTCAGATTGTCATTTTATGGACAATCAAGAGAAGTAAAGGTTATAATGTTTCCTGGGTTTCCTTTCTTTGCTGACTTCGTCTAGCAGCCCTCATATTTGCTATGTTAAGCACCACTTCCTGACATGTTAAACTATTACCTTACAAGTTTGCGATCTGAAAATCTTTTATTGTTATATATATATGTTTTCAACCAAGCCTTCTACCTTTATTTCACTGCTTTGTCTCCTAGACATTATTAAGACAACAATACACTAGATAAATACAGAAGCTATAACTCTCGTTTTGCTGAGACACCAACTATGACTGCGAACGTTTAGACTAATGCAGATGAAGGTTTCCAGGAACTAAATAAAGATTTATCAAAGTATAAGAAGACAGGCGCATATGAGCAAGTTGCTGATGGTCAAGATGTTAATGAGCCAAAAATTATACTATTCCAAAAAGGAGATTATCACAAGATTCAAGAGAGGATAACTCACCAGTATTATTCGAACATGTAATAGTATACCGCGAATTGCTCAATCACAGAAAGAGAACTAAGATGGGGAAAGCGGCAAATGTAGCTACGATTTTTTGAATTATCGAAGAAAACCTCAACCAGTAGTCAGTAACTATTTTGATAGAACCTATCGGGAATCTGATGAATCTGAATCTGAAGAAAGCTAACTTCAAAAAATCTAATTCGGATTGGCTAAAACAATACTATATAGAACTCTAGGGAAATACTTGGATAGCTATTATAAAGACTACTTGGCTAATCAAGACCCAGAGGATATATGGGATCTGTTACCAATATCGTAACATGAGTTTGAACATTCATGATTATTTCCCGAAGCACCTTAGCATGAGCCATGATGATGCTATATAGATAACCATACCCCACAGCATAATTTCCTTCCATCAATGTCGGAATAACACCAACGTTCTCTAACCACTGTATCGATAGTTTGATTTTTGAAGGTTCAGGCTTGTAAAGGTGACATCAGCTTGTATGGCAGCCTTAAAAAAAGATTAACAGCAATGCAAGATATAAAATATTCTGACCTGTACCAGCTTGGTGGACTAAGGATCCAGGTTGTCAAAACAGTTTTCCTTTATTAGCGTATACTGTTTAACATTGTTTACTATTGTCGATTAAAATCTATAATCAATCAAAATTGCCTAAATACAGTCAAGAATATTATGTCCAATAGAGTATATCCATGAAATTATAAACGTACGATGGTAAAAGATATCTCGGAAACATAAAAAGAGTTTAGTGCCAAATTCTTCCGACCCGAGTTATTCTCCTACGTTAATCCCGTAGAGGCGTTGTAAGTTTGTATTGATCTTTATTAACGGTACAAATGCTTCGTCTAAACGAAAATTAGTCGGTAACTCCACCATTTATACAACTGTGGATGCTCTCCACTGTTGATCTAAAATCCGCCTGTCTAATCTTGAAACATTTGCTTTCCACAGACAAATTTCTACATGTTATAATGTATCAATATCCCATCTCCTATAAAAGTTAAAGTTTTGGTAAAATAAACTTTAAGTTCCGACGTTGCAATGAAGAGGTGCGGCTAAACAGAAGAATTCTCTTACTGTGCTCTCTCGTCCTTTCCCTATATCCAACTTCTATGTAAATTTTGTACGTGCTTTCAAGACCTTGTAGATAGCAACAAACTGCTGTTGCTGCTGTTATTTCCTTTGTTGTAATTTTAATCGTGCATGTTTAGTTCTGTAGTTCTACACCCTGATTTTGCATCTGTTTCCGCCGCACAAAGATAAACCTGAGGATAGGGTATTATAATGTACTCCGATATGCGCTGCCCTTATGGAGAACGATTTCCAATGCATATTCCACAGTATGACTTTTATTAGTTTTCTGAGAGTTTAACTTCTATGCTTGCTTGGCTTTATAAGGTAATCTTTGTCTCTCTTTTTAGTCAAGGCAGAATGACGGAGCCAATCACGATTGTGTTATGTTTGTGATTTCATCCTTTTCCCTTGATATTTAGGCTTGTGCTAGATCTCCATACGGCTGTAGAGGTGTTGTATGCCATTTTATTTTTTATCTTTGCTTACCCCAAGAAACTCACGTTATGCTTGCAAATGTTTCTACCGCCTTATCCCAATGAAACACAAAGTCGGTGTCTTTGTGTTGCATTTAATTGTCCTGCTCTCTATGCACCCACCGATGTGAGCTTCCGGACTTGCTACGCCTTTCTTGCACGATTTACAGTGTTATTTGATAACTTTGATTTATGAATTTGAATTTGAATTTGAAATTAGCAAATATGATGTTTTTCCGAGTTTGGAATTGCAGAAACCTTAATTTTACCCTTTGCTTCAGCCTTACCAGTGGGTTACAGTGGAGGGCGAATGCAGCTCCAAGAATACCCGAGCCGACGGCAATACTGGTGACAACGCCCCAGGCAACTATTTAATGGCAGCAAATTATTAGAAAGTTGTGAGCTAGCTCTCTCATATTAAGCTTTTGCACTATCTTCTTTTATATTCATTGGCTTTTGGAGTTACCTGCGTTGTTCGTTGTGTTATAGTGTTGTTTCGACCGCGTGTATGCTTATAGTATTGGCTCCACCATTGTTTGGACGCTGTAAGATAATCTTATTCGTACATAGCAATAGTAATCTTAAATCATGGAGGGGCATTCAAGTCACCTCCTTCTCATTTGTTGTCAGTAGCGGACCCACTACGCAATACATGTAATAGAATATAATCCACAACCATTCCTTTACCGGGGTTATTATCGTAGCTGCTTGGGTTGGATCGTCGATGGTAAGCACCTCAAACGTACCTATGAGACTCGGCGGTAGGCACTCCGTCTTCAAGTATCAGATTATAAAATGAAAGGCAATAAATGGCTTGGTTTCGAGAACTACTATACATAGTTCCCTTGGCTCAATTGAAAGATACTGGTTTACATAGCAAAGCTTGGTACTGGGGTGTAAGTAAAGCTATTTGCAAGTCAGCCAACATTATCAGACAAAAAGAAGGTTCTATGAATTCTATTCGTTTCTTGGTCTTTTAGATTCTCACTCCCACTAAAAAATTTTCTCTCTTATGTGTTTATAAGTCAAAATTCTAACATCAATAGGTACAAAAATCTGCAATTTTATATAAAATGCGAGAATAGCCCCTAATGACTAAAGAATTTGTTTGCATTGATATTTAGAGATAGTATTTGGTTTATCCATAGACATTTAGCTGACATTAACATCAGAAATAACACCTTCAACACATCTTAATACTATTTGAATGAGTACAGAAACTGACAATAACTCTTTAACTACTTCTTTGTACCCTAAATATATGCCTAGAGTGATAATATAGCACTATAATCAAACACAATGGTTAATAAAAGTTCAGACTATTTGAAAAGCTCAGCGGTGACTCCCTCCATTATCTCAGAGGATACATTATACAATAAACCACAACAACAGCAACCATACAGAATGATTATTGAAAGCAAGAGACCTCCATTGTCCAATGCAGGAACAAATTCTTCAATTAATCTTCATGGGTTGTATCCTGATATGGAAAGCCAAAGATTGTTTATGTTACAATCTAATAATAGTTGTGGCAGTGGCTCTGGTAGCCCACCTAACTACTTCAAGTGTTGTGAGCCACGCAAGTTTGCCAACCCAGGTCCTCTTGGGCTATTTTCATTTGCAGTTACTACCTTGGTTTCAAATCTTTTGGACTGTGGATGGTTTGGTGTAACCGACGGAGATATCATTGTGGGGGTTGCCATGTTTTATGGCGGATTTGCCCAGTTATTAGCAGGTATGTGGGAAATGGCATGTGGAAATGCCTTCGGGGCAGTTGCATTTGTTAGTTATGGTGCATTTTGGATCTCTCAGGTTGCAATTTCAATGGATGCATTCGGAGTTGTTTCTGCGTATGCAAATCACCCAACACAGTTGAGACATGCTAAAGCGGTGATTTTGTTTGGATGGCTTATGTTCTCTTTTTTGATTACATTATGTACATTAAAGACAACTTGGCAGTTCTCTGGCATGTTCATGTCTTTATGTGTTTTTTTCACCCTTGATATTGTTTGCTTAGCTATTAACAATGCAGCTGTGGGGAAAGCAGCAAATGTGTTTGGAATCATCACTGCAATCTTAGGATTTTACAACGCTTACGAAGCGTTAGCTTGTGATAAGAACACCTACTTAGTGCCCAAACCAATGTATCTTCCAAATAATGAGGCGTTGACAGGCGGGAGCGAGAAAAAGGAATAGCTTAGACATTATACTCATGGGTTCCTTAACAACGTGCAGTCAAACGCAAAATTATTTATCAAACACCATTCATCAAACATCACTCATCGCAAAATCTGAAAAATCAAACAAGAAGAAAACATAAAAACAACTGAAGAGCTATTGTTCTTTCGACACTGTATTATATCTGAGAATGAGAATATTGCAGATAGGTTATCAGATTGATTATACTGCATTTCTCATCTCACCTCATGTTTTATGTTTCTTTTCATTATCACTTCGATTTACCTTTCATTACTTATTTACCAACGAAACAATTTCAAAATATACATTTGCAATTCTGCATCATCTCAGAATAGTGGCAGGGTCAAGTTGTAGAGTGAAAGAAGAGATCTCATTAATATTTTTAGGTCTATATTGATATACTGTTTAAGTGTTATCTTGATGAAATAGCATCGTAAACCGACGACTTTGGAGAATATATAGACGAGTTTCTGGACCCGGGCTCCTCTTTAACACTCAAATCGATCTTGCAATTCATATTAAAGAGTGTGACAGAATTATTTTATGCATTCGCTTTGATTTATCTTAAAGACAGTATTGGTATTATATGATGTGCGCGATCAATAAATACCTCAAGAGAAGGATCTGTCAGGGTCCATTTTGAAATTAGGCGTCTAGCCCTTTAAAGTGCGCTTAGCAGTAAATGAAGAGAAATAAAAATGATCTGCGCTCTCCGGACTCGGCATTCTGCCACTGCTGATATCCTGACGCAACCCGACTGAGGCTATCAATCAATCTGTCTTCCAGAATGTGATGCCCCAGGAAACTATTGGTATAATCTATGATATACAGTGAGGGCCGAAAAGTAGCACCAGACTGTCCTATGAATATTCATATAAGCGATCTGTGGCACTGTGGCAAACAACAAATAGTTCTACAGACACATCTTTATCTATGGGATGTGTCTATTTTTTCTATCGGATCTGTCTCTAGATTTCTCCATGGGATAGTGGAGCTATTGGGAAAAAAAAAAGAAAGAAGAATTTGCGAATACAAGCGATGTCTCCCTTTACAGACGGAAACATGCGATGTTATTAGCTATCCACGCCAAATACCGCCATTTCTGATCCAATTACATAGCAGCCGGGGTGCTGCATGCTTATCCTAATAGATGAAGAGTATATCCATAGGAGCTACGGGATCAACAAGATGAGAAACTAGGTATTTTAGTAGAGTCACATGATATTAAGCGTTTTTCCGAAACACTGAGTGCAGACGACGGACTTCTGAATGTGGAACACTCAATAACTACATCAAAATTTGATAAGATACACAAAGGAAAAATTTTTCCTCTTTGTTTGATCGATTGTTCTATCAATAGCCACCCATAGCCAATGTTGAGGCATTAAGCAGTGTGAGGTCGGAAGCCCAAGCTTTTAACTCTGATCCTACCTAAAATAAACTACACCACAGACAATCTTGTAATCGTAGCAGCTAATTAGTGGGTTGATACCAATCAACTATAAGTGTGAAGTCGCAAAAAACCGGGATGCATAGGACGTCTTTTTGGAACTTGGGGAAAGGGTTTCAAACCATAGTTTCAGTAGGAATGGGCCATCTAGCCTGGTACCTTACACTCTCGTACACCGACTACCGGGATAACTACATATGTTAACATAATTAATTATAGCGAAATTGCGATTGTGGCGTTGTTACTACTGTTTGTTAGTCAGAAACAGCTTGGACTATCAAGTAGACAAGCTATAGCTGCAACTCCCCGTAGCTGCGATACCTTCCCTTCCAATCCCGGCATCGATTATTCAACATACCTATCGATGTCAAGCACTACAATAGGCAAAGAAAAAGTTTTTTCGCCTTGTTCCAATTCTTAAGGCGGTAATTACAAGCCGTTTGCCCGTGGCTGGAATATTTCCGTAATTGGGTAATGCGGTGCTCATAACATGGCTTTTTAGTTGGGCGGTCCCAACACTACGCGGTTTGACTTCTTCTCCTCATTTGATGTTTACTATGAGTAGCTAACAACCTGGAAAGGCCCTAGTGAAAATGGTCACAGACACTGCAGCATGGCCATTACGTGAAACCCACCACGGCCATGCTGTACCGAGAGAGGGGCCAAAAGATGTCATCGGTCAAATTTCGGTGGTAATATCCGGCAGTAAATATCAAATAAACGAATTAAGGAATGGTAAATCAATCGAGAGTAATTAAATGGGGCGATCTATAAACATGGAAACCTGTCTCAAGAGGTCCAACCTACGCACTACAAACAAATAAGACTGTACCTTCCGAAATGCTGTTATAATCTGCCTCCGGTTCACTCCAGCGTAGACACAGGCGCTGTTCGGCACCGTAGCTTGCAAGTTGTTGGCAAGTCGATCACATCCTGGATCTTTAGGCAGGTGATACTTTAAATTGCTGCGATCGATGTATTACAGCAGCTGGCATATATTATTATTGTATAGAAAAAGAAACTCCGTAGCAATTAACCAAAACAGAACAACCGTTAGACCGCAACCTCGAGGAAGTTGAAATCCCGTACAACCATCTCCTTCCCCTTTGCTATGACTCTTTTAGCGAGTTTAATCCTGAGCTGTATCGCCCGTCAACGGGCACTTCAGGCGGCTAAGGTCGTTAACCACAGCCAAAGAATGAAACGAAATAAGATTAGCTAAGGCTCAGCGGGAACCTCCGGATTTTTCCGGGACAACTCATCGCAGTTCGTGCGTCTGCCTACAGAACCATGCAGCAACCTGGATTTAGTATGGAAATACCACCAACCACCACCAGAGAGCTGGTAAGTAAGGCCTTACTCTCCAACCGGTCTTCGACCACCTACTAAAGCTGGCTATGGATATATAATATACAGTGTTTCCTGGTTTTTGTAATATATTTCTACCTCCTTTATTATTGTTTATTCTACTTCTGTTTTGATTATATTATTCTGTGAAGTACATCTACTCCTCTTTTCGTCAACCTCCACCACAGAAAAATTTAGTTTCTGTTGGATACCGAACGACAGCAAACAGCAACAAACAACAACATAAAACAACAACAAAACTCTCTACAATGACTATTAGCGAAGTTACACACGGATTTATCCCAGCTGAGTCTGGTACTTTGGCTAGCAGATCCGGATTCCGCAACAAATCATACTCCTCTGAAGACTTGACTAAGCATGTTGGTACTGTCACCACTAGAACGCCCATTGGCGCTGAGGCCGAGGCCTTATACCATGCCCACATTCCAAAGACCACCAGATTGTCTGTAGAAGGACCTATTGAATGTGACTTGACTGGTTTCCAGATCTTGAACTCTCCACTTTTCAACAAAGGTTCTGCTTTCACGCATGAAGAAAGAATCGCCTTTGGCTTGGAAGGTTTGCTTCCTCCACAAGTTAACACCTTGGACGAACAAGTTGAAAGAGCTTACAAACAATTATCGTTCTTGAGAACTCCTTTGGCTAAAAATGATTTCTGTACCAGTATGAGACAGCAGAATAAAGTCTTGTTCTATGAGTTGGTTAGAAGACATGTTCGTGAATTGTTACCAATCATCTATACTCCAACTGAAGGTGATGCTATTGCTGCTTACTCCCATCGTTTCAGAAAACCAGAGGGTTGTTTCTTGGATATTACTGATCCATACTCTGTTGAAAAGAGATTGGCTGCTTATGGTGAAGACAAGGATGTGGATTACATTGTTGTGTCCGATGGTGAAGGTATCTTGGGTATAGGTGACCAGGGTGTTGGTGGTGTCAGAATTTCTATTTCTAAATTGTCTTTAATGACCCTTTGTGGTGGTATACATCCAGGTAGAGCTATCCCAGTGTGTCTTGATGTTGGTACCAACAACCAAGTTTTGGCTACCGATGAATTATATATGGGTAACCGTTTTGCCAGAGTGTCTGGCGAGGCTTACGATGCTTTCGCTGATGTTTTCGTCAATGCTGTTAAGACCAGATTCCCTAATGCGGTTGTGCATTTTGAGGATTTCGGTGTCACCAATGCTAGAAAGTTATTGAAGAGATACCGTAAAGAGATTCCATGTTTCAACGATGATATCCAAGGTACTGGTGCCGTTGTCATGGCATCGATTATTGCTGCTTTGAATTTCACACAACGTGAGTTATTAGACTCCAAGATAGTCATTTTTGGTTCGGGTTCCGCTGGTTTGGGTATAGCTGACCAAATTGTGTCGCATATGGCCACCCATGGTGCTTCCACCGAAGAAGCCAGAGCCAAAATCCATTGTGTTGATCGTTATGGATTGATCTTGGACTCTATGAAGGGTACCAAGTTGGCTTCGCCAGATCAATTGCTTTATGCTGACAAGGCTGAAGACTGGGAAGGTGTTGACACCAAGTCCTTATTTGAAGTTGTTTCTAAGGTTAAGCCAACGATTTTGATCGGTTGTTCCACCAGACCTGGTGCTTTCACCGAAGATATCATCAAGGAGATGTACAAATACAACCCTAACCCAATTATCTTCCCATTATCTAACCCTACTAGATTGCACGAAGCCGTTCCAAAAGATTTGATGGAATGGACTGATAACAACGCTTTGGTGGCTACTGGTTCTCCATTCAAGCCTGTTAACGGATACGTTAGTTCTGAAAACAACAACTGTTTCTCTTTCCCAGGTATTGGGTTGGGTGCTGTTCTTTCTAGAGCTAGAGAGATCACCGATGAGATGATCAGTGCTGCTGTTGACGAATTGGCTACTTTGTCTCCAAAGGTTAACAATCCTAAGGCTGGTTTGTTGCCACCTGTGGAAAGAATCGTTGAATGTTCTTCGAGAATCGCCACCGCTGTTTTGTTGAAGGCTTTAGAACAAGGTGTTGCTAAGGTTGAGAACGAACACGTTCCAGGCACCAAAGAATTTGTTAAAGTACCAAGAACTTATGATGAGGCTCATGAATGGGTCAAGAAACAGATGTGGAGACCAAACTACCGTCCTTTAATCAAGGTCGAACATGCCCCTGAAATTCACACCCATCAATACTAAACTTCTAGCTCCTGATGCTTTCCTAGCATTATTTTATCTTTCTCTCTCTACTTAGTTACTTATGCTATCATTACATTATTTACGGAACTCTTCAATCATAAAACGTTTTCATAGAGGATGTATACAGTCTTTATAAAGACATCTATCCCAAGATCAGCTTTGGATACAACCAATTAATATTCATATTCAAAATTACACACCGCAAATCATTGTCTTTTGAGTAGCTGGGAGCGTAGCTTCTTAGACCAATATACAAAGCATGTAAGCTCTGTAAGCGGGGGAAGGAATTTTCTAGAACCATAGGCTTTCTAGCTCTATAGGCACCCTAGACATTAAGATATAGACCAATACTGTTTCTAAACAAAGTCAGTCACCCATTTTCAATATCTCGTCAAGATATCGACGTATAGGACTCTCGAACTCACATCCCAATCATGCCATAACTTTCCTTATATATCCCCATATCTCCCTAGGGCGAACAGATAAGCCAATGATATCATAGATTTCCCGGGTTTTTTGACTTCAGACTTCGGGCAGGGTAGTTTTCGTCCCAATCTGGAAACAAAGTGTCGGCAAAACACCGAACCTCCTTCCCGAAACGAACACGAGCATATTGTCGAGAAATATTTTCGGTTAGTATATAAGTCTGGAAATTTCCCACAATTTTTTTAGATTATATGTCTTGCTTGTATCTTTGGATAACTCAGTTACTTCACTCTCTTTAGTTCTATATCTCTATCGCTAGATACCCTCGTTTCTCGTTACTTCGCTCTTTGTTTTCTGTATTTTTTCCTCGCTTAAATCATGGTCGCTGATAGTAGTCAAATACTGGATTCCGAATCCAAGACATCTGAGACTAAAAATGTCACACGAAAGATTGTCCCAATGAACAACGAAGACAACACCTCGTTGCTTCTTACTTTCCATAACACAAGACCAAATGCCATGGTGATTGTGCTAACGTTTGTTGCTTCTATATCTGGGTTTCTTTTTGGGTATGATACAGGTTACATTTCGTCAGCATTAGTGGCGATTGGTGACGATTTAGGTGGTCATACGTTGTCATACGGCAAGAAAGAATTAATTACGTCCGCCACTTCGTTAGGTGCGTTAGTTGGTGCTGCTTGTTCTGGATTCGTTGCTGATATTGTTGGTCGTAAACCGGTATTAATGTTTTCAAATATCTTGTTCATCATCGGTAGTGCTATTCAGACCGGATCTCATTCTGTAGGTGAGATGATGGGCGGCAGATTTGTGATGGGTATTGGTGTTGGTATTGGTTCGCTTTGTGCTCCTTTATTTATCACTGAATTGGCTCCTTCTAGATTTAGAGGCAGATTAGTGGTGATTAACGTTCTTGCCATCACTAGTGGTCAACTTATTGCTTATGGTATTGGTGCTGGATTGACGAAGGTCAGTAACGGATGGAGAATATTGGTTGGTTTATCAATGCTTCCGCCAGTTGTTCAAATCGTAGCGTTCTTCTTCTTACCAGACACTCCACGTTTCTATATCATGAAGAACAAGCCTGAATTGGCTAAAGCCGTCTTGATGAAGACCCATGAAGGCGCTGACGAGCAGCTTTTAGATGCTAAGATTGAGGAGTTGATTGCTATGAACAACGATATTCCTGGTAAAAACATCTTTGAAAGAACCTGGAACGCAATCAAAGAAATCCATACAGTCCCATCTAATTTCCGTGCCTTATTAATCACATGTGGTATGCAAGGTATTCAACAGTTTTCGTCTTGGAACTCCTTGATGTACTTTTCTGGTACTATTTTTGAGACTGTTGGCTTTAAAAACTCTACTGCTGTTTCTATCATCATTGCTGCAACCAATTTCGTCTTCACATGTGTTGCTTTCCTTATAATTGACCGTGTTGGTCGTCGTAATATCTTGATCTATTCTATGCCGTTAATGGTTGCTGCATTGATTTTGTGTTCCATTGCATTCCACTTCTTAGATGTGTCGTTTAGTAATAACAGTGCAGTTATTGAAACCCACGGAATCAGTGGCTGGGGTGTTGTGATTATTATCGCAATGATTGGTTTCGCTGGTTCTTATGGTATCGGTGTTGGTAATGTTCCATGGCAACAATCCGAATTGTTCCCTCAATCTGTTAGAGGTGTCGGATGTGCTTATGCTACTGCTACTAACTGGGCTGGTTCGTTAGTTATTGCTGCTAGTTTCTTGACAATGTTACAAAACATCACTCCGACAGGTACCTTTGCATTCTTTGCAGGATTGATTGCCGTTGCCTATGTGTTGGTATGGTTCTGCTACCCTGAATTGTCTAATTTGGAATTGGAAGAGGTACAAAAGATCCTCACTGGTGGTTTCAATGTCAAGAAATCGCAGAAATTGGCTAAAGAAAGACGGAAAAGAAATAATGATTATGACGAGAAGATGTTTGCCAAATCTTCAGGAATCACTACAGAGATTCTTGAGCATGTGTGATGTTCTCTTATGCTTTCTTTCTCTTGTCTTCTCTTCCCTTCTCTCGCTCTATTCGTTATTATTCATACTATTTAATATTCATCGTTATCTTCTACTTTAATGCGAGCGTTCATAAAGGATATTATGACGCATATGATTTCCCATTTTACTATAATGCATTGCTAATTATTCATAATCTATTCGTAATACATCTATAATCTATTAAAGGTCAAACAAGACCTAGCTTCTTCAACACTGACGGCAGAACCGTTATATCCTTAACTACCCTGGCTTGTTTCTCATCATCATGTTCTTCGGGTTCTTCATCTGTTTTACCAACCGAAGATGTAAACCTCGACTTGATCAATTCTTTACTCCTCTGTTTAACTTTCTCCACATCATCGTCATCTTTAATCCCAATATTATTATCACCAGGTAACTCAGAACCAGATTTGTCTAATTTCCTTTTTTTTAATCGTATCGAACTCGAATTGTTCTTTCTATGTGATATCACAAACCCATCATTATCATTACCATTATCTGCCTCATCATCTAGGAAATTAAGAGCAACACCACTCTTCTTCTTCGTGCGTTTACCATCGCTCAACCCAAGTTCTTTCAAAATATAATCCTGTTTGAACTGATTGAAGTTGAATTTGTTATTCTTAACGCTTTTGAATGCAATTGGTTTAAAACCATCCGATGTCCCTGCTGCGGCCAGCATTTCCTGCTGTTGATGTCTTACTTGCTGATGACTTTCATAGTATAATGGCTCATCGGAGGCAATTAGCCTATTAACCTCCTTTTCTTTTTCTACCCTCTTCTTGAATATATTATTGCTCATATGTGTGTTTCTCTCGTAACTTGATCCATTATAATGTCCAGTTCAAAGTGGCAATCTGTGTTAAATGTAGCAGTTAAATGTAGCAGTTAAATATAGCAGTAGCGCAGGGTTTTTACCTTTTTTCCATTTTTATGGCTTAATTAATTTGGCGATGCACGCACCCGTTTTTCCGGTATATGCAGCGAGATCGGGACTTAACATGACAGTGAGGCAAAAGAATATTCGGTGATGGAGTACAACCTGGAACTAGTGGATGTACTTCAAACGAGAAAGAAAGGACAAAATAAAAAAAGATCTTCTGACATATCAACAGCGATTGAAAATCATATTGTAAATATGACACAGTCTAATGATACAACGGTTAAATACAAAAGGATACGTAACTGTTGTTTGGAGTTTTGCAAAGGAAGCATAACTTTCCATGAAACAACGGCTATCATATTGAGAGAATTTAAATATGCCCACCCCTTTGTGACACATTTTGAGTCAGCAAAAAGATCGCGGCAACTCAAAACAAAGATGGCCAGCAAAAGATAACATTACCAAGATCTGTATCGCTAGTCACAGGTGGTTCCTGTCGACAGTATTTTATGGGTCTGATGTTTTATGTTTACAGCATACACAAAGGTATACAGGCAGATCTTGTGGCTCGACCCTATTTGGAATGTTACAGAGCCTTTATGATATATGATTCTCAATATTACCTCAATGAATCATCCTACAAGCATAGCATGCACGTTGCTGCTGGTTATTTTATGACAAGAATTCTGTTTTGATATGCAATTAATCCGCTTATACACACACACAGAGGTTGAATACACCGTAGATCTCACTCGATACACTCCTGAGAAGAGTTGCATCGTATACGGAGCACATATCATCGCCAGCGTTATGAGGAAAAAATTTTCCGTCGTCCGTGTGCTGGGCCCACTTGATCATGCTCTCAGTGGATTTTGAGCGGTTTTCGTCCCTTTGCAGCAGTAATTGAGTGCAAAGTGTAATGGTATGTGAGACTAGGAAGCTCTTGTGGGCTAAAAACGAAGTCTAAAAATACGCTTCTAGGCCTCATTTTGTAGCGCCAGTTAGCCAGCTGGAAAACCGCATCCAAATTCGGTGTTGTGACCTGGCAATTTTTGACAGGAATGGCAGCCGGAGGCAGGGTAAACGGCAGGTTGGTTGTGAGCAATGTGGGACTTTCCCATTTACGGAGATAGAAAAATCCGGCCTCAGCAAACATAAAACTCACTCTTATTAATTAATTACCAACATAATCCGGGCAAGCTCATCTGCCCCTTATTTCTTTGTGCAGACAAATATGCGTACAAAAAAACACAGATAGCCTTCTATACAATACTTTTGCGATAACTGAACATCTTGCGGCTCCTATCTATTTGCAGCTCCTATCTGTTTGCAGCTCCTATCTGTTTGCAGCTCCTATCTGTTTGCAGCCAGCACCCCCATTAACTACGTATGCCCTTTATTGCCCCTCTAACCTGCACAACCTTACGAGATTCTTCTAGAAACGAAACCGAAATGCACAATATTAAATCGCGCGGATGGGTCTGGGACGAGCGGCTGAAAGAGGTGCGAAAAGGCAAAGCGAAACGAAAAGTGCCAAAAATGACTTTAAATTGCATTGATGCATACTTGTTGCAGGATCATGCATGAAAAGTTAGTTCTTTGTTTTCTTTTCTTTTTATTTGTTTTTTGCACTCATCGCAAACAAGCATAGTAAAAATAGCCAACAGGTACTGACTGATGACTTATAGTAGAATTAGACTCAACTATATAATACTACGAATCCCCTGACTTGAGTAGGGCTCTGATCCCTTGTAGATAGATTTCAATTGTTTGTTTGCTTTTGTTCTCCATCAAATATACTACCATCTCGATAGATACTATATATCTGCTCCTCGACAAATTTTTTATTAAAAATTTTCATACATATACACAATGGCAAGTATTGCAGTTACTAAAAGTAATGCAGATACTGAGTCTGTTATCTCAAATCTCGAGGTTCAAGCTTATGATCCCTCGGATAACGAAGATGCTCAGTCGGAACTTTCGCAGTACGTTTCCAATGTCAGTGGTACTGGTAGTCAGAACAACAACAACAAGATAAAACTTACCAGAACCGAAACTGCTAAATCTTTACAAAATGCTGGTCTTAGTAGAGAAACAACTGTGCCCGATGTCGTCACGCCGCAAAATGTGAAAAACTTGATCTTCCCTGAAGAATATACCATGGAAACCGAGACTGGTCTCGTTCCTGTGGCTACGTTACAATCTATGGGAAGAACCCATTCCAGAATCTCGCGTGTCAGAACTGCCCATTTAACTAGAAAGGAGTTCGATGACGCCGAAGACGAGGAAGATGAGGACCTTGCCGAGAAAAAAACCTCTCTTTCTGGTGGAGACCAATCTCAAAGCCCTAGCAAACCTCCTAAAGTTGTTGCTCCTGCCGTTCCTCAAGATGGCGAAGAACTTGATCCTGAAATTGAATTTGTTACCTTTTTGACCAAAGATCCTGACAATCCTCATAATTGGCCATCAAAGCTTAGATGGACTTACACCGTTATCTTGTCTGCATTGGTTATCTCTATTGCTTATGGTTCTGCCTGTGTTACTGGTGGCCTTTCTCTTATTGAGGAACATTTCCATGTTTCCAACGAAGTTGCTATTTTATCTGTGTCGTTGATGGTTCTTGGATTTGCTTTGGGTCCTATTTTCTATGGTGGTACTTCTGAACTTTTAGGTAGAAAGCCTGTCTATGTTATCACCCTTGCACTCTATGTGATTTTCCAAATTCCTTGTGCATTGACCCCTAATATTGGAGGGCTTTTGGTTTCAAGATTTCTCTGTGGTGTTTTTGCATCCTCTGGGTTGACTCTTGTTGGTGGTTCCATTGCTGATATGTTCGACCGTGAAAACAGAGGTCTTGGTTTGGCCATTTTTAGTTTTGCTCCTTACAGTGGTCCGGTTTTAGGTCCATTAATATCAGGCTATATTAATGTTGGAACCAAACGATTCTCTATAACCAGAAGATACGAATTGCTTTTCTGGATCAACATGGCCTTTGCCGGGATCATGTGGGTAGCCATTTGTTTGGTGCCTGAAACTTATGCTCCAGTTATCTTGAAGAAGAGAGCCAAGAAATTGAGAATGGAAACCGGAAACCCAAAGATCATGACTGAACAAGAAGCTAAAGGGATGTCCTTTAAAGAGATTGTCAACACCTGTATTTTCCGTCCATTATATTTCGTTATCACCGAACCAGTTTTGGATTTAATGTGCTTCTACGTTTGCTTGATTTACTCGTTGTTGTACGCATTCTTCTTTGCATACCCAGTGATCTTCTCAGAATTGTACCATTATGACGATGGTACTACTGGTCTTATGTTCATTCCTATTTTGATGGGAGCACTTGGAGCTTTGTGTGTCACCCCAATGATTGAAAAGAGATACCAACATATGTGCAAGAGACGTGAACCTGTGCCCGAGGATCGTTTGATCGGGGCTATGATTGGTTCACCCTTCCCACCAATTGCATTATTCATATTAGGTGCAACTTCCCACCATGGAATAATCTGGGTCGGTCCAGCCTCTGCTGGTCTTGCATTCGGTTTTGGTATGGTGTTAATTTACTACTCGATCAATAACTATATTATCGACACATATGCTTTATACTCAGCCTCGGCTTTGGCCACTAAAGTGTTTTTGAGATCGGCAGGAGGTGCTGCATTCCCATTATTCACAACTCAAATGTATCATCGTTTAGGACTTTTGTGGGCCAGTTTCTTGTTGGCCTTCATCTCGTTGGCCATGGTGATTATTCCATTTGCCTTTTACAAATACGGTCCTAGATTAAGAGCCAAATTGTGTAAAGAGAACTACTCTGCTAGTCCATAGTAGGCCTCTTTCTTCTATTTTTTCTTTCTGTATGATAGATTTTCTTACCCCACTTTTTCATTTTGTCATTTGATTTTCATTCTATAGCATTCATACCCTTTTAATACTCCTTCTGACTAACCTCAAATAAAATACTCATATTTAGCCGGACGATGGCAATCTTACCTCTAAACTATGTTCTCGGTAGCTTGTAAGCTTAGCTGTAAGATAGTCTGTATGTTGTATGCAGGTGAAGTAAAAAGACGGCTTCCATGCTTGTCGGGATCTCAGACGCATCTACCCCTCTTTTTAATTTGCTGCGCTAAACTAGATAATTCCCAAAATTGGTAATAACTTCGTTACATTGTACTAATTAAACATCATCTCAATATAAAAACAACAACTTTAAAATTATACTAATGAGCTATAAATAAACAGACTGCAACTACGCATTGCATTGTCTGACTAGGCAGCCATTATTAGGTTTCTTGTCTTTGATGTGACGACAAACCTGTCGCTACACTGGATGGATTTTAAGCATCGAGCTCCTTGAGCTTTTCAACCGTAACTTTGTACGAATCCACCTGTTTGATTCTGTCCATCCATTCCAGAATATGAGGATAGTTTTCGATTTTCATGCTGGTTCCCTCAAATGCAGTAAAGACAGGAAAACTGAGCATCATATCGGCGGCTGAAAACTGTCCTTTGACGAACCATCCGTCGTTTTTGACAAGTTCACCCTCTAAGAAATCCAATTGGCCAATGCATTCGGGATGAGAGAATGCCTGTTGCATCTTTTCGACCATTTTGTTTTTGATAGCATTTATGAAGAAAGGTGCTGGGGCTTTCTTTGTCATGCTCAACACCAACTCCATCACAAATGGAGGTTGCAACGAGCCTTCGGTGTAATGGAGATAGAAATCGACTTGGTTCTCGATTTCCTTAGGTCTGAACTTGTGGTCGATATCGTATTTGCGGAGAAGACGATCAAACATATACCCGGACTCAGTGATTGTTTCTACAGTCTTTCCGGTCTCCTTATCGTAGAATTGGATGATAGGAAATCTTCCCAAAGGATGGATCTTTTTTGCCTCTTCAGGGGCTCTCATGTTTTTATTTCTTTTGTAGGTTACAACATCATATTTGACATTGAGAGCCTCCAATAACCAGACAACTCTCCCTGCTCTCGATTGGTTTAAGTAGTAAAGTTTGACTCCTAATGGACTAGACATGGTGTATATTGATGGTATGAACTGTACTATCAAAATAGCATTATAACGGCTTTAGGCTTGATATTCAATTAATTAACCAAAAGTTCCAGATAATAATAATGGGAATTCTCCGCTTTATATAGTTGTTCGCTATAGGGACAACCACTTCAGAGGGATTCCAGGAGTCAGCAGAAAAATACCCTGTCCCCCAGCCCCAGCTGAACCAGCTGAGACCTTGGGCTTGTTTTTCTTTTGGCTATCTCCAGAGAACTGGACTTAAGCAATCAACAGGGGTATGATTCATTACTCTTAAGCCAGACTTATGATTGTTGAAAGAGGCTTTGCATTTGCCCAGCAGCGATTCTGGCCCAGAAAATAAGTGCTTCTACATATATCATTAATAATAGTTGGCGAAACATTCAAACTAGGCAATTATCTGGGTTCCGAGTTTTCTTGATCCGAGATGAACCAACTAGATGGGTTTCCGAGGTGGGATGACTGTATGGAACAAATGCTACGAATTGCAATTGCAAGCTACTTCTGAGAGGTCAACTCCTGGGTTTGGGTTCTCAGGGTCTGCCATATGACATACATTGATTAATATCACTACTATAAGCTTCTATAAACACATTCAGATCAACTCTTTGGCAGCTAAATACTCACCAATCAAAACCCCAGCACCTGCAGCTCCAATAACAGTGTTATGAGATAATACTACCATTTTGAGATCTAAAACTGGATCCTCTCTAATTCTTCCTACCGAAACAGTGTACCCGTTACCTCTGTTTCTATCCAATCTAGGCTGTGGACGGTCAGCCTCGTCTAACACAGCAATTGCATGCTTAGGAGCAGAAGGACACCCGACCTTGTAGGCGTCACAAACGTACTCTCTCAAGACCTTTTTGACTTGCTGAACGCTTGGAGCTGGACGGTTTTTGAATCTCAAACTGATACATTCGGTGTGTCCATCCGAGACTGGAACTCTAGTACATTGAGCCGAGACTTTAATGTCATCATCGGTTAATAAGTCAATTCCATCACCAACAGCGTTGATTGGAGCCAAAATTTTCTTGGTTTCCCATTCCATCTTATCCTCTTCTCCACTGATATATGGAACAATATTGTCCAAGATATCAATTCCTGGAACCCCAGGACTGAAACCTGCACCGGAAATAGCTTGCAAAGTAGTGGCCGTAAGCAAATCAATTGGCCCGAAAGCATCGACCAAAGGCTTCAAAGGAGCCACCAATCCAGCGGTGGAACAGTTCGAAATGCATACGATAAATCCTGGCTTAGCAAGATTCTGACTCTTTGCATCAGCAAGTTTCTTCTCTACAATGTCTATATGGTTAGTGTTGACAATTGGGACCACCAATGGGACGTCAGCGTGTCTACGGTAGTTTTTGGCGTTGGAAACCACTGCAAGACCGCTTTCCACAAAGCTTTTTTCGATATCTCCAGCAACATCGGCATCAAGTCCACTGAAAACGACGTCACAGTCCTTGAAAAATTCAGGAGAACATTCGTCAACAATAATATCCTTGGCCGACTCAGGTAAAAGCTCGGTTTGCTTCCAGTTGACGGCGTCTATATATTTCTTCCCAGCACTTCTTTTAGATGCCCCCAACTTATGAAGTTTCAAAGTAGGATGGGCTCCGAGTAATAAGATGAATCTCTGTCCAACACTTCCCGTGGCACCTAAAACACCGGCTTTCTTTATTTCAGGCATTTTGTGATTGTTTTTGGTTCTGTTTTGATATCTACTGGCGTATTTACTGAACGTATAGCTGCCTTTATGGCCTATTGCTCCTCGAGACTTACCTCAAGGATTTGTCGCATTTATAGCTATGAAATTTTTGTTAGTTTTTCTTGGGAGGCCAAAAATGATTCGCTCCTGTAAGCGGAGCTCCGTGCGCTCATAACGGGCTGATTAGCTATGACTAATTGTAGCTTATGGGCAGGTGTTATATAGTGGGATGCGATACGAGTGTAATTACATTATAAGGTAATATATGGTTTTAAAGTATGATCATGACGCTTATGTGAGTTAGATGATGTAGGTAATTACCTCATTGGTGCTGGGTTGACTATGCATTTTATAAGGCCACTGGATTTATTCTCTAATGGATCGACTCTGCAGTGTTGAAAGAATAGCTCGGACAACAGGAACGTTAATACCCAAGGACTGGATGTTGAATTACGTTAAAACTGGTACCATCTATCGTTACTACTAGTATCGACAACCAGCAACAATTAACTGTTAGTGACAACTGCTTGTAGCAGGCTAAAAAAATGTGTCCCATTATCAATTTACGCACACAATACTTTTTCTCCTTTTACCTTTGCCTTCAAATCTCTAACCTACAAAAACAACAAAACTACAATGATAAACTGGCTGTAGATAGGGCTATGACACAGTAGACAGGATAACACAGACTCACACAGTAGTGGATACATTTAGACACAATAGAGTGTTGCTGACTGTATATTATTACCGCTGTTTGTGACATTATAGAGTCAACGCTTCATGAAAATCAACCCACATCTCCTATCTTGAAAGTCTTGAAAGCCTGAAATAATGTCCAACACTGATTTCTTTTCAAAGGGTATAGAGTTGATCCGTGAAGCTGTGGAAGCCGACTCGGCCACACGATACGAAGATGCCTATCAGCTATATTACAATGGGTTGGACTATCTCATGTTGGCTCTTAAATACGAAAAAAACCCAAAGATGAAAGATATTCTCAAGGCGAAATTCTCTGAATATTTAACACGTGCAGAGAACTTGAAAGAACATCTTGAGAAAGAGAAATCAAAGCTGTCTACCAATGATAGTAATCCAGGAAATGGTGCCACCAAAGCTAAAGGAGCTGATGAAAATGGTGGTGGCGATGACGACGAAACAAAGAAATTGAAAAGCGCCTTGGCTGGCTCGATATTGTCGGAAAAGCCTAACGTGAAATGGGATGACGTAGCAGGCCTCGAACCTGCGAAAGAAGCTCTTAAAGAGGCTGTTATTCTTCCAGTGAAGTTCCCTCATTTGTTCACAGGGAAAAGAAAACCAATAAACGGGATCCTTCTTTTTGGACCCCCTGGAACTGGTAAGTCGTTCTTGGCCAAGGCTGTTGCTACCGAAGCCAATTCGACTTTCTTTTCTGTTTCGTCGTCTGATTTGGTGTCCAAATGGATGGGTGAGTCTGAAAGATTGGTGAAACAGCTCTTCAAAATGGCCAGAGAAAATAAACCTTCCATCATCTTTATTGATGAAGTCGACGCTTTATGTGGTCCAAGAGGTGAAGGCGAGTCAGAGGCTTCTAGAAGAATTAAGACAGAGCTTTTGGTGCAGATGAATGGTGTTGGTAACGATGCTTCTGGTGTATTGGTGCTTGGAGCTACTAATATCCCATGGCAGTTAGATGCTGCCATCAGAAGAAGATTCGAGAAGAGAATTTATATTGGTCTTCCTGATGTGCAGGCCAGAATAACTATGTTTGAATTAAACGTTGGCTCTACTCCTTGCTCGCTTTCGAAGAGCGATTATAAAGTTCTTGCTGAGATGACGGACGGATACTCAGGTTCGGATATATCTGTTATAGTTCGTGATGCTTTGATGGAACCAATAAGGAAGATCCAGAGTGCCACGCATTTTAAGCCGATAACATGCGAAGATGGCACGGAGAAACTTACCCCGTGTTCTCCTGGAGATCCTAAGGCCATTGAGAAGAACTGGATGGATATTGAAGCTGATGAATTGAAAGAGCCTGAGCTTACATTGAAAGACTTTTTGAAAGCTGTTAAGCTTGCTAGACCTACAGTTAATCAAGAGGATTTGGAAAAACAGGATCAATTCACGAAAGACTTTGGTCAGGAAGGCAATTGACCTTCTTTTTAGCTTTTATGCATTTTCTTTGCCTGATTTGTCATCAATACATATACACATGTTAATTGAGCTGCCAGTTGCAAGCACTTAGCCACGAGCGAAGCGAGCAACCGAGCGTAGTGAAGTCCAAAGAATAAGAAATAGAAGACTGATTGTTTGTAGTAGAGCATCTCTTCCTCGTCTCTCGATATGCATGTAGACGTGTTTCTATGTATTTATCACGTGTTTGTGCATGAGCTTCCACGAAGCAAAAATAAAATCCCGAACCCGTTAGAAGGCGAGATCTACTCTGTAAGTCAATACTTTCTACTGACATCTGCATCTATAATCCTAATAGATATCTACCACCAAACACAAAAATGGCAAATATCGGTTCAAGTCTCAGTCAGCAGTGGAACAACTTCACGCAATCACGAGGTCTGCAGAGTGGTGGCGAAGAGGGTGTGACGTCGATATTGAGTTCGTGGAAGGATAACATAACCGACTCGGCAAACGATTTATACAGCCGGCTTCCAATATATGAAAGAGAAGAGGCTGCTGAAGAACCTTCTTGGTTCCAGCTATCGCGATTCGAGAGAATTGTAGGGTTCTGCGCCTGTATTCTTGCGGCTGTCTTTTTCTTTACTATGAGTTTTGTGCTCTTCCCGGTGATAGCTTTGAAGCCGCGGAAATTCGGGCTTTTATGGTCGTTAGGATCATCGCTCTTCGTAATTGCTTTTGCAGTTTTGAACGGGCCAGTTGCATACTTGAAGCATATGGTTTCAAAGGACAGAATAGCATTCTCAGCCTTTTTTGTTGTTTCCGTGATTGCAACGCTTTATTTCTCAGTGGTTGTCAAAAGCACAATCTTAACGATTCTCAGTAGTATTTGTGAGTTGGTTGCTGTGCTTTACTACACAATAAGTTACTTTCCGTTTGGAGCCAGCACTTTGAGCATGTTGACGTCGGCCGGCGGAAGACAGGCTATAAGTTTAATGGGGATTTAACTAAACATCTGTAATATTGTCTATAATATTCTCTTACATATGCATACATATCTATTTTCCTTCTTCATATATACATGTTTAATGTCTTTTCTTATATATCTTATACCTTCACAAATACAGTTCTCAATCGCTGGCTATTGCCTGCTCTGCAGATTGAGTCATGTTGGTCATCCTTAATAATAATACTAATAATAAGCCCTGGAAAAAAAATGAGAATTCCTTTTTCCGGAGACATGATGACTCCAGATTATTTATTCATTTGGGCTTCCAGCTATCATCGATCTACACTATATCCCGATATACTACACTATTATAGGGTCAGAACCACAGACATACGCTGAACGTCGCCCAAAATGGTCGAGCTCTCCCTGTTCGAGATATTTCTCACCAAACCAGTCAGACTGTTTCTATCCCACTATGTGAACTTACACAATAGCTCATTTCTCAAACAATATGCTGTTGCCGTTGCGTTGATATCGTGTGTTTGCTCGGGGACAATTGTTCTCTTTTCGTTGTGGACGCCGTATTTCACTCAGGAGCTTGGCTATTCCCAGCTTCACATCAATATAATCAGTGGAGCTTCTTCTATTGGGATGTATCTTTTGCTCCCGATAATCGGAAATCTTGCTGATATCTATGGAACTGTGCTTCTCTCGGTGTTGTCCATATTTACATTCGTGCCAAGCTACTATGCTGCAGCATATCTTTACGATACCAATGGAGACTATATATATATGGCAATATGCTTCACATGCATTGGATTTGCTACAAGCTCTCTATACTTTGCAAGCTTGTTGACCTGTGCTAAGATGTATCCGGACATTAAGGGTCTCAGTATTAGTTTGCCGGTCACTTGTTATGGATTGTCGTCATTAATAGGTTCCAAATTGCTAAATCTTTCGTGGTTCCATCGCACCATTGGAATATCCGCATTTCAGAACGAACTTGTGCTTGATGTGCCTAAAATCTTCAAGTTTTTTGCAGTTTTGTATCTTCTTGTGGGAAGTTTAAGCTACACGTCGTCCTGCATATACACGATACAGAAACAGATGGAGTTTGTTAATAGCTATTCTATGGGCGGATCTGTGATTACTTCTCGATCAGCCAACCCTGAACTCGAGGAGGTAGATGAGGAAGAAGTAGAGGAAGAAAGAGAAGACCAAGTGGACGAGTTTCTGCCGCTCATTAACAGCAGAGTCACCATGGAAAACCTGATAGAATACATTAATAATGACGATTTAATCAGTGATGTCGATTCGATTAACGAACTTAGTCATTTCGTCAAGTTCCGTCGTGTTTTGAAGGATGGATCGGTGTATGTTTTTCTTGGTGCGTTCTTTCTCTGTATAGGGCCATTAGAGATGTATATTAATAACATGGGCTCCTTGATTGTCCTTATAAATAGTCTCAATCATAACCATAGAGATGCCGATGCTAATGCGGGGCTTTTCAACATGATAGTGACCAAAATGCAGGATATCTCCATTTCTGGCCAGGTTCTGATGCACTCTCTCTTTTCTACTGGAATCAGGTTGGTTATCAGCGGGGCTTCTGATTATCTTGTTCTCAAGTCCAAAAAGAAGCTCATTTTCAAGAATGGGATCTGTAGAATCTGGTTGTTGTTGATTTGTGTTGTTATTGGAGTTATTGGTCAATTATTGATCGTCCAAGTATTATGGCAGTTTTCTGATGATCAATCGCTTGAGAAATACCACAATTCCGAACTTTTATATACGTTTATCTCTGCATGCTGTGGAATAAGTTACGGTGGAATTTTCACACTTTATCCATCAATCATTGCCTCTATTTGGGGAATTGATATTCTCGGTTCAACATGGGGATCGTTTATGATTGCCCCGGCATTTAGTTCGATATTCTTTGGGATTCTCTATGCTAAATTCTACGATGCATTCATGGATTACAGGGTTGGTGTTATGTTTATCATCACGGGTGTGAGTATTGCAGCCTCTGCGGTGCTAATTCTTGGCACATGGAGATTGAGCTGGTATAAAAGAGGGTTTACGATGTTTTAGTGTCCGTGGCCATATGCCATTCTAATTTATTCCTCCTAGGAAGACGATACGATAGTTGGTTGCCTTTCTTTGATAGTTCTATACTTGCATCTTTTGGTCATTTTTGCATATTCTTTGAGTCGTTGCACTCCATTGATACTTTTAATACATAAATTCATACAGTACTACAACTACCATAATTGATACATCTGTTATCTTCACATCTATCCTCATCATCAATCAGCCATGAAGCAGCCAATTTATTGTATGCTTATTACCCGCCCACGCAACTATGACTTTTCCGCCCATAAAACCATTCATAGTCGAATTCTTCCCTACCATTTCCTCAGTGAGGTGTCAACTTTCCGCCTAAAACAAACCAGCGGTGAAAAAAGACAAAATAAATAAATGCTGAAAAACAAATTTCAACCCTCTCCAAAGAAAAGAAAAAGAGAGAGTGGCCCGAAACAACTAATTGATTGATCATTACATTGGCTTTGTAGTCAGCTAGACCAACGAACAAGAACACTTGTCTGCGAACACTCGACATCAAACCGTCGTTTTAGATTTTGTGTCTTTTTGTCTTCATTTGGCTATTGAATATTGAGTATTTAATAATCGTGAACTCTGCGCTGGACGACTATCAAAGGCATTCGCGTTTATATTCCAACTACAATCATCAAAAGAAGAAGGTGGTGATATTTTTTTTCAATACTCCTATATTATACTATAATAGCTGACCAATATGAGTGACTGTATGTTGTTGTTGTCATTGTTTCTTTTTTTTCTGTGCTAGTCTCGCGACTGAATTACTAACGTTTATTTCTATTTAGTCAAAGTTCTTGATCTTGTGAAACCATTCACCCCTTATGTGCCTCAGGTTGCTGCGCCTTTGAGAAAGGTTCCTTTCAACCAGAGACTCATGTGGACCGGTGTTACCTTGTTGATCTTCTTGGTGATGAGCGAGATCCCATTGTATGGAATTGTTTCCTCGGACTCTTCTGATCCTTTGTTCTGGTTACGTATGATGTTGGCCTCAAATAGAGGTACCTTGATGGAATTGGGTATCTCGCCAATTGTTTCCTCGAGTATGGTGTTCCAGTTGTTGCAAGGTACCCAGTTGATCTCCGTGAATTTCGAGGACAAAAAGGAACGCGATGATTTCCAAACTGCCCAGAAGATTTTTGCTATTATGTTGTCCATTGGTCAAGCCACTGTCTACGTCTTGACTGGTATGTATGGTGTTCCTTCTGAATTGGGTGTTGGTGTTTGTTTATTGTTGGTTCTCCAGTTGGTTTTTGCTGCATTTTTGGTTATCCTTTTGGATGAGCTCTTGCAAAAGGGTTACGGTTTGGGTTCAGGTATTTCTTTGTTCACTGCCACTAACGTTTGTGAACAGATTTTCTGGAAAGCTTTTGCTCCAACTACCGTTAATTCTGGTAGAGGTGATGAGTTTGAAGGTGCTGTTGTGTCTTTGATTCACTCGCTTTTCACTAGAAGAGATAAGAAAAGAGCCTTAATTCACGCTTTCTACAGAGACAACTTGCCAAACATCTTCCAGTTACTTTCCACCGTCTCGATCTTCTTTTTGGTTGTTTATTTGCAAGGTTTCAGACTTGAAATTCCAATCAAATCTACTAGAGTTAGAGGACCTTACAGATCTTACCCAATCAAGTTGTTCTACACCTCAAACACCCCAATCATGTTACAATCTGCATTGACCTCTAACGTGTTCATTATCTCGCAAATGCTTTACAACAGATTCCCAAACAATATCGTAGTTAGATTGTTAGGTACTTGGGATGCCAGACCAGGTTCTGCTCAATTGTTTGCTTCCGGAGGAATTGCTTACTATTTGCAACCGCCATTCTCCCTTGCCGAAGCCATGCTCGATCCTATCAAGACAGTTGTCTATGTTTCGTTTGTTTTGTTCACCTGTGCTCTCTTCTCTAAGACTTGGATCGAAATCTCGGGTACTTCTCCAAAAGATGTTGCCAAACAATTCAAAGAACAAGGCTTGGTGATTGCTGGTAGAAGAGAAACTTCTGTTTACAAGGAATTGAAGAAGATCATTCCAACTGCTGCTGCCTTTGGTGGTGCAACTATTGGGGCTTTATCTGTTGTCAGTGACTTATTAAGCACTTTAGGATCTGGTACTTCTATATTGTTGGCTGTTACTACGATATACGGTTACTACGAATTAGCAGCTAAGGAAGGTGGTTTTATTACAAACTTGCCAACCGGTTTAGGTGAAATTTAAGCACTTTCATTGTGCTAACGACTCTACGCTTTGAATAGTGCTTGGATGTTGAATAACTCTTTCAATTACTCTCATTATGTATAAATATAAAATCTCTTAAGCAATAGCTGTAATATCAATATATGCATATCTTTTGACGTCATGTAGCTATTTCGTTCCATTCTCAGTCACATCCTTCTCATACCTCACCTCGTCCCCCAAATCCAAATCTTTGGCGGTAAAGCAATACTTTTCAGGAGGAAGTCTCACACCCCATGTCGTCATGCATGGTGGTAATGGCTTCTTATTCTTCTCGTTGGCCAATTCAAAGAGTAATTCTCTCGATTGAGAATTTTTGAACTGGTAGTCAGTTCTGGCTGTGATTGCTAATCTCACATCTTCAACCGTGATAGGCTTATTCGTACCGACATTCCCGGTATGTGTGGGGTTATTAACGTTGATATTCCCGTGATCATTGTATATTAAAGCATCCTTTAATATTCCCGTGGTATAATTGTATGCAAAATCCATAAGTTGCAAAGGAACATGATCTTCATACGAGTTTATGGAGTTGGACGCAAAAAGAAGACGCAAGAGCCTTACGTCCCGTGGCGTATTTTCTTGGTTCAGTAGGAAATTTATATCATCATTGGGGTTTGTGGATGTTGTGTTTCTATTTGCATTCGCGTTATTTTGATTGGTACTACTCCCGTTACTATTTGAACTTGCTCCTTCTCCACTCATTATGTCTGGATTTTTTTCAAACAGTAATAACTACTGGATGTTTTAATGGTGCTCCCGGCGAGTATGGCCCGATATCTGTCATAAATACCAAATAAAGGGAATGACAGTGTCTCAAGCTGACACCATCGTTGCGTCTCTTTTATTATCATCGATTTTTGCGCTTTTCCATTAATTTTTCGACAGTGTGCATACTCTGCTATTCTAACTACATTTAACCAATACACTAGTTTAGTATACAACAGTACTCCCATTCTACTACTCTATTACCATACTACAGGTCTAAATTAATCATCAAATGTAAAAAAATTGCATTTTTTTATATCAGATAAGGGTGTGTTGAGAGTGTAGGAAGAGACATTATACAAAAGTTAAAAGATTATTGTTTGCTTAACGAGAAGTAGCTTGAACTTTTTGGAAAGCACCTTTAGCTTGTTGTTTAGAGACCTTGGATCCAGCACCACCGGCAGCGACCAACTTGGCCTTAGCAGCCTTTCTCTTGGCTTTCTCGATCTTCTTCTTTTCTTTAGCAGCTTGGACATCAGCATCTCTGGCAGCCTTTCTAGCTTCTGGCTTCAAAGCTCTTCTTTGTTTAATCAAGTCCAAAGAAGCACCGACGATAGCTCTCTCATGTTTAACAGCTTTTCTAGACTTCTTCTTAGAGATTTCTTCGGTGATACCTTTCTTGTGGTGTCTTCTGTACAAAACAGTCCATGAGATTCTTCTTGGGTTTTTCTTTTGTAAGAACAAAGAAGCGGACTTCGAGTTTTGGAATCTGAAGATCTTGGAGTCCCCACGGACAAACAAGGTACCTCTACCTGGGTAGATTTTAGAACCAGAAAATGAATCAACTTCGACCTTCATCTTAATAATCTAAAATTCGTTGTTAGCTTTTTGTTCAGACGATAATTGGTATTTCATTTCAGTAGATGGGCGGATATTCATCTGATCTTGGTTGCTTGAGTGATGAGTTGATGTACTGATATCAAAATTGTCTCACAGATGGATTACACAGTCCATATAATGATAAACTTCTTGATATACCCTTTTCACAATCATATATGAAGATGTTCCTGTTGTTCTTTGTCCCTTAACATTTTATATCAATATCCATGAGTCCTCGAAGTAATGTTTTACAATCTTTTCTCGACTTTGATTATCATGTCCTATATCTTGAATGTCCCAGAATCACCCTCAACTCTCTGTTTAATCAATCTCAATCCATTTTGCCCCTTCTGTTTGATCCTCTCCACTTTGATACATACTCTTATTTATCGATGATTCTATTTGCTTTTGACAACTCTCAGATGAATGGTATCGCCGCAAACGCCACTTAATGATGAATATAGATGAAACCAAGAAGGTACTTACTGTTTATAGTGTTACTTGATATGGTTTGTATATCAGGATATTACTACTCAATAATGATATAAGTTAGAAAGAAACGATACTCAATCTTTCTCTCTTTTTTTTTTGTCAAAATTTTTTTCTTCCTCCTGCAAAATAGAAAAATTTTATTATATTGGAGACGTCTATGGGTTCTCTTTGGCTGAACTTCTCTATTTTTTACATTTACTACGGGAAGTCGAGAAACATTATGTCACGTGCTAGATTGTTTGGGCTTATTTTTGTATTTTTCGTCGGGAAGAAAAACCTGTATCCCGTGAATATGTGACCTTGTTTTTTTAGCCCTATGTAGTCAAAACAATATGCATGTGACCTTTTGTGGAAAAAAGAATTATTTGATCCAGGGCTTTCTCTGAGTGAAGAAAAAAATTTCTGAAAAACTTCTCTCTGAAGAAATTTCAAAAAGAAAAATTTTCAGCATCGCTTCTTCTTCTCAAATTGATCTTGATATTGTTCATTCTAAGAATCTATCACCTATCACACCGTTTTTATAATATATTAACACCGGAGTGCACAACATATACAACGCGCAGAGATGGTTAGTATCTTTTATTCTCATATTGTTATTCTTTGATTATCTTATTTGTGGGAAACAAATCAATGAAGTGGTTTATCAAGGGAGGATTCCCGCTGTAGTATTTGATAGACCAAAGGTCTTAATTGATTGGTTCAGATCTCACAAAGAGGCAATCATGTTTCTTTCTATACCCTTATTTTGGCAATCGCGACATTATATTAACCAAAGTTTTTTAACATTAGGCCCCAAAGAAATCCGCTGATAACTTCAACGCTAAATTAGCTTTAGCTATTAAATCTGGTAAATACCACTTGGGTTACAAATCCTCGATCAAGTCTTTGAGACAAGGTAAAGCCAAGTTGATTGTTTTGGCTTCCAACACCCCAACCTTAAGAAAGGCTGAAATTGAGTACTACGCCATGTTGTCCAAGACCTCCGTTTCTTACTTCCAAGGTGGAAACAATGAATTGGGTACTGCTTGTGGTAAATTGTTCAGAGTTGGTGTCATTGCTATTACTGATGCTGGTGACTCTGATATCTTGGCTACTGCTTAAGTTCATTAGTTTTGTTGATTTATATCGATTAGTCTAATATAATATATTAATTGGTTTAACAATATTCTGCTTTGAATGGTACTGTAGTAATGCTGTAGTAATACTGTTAGATTAGAACAATATGGAAACTATGTTCTCAGTAATATTATTCCCTTAGTTGAAAAACTAATTATATGCATGGTTCTCAACATTAATTTTCTGTGTAGGAGCTCTTAAGGAACTCTTACTACTACAGTCGAATTTTCTATAATAATGATTTCTATGGATTGTTAACTGTCGTCAATAAAGAGAGAAGTGTGGTATGCAAGATGATGCTAACATGCTATTTAATAAAAAAAAGTATGCAAAATAAAACAGGCGTAAAGCGCAGTGATGGTGGGTTCACTAGCTCGTTAATAGACTGAAAGCCCAGTATTTGGAGTGGACGGGTATCCAATGTTATGTTGTAAAGGGAGGTCAAACTCCTTCGAGATCGTTGAGAGAGGACAGTAGCTGCTATAGTTTGATCTGAGATGATTGTCTGTCACTACCAGATCAGAAACACCTATGGAGATAATGAACTCTTCTTCGTCTTGCTCATTCTCCTCTTCTTCCTCTTCTTCTTCTTCGTCAGTGTCATCGCTATCAAAGTCAGTATTTTCCTGGCAATAGCTCAATTGTTCGTAGTAAGCATCCTGAATATCTACCAAGTTGTCAGCATTGATCTCCAAAAATAAATTGTTAACAAGCTGTATACGATTTAAGTGCTCGTTATCTAGATTGAGGTCTCTTCTAATTGGGAATTTTTCTTCTTCCTTGCACTTAGTCATTATTGATAGAGACTTTGAAGCTGATATTCTCTCTGTTGGGTCAATCTTTATGAGCTGTGTTAAGACAGATAATATATCTGCGTCACATCCATGATGATTGTCTGAGAAGAATAATTTCATGTTGTCTTCGTAAACTGGGTATGCAGTCATTGAAGTTTTGATAAATCTTTTGGACTCATAATTTAGCGAGTTAAAGAAATTTTGATGATGTTCTGGATCATTGGATGGGGTTCCCAATAATCTGAAAATAAAAGATAATTGCTGGAAATAATTATCAGAAGGAATAAAATGCTTTCCTAACAACACAATCTCAGAAATGATACAACCTAATGACCAAAGATCTAAACTAGTTGTTTTACGGGAGTCCCCTTTGAGTAATAACTCTGGAGCACTGTAAGGTTTCGTGGTTATATTTTCAGCAATCAAAAAACTCAAGTCCATTGATCTGCTGATAGTTAGATAGTGAGACTCATCATTTTTGTAATGTCTAGCACTTTCTCTGGAAGCACAAGAGAGTGGACTAAAGTCCGTCTTTGACATAGAGAAGTCACAAATTCTCACAGATAAATCTGTCGTATTGATTAAGATATTTGAAGGTTTTAGATTATAGTGGACTATGTTCATTGCATGAAGACTCTGTACACCCTTTATGATTTCGGTTATAATATGTTTAATTTGGGTCTGTGTGAGCTGGTTACCTTTTTTGAATAAGAACTCTTCAAGATCATTGTCCATTAATTCCTGGACAACATAAATTTGCTTTTTAACAACAAATATGTCCAGCAACTGAATAATATTGCTTTTAGTGTTACCTTGGAATAACTTCATTACCTGGATATCTTTAAGCAAGCCAGCTATTTGCTGTTTGTTTTTGATCACCGGATCAATGATTTTTATGGCAACTGTTGTATTGTTCTGCAAGTCATAGGCTTTAATCACCGTCGTGAACGATTCTCTCCCAATAGTATCTATATATTCATAACGTGATGTCAATCTCATTTTTATTGTGTTTTGTTGACTCTGTTCTTTCTGTACATTCGTTACAATCATAAAGCAATTCGATCGGTAGTTATTTTACCATATTTACGTGGAAATAACGTCGAATATATAAAAAATTAATCTACTAGACACTCAAAATATCCGACTTAGGGTAAATGACTACTAAAAAGCAGATGGTTTTAAAATCGATGAATCCCTTGCTGATATTCAGTCAAGGGAACATATGAAGCGACTTATTTACAGTAATTCTCCGAGATCCCAAACTTCAGGTATCTCCGCGCAGTGCCTAGATGCTGGGTCCTGCAGGAAAAATTAGATATTTAGTGAGTTTTACATTTTGTGTTCCCTACCGTTGTCTTGTGTGTTTTTTTCCTCCAACTGTTTGACATTCGCACAGACCTTTCACCAGTGGAGCAAGATGGTATGTGAAACATATACTACATTAAACACTTTGACGAATATGTTTCCGATTGCCAGGGATTATCGCTTATTGCCTGTTTGTCTTGACATTTTTGAGGAAAGGCTACCAGATTTATGTTCTTAAGTAATTACCATAGGCAATCATAAACATGGTAGCCTTAAAACTATAAAATATTATATTCAATAAGTTAGTGTCTATGGATAAGATCCTCACTATAGAGATAGTTGTGTTTTATTTTTAGAGGAGTCCCGCTACTTCTCCTTCCCAGGGCTTGACATTATAATCTATAGAGAAGGGAGGAAAATAAGAACTAAAATAGAGAACTAAAACTGTTAGATTTATACAAGTTAGATATAGATATTTTATGTAAGTTTTTATTGTTGATCACCACTGATCAAACAGTTCTTTTGTTGAATTTCTCCAAGAGTTTCATTTCTGCGGGATCTTGATCCGGCTCTACCCATTCGAAGTTCTCCCCGCCGCTTGCCCAGTATTCCTGGAAAAGCAATTCAGAATCGGTTTGATCATTGATGATCAATCTCTTTTGTCTGAGGTTATCTCTGAAGAACCGCAACAACGACTGCTTTTCAGAAAGGAATTTTGAGGCTTTGCTGTCAATAGGACTAAATGATTCATCCAGCCCCACATTAGAGAAATCGTATTCTATTTTGTCGTTATTACTATTTTTATAATTTACCAAGCTTTTGATGCCTTCGATATGTGCAGCTGTCTCATCATCTGCAGACGCTGGTGCAATACTGCCACTATTATTACCAATAAGATGATAATTGTCGACATTCAAGTCATACATTTCCTCATAATGCAAAAACACCTTTTCGTAGCTAGTCAATTCCTTGTGATGGAGAAACTTGTACCATAGATTCACTCCAGATCTCCACTTTACTCTCAGGGTCTTATTACTAAAAAACCCCAACAAAGCAATCATCCCTAATAAACTGACATTGAACAAATAACTTCCAAGCATGAAATTCAATCCACTTGTAGATACTGTTGACATTCCAATAAAGTGGATGGCAAATTGGTTAAAAATTCCAACTGTCAAATACTCAATCCCAACAACTGCGGCAATGTAGCTTGGCAAGTATCTAGTGATGACCTTATGCTTTGTAGAATCTATGTATTTTGCACTGCCAAAGGTATTATCAATCAATTTAAAAGCATTTCGGAAATTAGTCGCAGGTTGAAGCTTCCCGCTATTGAGAATGACTCTGTTTGCGATTTTCACTACATCATCTGACATGACTATCTGATGTTCCTTAGTTCTTGACATCAATTCGGTGAAAAATTCAACAATCTCATTAGAATTAGGTTGAGGTTCCACTAAAAGATAGTCTTTAAATATCTGATCTCTGTCTTTTGCGCTGCTATTTTTGCTAAAAATGAATCTTCTTATGGAATGATTCTTATTGGCCAATATGAAATTTTTCAATAACTCTTCTATGTCTTCGACTTTGACTTCATGATTATTTAATGGTATCCCATCTTGTGTTACAAAGTCTCTTCTCGCCGCTTTCTCAGTGCTCATATTCAACAACTCGTTCATATTTTTGTCACTTGGTTTCAATTTTATCGACAGCTTTGAGTTGCTTTCGATTAATTTAGACTCCAAGGAACGACAAGACTTAATCACATCCAGAATTAATTCCTGATAGAAATTTTCATCTTTAGTTTCGAGTTTCAATGGCTCGGAAAATTGATCCATTCTCTGCTTTAGCGTGGTGTAATTGAATGGTTCTTGTCTGAATATTGATGTTTGTGAGCTCATAAATCTATGACCACCGGTAGCCTTATATGGTTGCCATGATGTCCCATGAAACCTGTTCTTGCAAAGAAAGCCAGTAGCGATCCGCAACGTGAGAGATCTCGCCACTATATGATTCACTGAAAGGGGTATCATGACTTTCATTATGAGTATCTTTGCTTGCTGCGAGATGCTATGAACCTGTTATCTCTTCTAAAACTACCTCTCCTCCATGTCTAGCTGTTTTATTATGGGAAAATTTTTATCTTTTTTTTCCGAGTATTCAAATAATTTTATGTGGTCCGGCTGATTGGAGCAGCGACGAAAAGTGCGATAACTCAAAATCTATCGATGAGGTCTGACGCCAGCATGCAGTTGTAATGACGACAATACGTAACGAGTGTCAAAGTGTTTGATATTGAATATATTCTTATTGTATGTGATTAAGCGTATGTAAATAAACTATGTAATTCAGTATAAAGAGAGCAGAGATTACTTACCAAGTGATCTCTTTGTTTGGGAAGTATTCGTCAATCAATCCCTGGTAGTATGGGGTCAATTTTTTAAGATCGTGTATGGTGTCTGACTTGGAATATAAATCATATGGATTGAAGGCTCTGACAGCTTTCAACATCTTCTCGTCATGTTCGTTCGTCAAATAGGAATAAGCACCTTCTCTGTGAATTGGGTAGCAAGAATGGTATCTAATCATTGCTAATCCTTCCTTTGGAATGGTTGATTGGTTCTTACAGATTTCATAGAGGTACTCATCATGTCCCCATGATAACATAACGTTGTCAAGACCAACTCCAGGTGGGTAAATACCATATTTGGTACTGTAAACTGGATGTTTGAAATCTGGGTTACCTTCAAAAGTTTCAGGATATACAATCTTGTCACTAAATGCACAACCAACAGGGAAAGTATCACCAACAACATCCCATTGGCCCTCGGCGTCAAAGAAGTAGAGCATCTTTCCCAAATCATGAATCAACCCAACAAGTTGCATCCATCTTGGTTTACCGTCTTGTCTAATGGCCTCAGCAGTTTGAAGGGCATGTTCAATTTGAGCCAATGTGTTGTCTGGGTCTGAATCGTCAATCAATTCATTCAATTTTAAAATAGCATCCCAAACTGACATCTTTGCTCTTTTGGTTGACTTGATTTTCAATCTGGCTTTCAAGTTGTAGGCAACAGTTTGCTTTTCGTGTTGTTCTTTGTAGAAAGTTTTGACTCTATCGAAGGCATCATCATAGTTTCTGAAATTAGACTTATCCTTCTCCTTGTCAAACTTAGATTCTGTTGCCCAGTCATCAGTGGTTTCTGAAGGTGGGGTACCTTTCAAAACATTGAGATCCTTCACAGCATCGTCAAGGGTTTCCAAGACGTTACCAGAATCGGTGTGAATAAAAGTGGTAGCAGTAGCAACGGCAGTCATAATAAACTATATAGATAAATTATTGGGTTCTTAGAGAGTTTTTAGTGAAGATGTTGTTAAAATTTACACGATTATTCTAGTATTTCTTTGATCTTTTGTCTCTGAAACTAAGAGGAGATAGATGTTAATATTTATATCAAAATGTTTTGGCTGCTTCCGAGCTTGCTATAAGTTTGCAAAGAATCTAAAAAAGTGGGATGACTTCGATTCAAGGACTACCGATGAATTCCGACACTTTCTATATAATCATGTTTATTGCGAGATTATTAATGGCCCAGAAATCATTCCTAAGAAGGAATTTTAGTAAGAGCTGTGGGACACTTTTCCTTCCCATGTTTACCAGGTTAAACTTTATTTGCATCTTTGTTTCTTTTTGTTCTGTTTTTTTTTATTTTGAGTTTAGTGCGGTGCCCTTTTTGAGGGGATACTTGCGTATTGAACTATCAGTATTTTGGGTGGTAAATGGACAAGAATTGCAAGAACGAGTAGCAAAAGAAACAACCCGGCGGAATTCCTTCTACCGAGTGAGGAGGTAATCAAAATAAATGATTACTCCCTCTTGAAAGTCTAATCTAAATAGAACCAGAGAACGAAAACATCCGTGATGTTTTCACCAACGAAGCGAAGACGGTTTTCAAATGAGGAGAATAGGTTGATTAGGGGAAATTCTAGTTATTGCTGTTCAGTTAAATAATTGTTGTATTGCTTGCAATTTGAAAAATATGGGTATTCTGGCGATTCCCACATTTTTTCATTTCTCAGATATGTTTTAGTTCTCTAAACAATAATAAACATTATAATTGTAATCAACGGCCTTGATTATGCTGGAAAAGTTAAGTCTTAGATGTATAAGTAAAATACGTTTAACGATGTGGAGGACAAGCATGTATAAACGAATGTTAAGGTTGACCTCTAAACAGCTAATCTGTCAGATCGAGACAGATTCTCGGTAAATTAGCGACAATTAATGTAGTAAAGATTACCACAATAGGAAATACAATAGGCGGTTTAAGATTTGACGGACATTTTTCGGTGCATTTCCCTGATTAAATAACCTCAATGGTAAATCTGTACCGAGAATTTTCCCTGAAATGGGACATTCTGAAAAAGAAACTCCGATCGATCGGTGGGCCACTCTAGATTTTTTCCGTCTGGGGTAATGCATGCTGTATGTAGCCGATGAATTTCGGGGAAAAAGTTTTCTACAGTACCTTTTTGAGTACTGTATTTCAACATCTGGCCGATAATGACCGAAATTCTCTTACACATTAAAGATGCCTTTATATGACTGCATGTGGAGTCTCAGCATTTCAGTGTCTACAACGGCAACTATTTTACGTAGTATGTCTTGCTGTTCGGATATCTTTCTCGTCTGTTTGCTCAAAAATAGCCTATATAGATGATCAACAAAAACAAAAAAAAAACTTCATTCACAAGAATGCAATTAGGGATCAAAGGACCACCTTTTCCGTGTATCAATTCACATACAGATTAGCAGTGGTGAATAAAGATACAAATGCAACTACCACAACGCCATTACCTATCTCACTGCTTATCGGATAATATCCTGTAATGGAGGTAATCGCTCAGTTCCAAGTTCAAGCTGTATTGAAACCTTTTTTCTTTTTTTTTCCTTTCTTCCCTCGGACCCTCATCGCGGACAATGAAAATTATGACTTTCAAGCTATGTTTCTCCACATTTCAGCTGCTTATTTTCAAGAGCGGCTGGAAATTTAGTTCAACATTTTGTGTTAATATACCTCTCTTTTACAAAAATAGTGTGGCTATCTAGCAACATTTTTCAGAAGCCTTTTTGTACTTTGGTCAGTTAAAGGATGTATTTACCGTGTCACGGATAATAAGCATGCAGTATTGATGCAGTTGTTCCTTTTGAAGAGAGCAAAACAAAAACAAAAACAAAAATTCCATTAAAAACATGAAGAAGCAATTGCAAATTGGTCTCGGAAATTCCTCTTCCTATTTGACCATCGACTCTCTAACTGGTTTTTTTCTCTCATAGGCGAAATCTGGATCAAGTATGACGTCGATTTCTCCAACTAAAAAAAAAAAAAAAAACTGGAGGCTTGATAGTACAGTTGCAAAGTAATAGACCTAGTTGATATCTTTCAAATCAGTAGCTCCACAAGCTTAGAAAACTCAGGTATAAATAAGTTCAACATTCTTAGTTTTGTAATTCTGATAATTCGATAATTTTCATGTTATGTATACTATTTTATTATTATTTTATTATTATTATTTTATTATTACTATTTTATTATTACTATTATTATTATTATAAGTACTCATTATCCCACGCAATTGCATTATATTAACTCATAATTATTGGTGCATATCAACTCTTCGATCAGGATAACAATACAAGTAATAAGCAATGTCTAACGATAGTAGCAGTAAAGATTCTGCTAATAGAATCGAGGAAGCAAAAACAGAAGGTCTGCAAGAAAACAAGAGAATAGTGGTTGCTCAAAATTCTGACCAAGCTTTATTTCTTGCTCTTTCTGATTCAAAGCCTTCTCGGTTGGTTATTACATTGACGTTCGTTGCTTCGATCTCTGGGTTTTTGTTTGGTTATGATACTGGTTATATTTCCTCTGCCTTGGTTGCTATTGGCACAGACTTGGGTGGTCACACTTTAAGTTATGGTCAAAAAGAATTGATTACGTCTGCTACTTCCTTAGGAGCTTTGATTGGGGCCATTGGAGGTGGTCCTTTCGCTGATTTATTTGGTCGTAAACCTGTTATCATGACTTCTAATCTTGCCTTTATTGCAGGAAGTGCTATGCAATGTGGTTCACATTCTGTGGGTTTGATGCTTGCTGGTAGATTCATTATGGGTATGGGTGTTGGTGTTGGTTCGTTATGCGCTCCTTTGTTTGTTTCTGAATTAGCTCCCTCTAGATTCAGAGGTAGATTGGTTATTGTTACCGTTTTAGCTATTACTGGTGGTCAATTGATTGCCTACGGAATTGGTGCAGGATTAACTCATGTGAATAACGGCTGGAGAATCCTTGTTGGTATTGGTATGATCCCCCCTGTTATTCAAGTGGTCAGTTTCTTTTTCCTTCCCGACACCCCACGTTATTATATTATGAAGGGCAACTTACAAAAAGCTAGAGAAGTGCTTATTAAGACTCATCCTAATGTTGATGAGGCTCTCATTGACATTAAGATTGAAGAATTGCAACAATTGGATAATGATATCAGTGGAAACAATGTCTGGCAGAAGACTTGGAATGCGGTTAAAGAAATTCATACTGTTCCATCAAATTTCAGAGCTTTATTGATCACCTGTGGAATGCAAGGTATCCAACAGTTTTCTTCTTGGAACTCCTTGATGTATTTCTCTGGTACTATCTTTGAAACTGTTGGCTTTTCTGATTCTACTGCTGTTTCTATTATCATTTCTGGGACAAATTTTGTTTTCACATGTATTGCCTTCCTTACAATTGATAGAATTGGCCGTCGCAGAATTTTAATCTTTTCTATGCCATGTATGGTTGGTGCCTTGGTGCTTTGTTCTATTGCTTTCCACTTCTTGGATGTCTCGTTCAGTAATAACAGTGCTGTTATTAAGACCCATGGAATCAGTGGTTGGGGTATCGTTATTATTGTTGCCATGATATGTTTTGCCGCATCTTACGCTATTGGTATTGGTAATGTCCCATGGCAACAGTCAGAAATGTATCCTCAATCTGTTAGAGGTGTTGGATGTGCCTACGCTACTGCTACTAATTGGGCTGGTTCATTGGTTATTGCTGCCAGTTTCTTGACTATGTTGGAAAACATTTCTCCTACAGGAACATTTGCTTTCTTTGCTGGATTAATCACCGTCGCTTACGTTTTGGTTTGGTTCTGCTATCCAGAATTATCTAATTTGGAATTAGAGGAGACTCAAAAGATTCTTACCGGTGGCTTTAATGTCAAAGAATCTGTCAGACTAGCCAATGAAAGAAAGAGATCTCAAGGAAACCGCCTTGCTCATATCGACGAAATTATCGAAGAAAGCGAAACCAAAGCTGTTCATGCCCAGCACGTGGAGTATGTTTAGATACTTCCGTCGGAATGTGAGTGCGAACCGAAAGAATTTAAACAAGTTTACATTATGTTATGTCATTTGACATTCGGTTCTATCTATTTACATATCTTTATGAGTATTTCTTACAATAATTTTTTATTTAGACATCTTATCTGCTTCTTTTACGAATAAATATCTTCAATAAAGCTTAATATTATTCTATGTATTCCTTTCAGATGTTTTGCTACGTTATGATGATCATTTCTGACAATAATTAGTAATGGTCCGTTACAATGTAATTACGAATTAATTGAATAATTTGTTTCTTTGCCGATGGGTCTCGAATGGAAACAAGATATGTGGATACAATAACAGTACTAATATAAGGGTTAAAAAATAGTCTATTTTAGACACTTCTGCCAAGGGATACTACCACCCAATCACCTATTTCACTTTGCTAATCTTGCTTACCCCACTGGAAAAACACTTCTGCATTTATGAGACATGCTATGTCATTGGTGCCTGTCGCAGAAAAAAGAAATTTTTTGTATAGTGGGACACATTCAATAAATCTGCGTGTGGTGTGTCCCACCGCCGAATAATTTTTCCTTGTAATTGCAGATGACATGCAAATGGTTGGGTTTCCTCTAGTCTATCTTAAGAACAAATTCAGGAGCAATGGAATAATGAAAGATGACGGAACAGAACGGAAGCGAGAACATCTCGTATCGGTATTGAATAGCAGAGAACTCCTGATTCAAAACGGAAATATCTACACGCCTTTTGTTAGTATTACAACATAGAAGGAAATGGTAAGCTTAGATTGATGCCAATTCCAGTTGATTAAGTCTCTGTCTAGGATACAAGTAGTAATCTGTCTTCAGAGGCTGGTGATTTTACGAAGATATTCCTCGATGATTTATCAAGAGACTTTCCGGAATCATATTTTATTATTGAGAATTCACCTTCGTTATTCATTATTTTACCAGAAGCAGTTCTGTCCAAGTCAAAAATGAATGGCGTATTAGAACCTACTAACTATTATTACACGAATACATTTATTCGCCTATGGCTATCAGAACTGTCAATAGTGATCACATAATCGGGATGAGTTCTCTGATCATTCTCGATAAGGAGAGAGCTCTTTTCTTTTTCTACACCCTTTGTTGCTACTATTCTCTAACTCTGGTAATTATTACACATTCTCCACTATTTCTAACTTTACTCTCGTATATTGAAAGCACCAAATACAGCTATTGAAGCATTTGTATTATGTATGCGGAATAATTTAGTGGTCGGGTTTTTGTAGAGGCCGTAAGAAAAAAAAAATACAAAATAAAAACCATCAGTAACCAAAAATATATCCTCTGTGGAGAAGTAAATAAATTGCTTAGGAAGTCCCTGAGCATTTTACGATACGATTCGCAGTTTAAATGAAAGATAATAATGAAAGCAGCAATATTTCTGAAGATAAATGTAATATAAGATAAGATAAGACTGGAAATGACTAGCAACTCGGAGAGATTAATACATACAAAAGAGGGACATATTCTAGAAAGACTAGACGATGATATTCAAACAGTTAATGCAATCAAAACAACTATTCTCAAGGATATAATAAGTCCTCCAAAAAGTAAGTCGACTATAAGTGGCGTGGTGGACATTCAAGTTGATGAAAACAATAGCGAAAGTAAGGAAAGCTCTGCTAATGATGGCACGAGTATCAACAACATCTCCGACAATACCGAAAATAGCGTGACAGAGCAGGCTCCAAGAAATATCGGCCAGCACGCCGTGACAGATTGGAATGTGACCAGCTCCCTCGAAAACGAGGTGGATAAATCGCAGTTCCGAAACTACCAAATGGCATGTGATCGGGTCAGGCTTTTCTATAAAGAGCAGCATGAGAAACAGACCTTTGCTTATAACTTACAAGCAAGAATCAACTTCAAAACAAAAGTCAGAGCAAAGCTCACTATATGGGATGCTTTAATCAAGCTTAATCGTTTGATAGATGAAAGTGATCCTGACACTGAACTATCTCAAATAGACCATGCGTTACAAACCGCCGAGGCAATAAGGCGTGATGGTAAACCACGGTGGATGCAGCTTGTTGGATTGATTCATGATTTAGGGAAATTGCTCTACTTTTTCGATGCCGAGGGCCAATGGGATGTAGTAGGTGATACTTTTCCAGTAGGTTGTGCCTTTTCATCCAAAGTGATATTCCATGAATTCTTCAAAAAGAATCCAGACTCCTACCATCCAATTTACCGAACCAAATTTGGAATTTATTCTAAAAATTGCGGACTCAGCAATGTAATGTTATCCTGGGGCCATGATGAGTACATGTACCATATAGCCAAGTTGCACTCGACGTTACCAAAGGAAGCACTCGCAATGATAAGGTATCATTCATGTTATCCTATACACAGGGAAAATGCCTATGAGTATTTAATGTCTGAGGAAGACAAGAAACTCATGCAGGCAGTGAAAGCATTCAATCCTTACGACCTCTACTCTAAATCAGATATCTCATTTGAGATTGATAAATTGAAACCATACTATCTCAAACTTATAGATGAATTCTTTCCTAATCGTGTTGTGGAGTTCTGAAATCCGGGTGGAGCAACTAGCTTTGATTACATAAGATAATAACGTACATGGGAACTTCCTATTGATGTATAGTAGATACATAAACTTAATTAGACAACGAGAGAATTATAAAAGAGTATTAAAGCAGTAAAAAAAGGAATATAAATATAAAGAAAGTTGAAAATAGAGAAAGGGAGCCAAACAAAATCATTCCAATAGATCATAAGCACCGAAATATTGCTCTATATTGTACTCACCTGGCAGTTTCCAGTAGTCATTATACATAGTGAGGATCGTGACATCCGAACCACAAGTCTCCAATATACTTGCAATAGCCAAGCCTTGATTCTCAGATGATGGCACTTGCAATCCGTTGACATCACCAGCACTAGGATATCCTGTCTCAGTTATCACAACTGACAAGCTGGTACAGATGTTCTCCACAATTTGCTTCTGACCCAACACAAATGGACCCGAGTCACTGGCTGTTATCAGAGAATCAAAGTATGAGTGTGGATTGATCCCAACAAAATCGATATACTCGTTGTCATTACAAAGCTCTGGGTATGTTTCATAGGACACTGGAGGTTCCGAAATGGTGTACTTACCAGTATAGCCACCATCATTCAAAATAGTGGTGACCAGCTCTAAAATGCTCAATAATTCAGAAACAGTAACGTATCCTTCATTGATAGCTTCATTCCCGACAGTAATATACTCAAAAACATCCCATGAGACTCCATCAGAGTTAGAATTGATATACGACACCAAGTTATTGGCTGCGGTTGTTACTCCAGAGGTGTCTGCATCAAACCAGAATCCTTGATTGATGGTCAAAGAGAGAGTATTTGCAATAGGAACCACTGTCGACAAGTAGTTACAGTCGGTACCATAAACTCTGATAACTGGAATCGCTTTAGCGACAACTTTCTCTAAATCGGAATAAACCGTATCATAGTCCTTACAAGATCCGTCATCAGTGTATGGTGAGTAAACAAGAGATGTTGGAACAATTGTAGAAACAACTGTACGCGATGTGTCAGTGCTACTTGATGAAGATGATGCTGAAGAGGACGATGATGATGAAGATAATGAGCTGCTGGATTCTGCGACAGATGCAGACAGTGAAGACGAGGATGAGGATGAGGATGATGAGAGAGTTGAAGTGAACCCACTAGAGGTCTCAGCTGTTGCTGATACTTCTGATGATGATGATGATGATGATGAGAGAGTTGAAGTGAATCCACTAGAGGTCTCAGCTGTTGCTGATACTTCTGATGATGATGAGTCTGCAACAGAAGTCAGAGCAGATGCAGATGTTGCTGCTGACGAAGCTGATACGATACTGTTAATTGATGCAATGGATGCGCTATCAATACTGGCAGTTGAGGTTGGTGTATATGTAGAAGTGACAAGGTAGGCAGATGAAAAAGTGCTGTATGATGTGATGGCTGCATTAGAATCATGGGCAAGATCAGCCACGAGGGAGCTCACAGATGTTTGTGCAGCTGCCAGATTTGTCACAGTGAGTACTTCACCATTAGCTGCAGCCTCACTGGCGGCACTGGCAAGTGAGGAGTCAGTAATTGAAGATAAAGTGTATGTGAATGTGAAAGTTCCACTGACGTAGATTTCAACCATTGGAGCTGTTACCGTATGCGTTGATGTGATAACAGTTGCGGTGCTAGTCACCGACGTCACTGTCTGAGTAACATCCACCACGACTCTTTTTACTTTGTTTACAAGAGCGATCTGATTCTCACAGATAGGTGCTGCTTCTGTGAGGCCGATGGTGAAAAATAAAAGCTGAAGTAACTGTACTAACAACGATAATTGAGACATCATTGTTGTGAATAAAAGAATACGTTATGGAGTGATTCAGATAGAAATTTATTGAAAACTAATCAAGCTGGTACCTATTTACTAACTTGAATCAAGTCATAAAAAGAAACTAGCGAAGGGCCTTTATGATATATATATGTGAATTCCAGAAATATATTGAAGTTTTGATTAGATCCAATAGTATTAAAAGAGAGTCGATAAGTAACATTTCATTATTCTTCCCTAACTTTCCGGCTGGACTGTACAGAGATTAGGAAAGTGCGCGTACTCGAGGCTCTCTTATGTTGTTCTGGCAGTAGTACAATAAGTCATTGGGTTTGTGCCGGTTAAAGTTAAAGCATAGAAGACAAGAACAAAATAAAAGCCCGAATAGAGCATTGACAAAACGAAGTCTAAATTCAGTTCTAGGTTCGGTCGTGATCACTCCCAGTCATCCATGCATCCTTGATAGGATAGACAGTAACTATTTTATGGGTAGTGTAGCAAAATCCAATAATAAAAAATAAATAGATGCCGGGAGGGCTGGCCGTCTAACTCTAAATATGCTTGTGCATGTTAAAGTTTTTCATGCATCATTTTGACAATTTTTCTCTGCAACCAACCTGCTTAATGTATAGTTAGCTATACCTAGACTAGGTATTCATCTAAACTGTGGGAGGACCTCAAATATGCCAGCATCCACTAGCTGGATTTCGGTTCCAAGAAATACACAATCCGGTATTCCAAAAATAGATTCTAGCTTGAGGGAACAAATGACGGTAGTAGCTTGATCAAATTTCAGGATCATTCTTTACAACGGATCAAACCAAACAGGTAATAAAAAGGAACCTCAACTCATATGATTCACTCTCCTGAATAACAATGTATCTATGTAAATTGAAACATGATTCATTAACTACTAAATGAGGTGTGAATCTCTTAATCTGGTCTCTCAATCCCCGCATGTCTTTGATTAGAGTCGCAGAAGTAATTAAGGAGATCGAAACTTATATACAAGATTTAGGTGTTTGAACGAATATGTCTACTCAATTAATTCCGTACTACGAATTCTGTGTAGCCTAACTGTCCTGGTTTGTTTTGCTACATTGCATTATGTGGAGACGGGCTAGCATTTATCGTGCGAACAGTAAAAAATGGGGCCTAAAAAAAAGCGATGGCTGGAAAAATGCTTAGTTAAGCTTCCTAATAGCCACCAGGCTTTGACCCCAATACAACAACAACAATGCTAGAAGAGTGGCTACATAAATACAGCTATATAGATGCAGATTTGTAGAGTTAAATATGTAAATAAATACAATACCATTTGTAGAGGCTGTAGAGGCTTGTGGGACATCAATATTAGAAAGTTGTACAGAAATTGATTGTCACACTACCTTAAAAATCCAGCCAATCAGGCAGATAATAGCCATAGCACTCGAGTAGTAACTACGGCTACTTAACAATAGCCAAAGTAGTCAAGGGTGAAACTGAATAAGAATGATAGATAAGGACATTAAGTGTAAGATATGCGGCCCCGTGTTATTATGTACACAAAGTGAACGATCGCGGCTCGACCCATCGATCTAATCGCAGTTAAGATAATGGTATTTGTAAATGGTAGGTAAATGTACAGACAAATAAAATTAGGCAACTCCTTTATGCATGGCGAACGACCAAAGGAGGTCCTCGAACTGAAAATCCGGACCTATCATGTGATCATCCCAACATCATGATCTTTGAAGTATCTCCAATCACTAAGTGCCTCTACGAACTGTAAAAATGTTAAATCTTTTTTATAACTGTATTGGAAACAAGTGAATTAAAAAAAACTTATTATTTAAGCGGATTGTGGTTTAGCGACACCGGTTTGGAAATCATGTTTGAATCTTCTCGATACGTGCTTCAAGTAAGCCATACGACCAGTACCAGTGGTTCTTCTTCTTTTAGCCTTAGCAGCCCAGTTGTGTTTTCTCAATTTAGCAGCTGGGTATCCACAAGAAGAACAGGTCTTCTTTTGGACGTGGAAAGAACGACGACCACATCTTTCACACAAAGTGTGAGATTTATTGTGACGTTTACCGAATGATGGTGTACCTTCTATATTAAGACATGTTAGTTAACGTCCTCTTGGTGTGCGTATGTTTAGTCATTATGTGCTTCGATTCGTTTCTCGGGGTATATTATATATAGCTGAAACGATATGTGAATATGTATCCATTGATGGATATCCATTGGAAATAGAATGTTTAACATGAACAGAAAGATGATAGCTTGGGATCTTAATTAGATGAGGCATATATGTGTTGCAATCTCATGAGTGTTCAATAGCCTTGATCATAAAGATGATAAAGTTGTCTCTTCCCAGTTACATATTTCTTTGCCTTTGGTATCATTTCCTGTTGTATATCTTGAATTGCTAACCTCCTTTAGCTATTCTTCCATTATCTGTGATCATCAAGTTGATGCTGAAACTTAGATAAGGACATCCATATTTGAAACTGTTTTGAATTCTTTGCCACCAACCCTGGTCATTAGACTTTATTATTCATTGATGACTCTCTTGACGTTATGATATTCATTCCCTCATTATTTTGACCCAGTCTTTCAAGTCCACATAAACTGACGAAACGAATACACTCAAACTGATTTAACGATAGCTAGTACTTACTTCCCATTGTGAATTATATTATAGAGATGATTATTATTAATTCGATAATTAATGATCAATCCTAGGGTATAATAGTATGATAGTAATAATATCCAAAGAGAAGAAATCGAAATAGAAAATTTTGAAATATCAGAAAAAAAAATTTATCACAAAGAAAGAGGCAGACGAAAATTTAATGGTTGAAAAAATTTTTCCAATAGTAATGAGACCGGGTAAATTATGGTTTTCTTCACTATAGCGGATGTCCTCTCTGTATGTTGGAGCTGTCTTTTTTTCCTGAGTGCCAATCTCTATCGTTTTTAAGATTGGTTTTTCGCCCTGGGGCTGATTTTTTCATGGCTTCGACAAAGTTATAGTAAGTCATGTTATTTAGGGCTATTTCCGGTATGGTTCGGAAATTTTCAGAAATACTTTTTCGTGTGACTGTTTATATTATGTCATGTGATATACCTTAAATACCAGACCAGGGCTATTTATGTCAATTTTTCCCCATTACAGGTTGAACCTATTTGACGCCAGCTGGTGCTTCTAGAAGAGATAACTACACCAATTAACATTAGAAGTGAAGTCAATTGGCTAAATATGTACCCTATATACAGAGATAGCATCGTATATAGTATGGTAACGATAGTAATGGAGACAGTACCCGAAGTAAAGAAAATAATATTAGACGAAAATTTAAATCTTTCGGATCAAACAATTAGTAAAACAGTTTATACGTGAATTCAACGAGAATGAGAGAAGTAATGGTAACTTTGATAGTGCATGCCTATATGGACTCAAGGATTTTATTCAAGGCCTTAAATTTGGCCTCATTGATTGTCCCATAGCTGTACAATAATGTAGTCAATCTGGAGATCAACCGAACAATATCTTCAGCTGAAAGGTTACTTGCTGCTAGCTGCAAAATAGACCCAATTGTGACGTCATGTGACGAAATGAAGGTTTCGTAGTACAAGTATGAAAACGAACCCATCAAGAACTGGCAGTCCATTCTATCGGTGATTCCCCCATGACCAGGAATGGTATCACCGAAATCCTTTATGTTGAAAGTTCTCTTGACTCCCGAAGCGAAAAAACCGCCAAAAGGAGCGATCAAAGACGCAAAAGTGGCGATGACAATTCCATGCAAATAGATTGGTTTGATAGTAATTGAATCTATACCGATGATTTCAGTAACTGCAGGCGGAATCTTAAGCATTTGTGTGACAAACACTAAACTGTGATCACATTTAACATCAGAAAATGCACTAACAGATAAGTCGGTCACCGGGCAAATAATATAATCGTATTGGGCGAGGACTCTGACAAGAATGAACGCTGACAATACTGTGAACCCCCAAGCACCAACGAATCCTTCCACGGTCTTTTTAGGGCTTATTGCAATCAATTGAGTCTTACCAAAGGTGATTCCGCAGATATAAGCAAAGATATCGTTGACAATCACAAGACCAACCGGGAAAAGGAACCAGAAAAGGCCATGCAAGATGTTGTTGATAATTAAATGGGCCTGGAACACCACAAGAATCAATAACATTTGAGTGACACACAATTGGGTGAATTGCATCTTATAGTAGCCAGGTTTCAAGGTGGCAACAAAGAACACAAATCCTAACACATAGAGACAATAACTGACAAAGGAATGATTTGCTGCGATCGTAGTGAATACATCATTAGTGAAGATGATCTGTTCAAATTGAGTGATAAGGGTTTCACCATCGAGATAATAAACGGTGGTGAACAAAAAGTACCAACTCAAAGTTCTATTAAGAGGCAATTCCTTTTCCCTAGCAGGTCTTGATGACAATGCAATGACCTCTTTGTACGTGAGAACCTGAAGAACCAACACCAATCCAATCACCCATATAGGGCCCGAGAAGATTATTGTGAACATGCCAATGATCATCACAAACGTCCAAATGGTACGCACAACAAAGTTCTGCTTCTTCTTTTTGAACTCCGCCGATTCGGCGTCTCCGGCGGTCTTGACAGTCTTGACAGTCTTGGGGGAAGTTGCGCCGCCATGTTTAGCCTTAGAATGGCTCTTTTTCGAGTCTTTAGCCATTGTTAGAAGCTGTATTCAAGCAAGTGTGTATCTATCGAGAAATGAATATTGATAATGGTTTCAATTGGTTGTAATTGGCTACAAGTAATCGAGGCAATATGACTGTGAATATGTTTAATTTTAGACAGCAAAATTTCGGCTATCTGTTGTTTCTGTTTCTTTTTCGTATCCGAGAGATAAATGCTAACGAGATGCTAATGCAAAATGATGTCAAATGATCCAACAGAGTTCAAAATGCAGCTTTTTGGACGTCAATTGGAGATATAAACGTTGTTCTGGGTCAGATCAAGTTACCACGTCAACAGCAAAGGCAATAAATCTTGGTATATCAGATAATATTCATCATTGCTGTTTTCTCGCACTCAAAAGTAATATTTTTTCGCTTTCCTGATTTTTTTTCTCTTTTCAGCCAGTAGAAAAAAAGTTGATGAAAACCTGATTTATTGTTGATATTTCCATGTGATTTTTTAGCCGGAATAGCGACTTGGTATTACGGTTGGATTGTGGATTGGTGCCGGTATCCGAGATGATCTACATATTCTACATGCTCGGAGAGTGTGTAGATCTTGATGGCGATTGTAAAAAGGATTGTCATGTACATGTGAAACCAGCTTATATTGATGATGTATGTAAAGTAAGGATTATTGTAATGTACCATTTGTATGGATCTTTGTTGTGGATGTTAATGCTTTCGGCAGCTGCTGTTCCTCCAACCCCGATTCCTTCTCTTTCCCCGGGTATTCTAAGAAAGTGGTGTATCCGATTGAAGTATTAGTGTAAAATGTTGGTCTATTATAGTTAGTCAACGGATGGTTCATTTCAAGTCTACGGATCAAATCTGGATTCGATGTGTACCATCTACCAAATCCTATTAATGTTCTATCATTTATGTCCACAGTCCGTATTAATTTTCCCGGGTCGTCAATAAATGCCCCTGCTCTAACCAACAATCCGTCCCAATGATTATATATCCAATCATTAGAATTGTCGCTCGTTTCTTTTCCTCGTGGCTCGCTGATCATCAAATAGGCGAGGGTATTCTGGCTCTTAAAATGACCGATTATCTGCAAGATGTCCTCTTTGCCCATAAAATTCAATTTGAGTCCTATCCGAGTAACCTTTTCCTGGCCTATTATTACTAGCATTTTGTCAAGCATTGATAGAAACTCTTCGATGATCTGTGTACGACTCGTCTTTCTATTCTCTTTGAAAATATGATGATACAGCTCAACAAAATGATAAACCGAGATTTCAACTCCATCGGCATTTGCTCCAAAAAATGCATTGTGCGCTGCATCTATGTAGTATCTTTTGTAGAGTTCAAATTGAACTTGTGGCTCCATTCGCTCGTATGACATTGATTTCTTGATACTTAGACGTGATAATGGCTGAATTTTACAATGTCCTTGTAACTGAATAAACATGCACGATTTGTTTGCATGTACCCGATCCGTAATGATCTTCCATCCTATGATCTGCTCATCGGTCCAAATCCCGGGAACATGTTCACATCCTCCTACATTCTCATGAATCGTGGTTCCCTCGGATATAAGCAAACTACCCGGGTATCTTGACCTCTGGTCATAGTATTCGAGCATCAAATCGCTCGGAACATTGTCTACTGTTGCCCGTAGCCTTGATAATGGACAAAGAATTCCTCGATGGGCTAAAGTTAGGGTTTTTCCTATAACTATAGGCCTGAACAAGTTTGTCTGTTTGAGATTTGCAAGTGACATCCTTGCCTCATGGGTCTTCTATGAGCCTGTTTTGGAACAGTCAAAGAATCGCATTGACTCAAACGAACATCGTCTGTATTTATATTGATTTCGATATTACAATCTAAAAAAAATAAACGTAAAATTGAACCGGCTTATCTCCGGCCTGCATATATCCGTGACTATTTATCCAATACCTTTATACCTTTTATACACAAATAAATAACTGTCACAGAAACTGCGGACCAACTTGATTCTGTTTGATGTACTCCTGCTTCTTTAGCTCCTCGCGTTCTTGCTTAGATAACTGCGAATCGGCCAATTCCTGCGCTTTTTTAGCAGTATTAGAATACCCGTCCCATTGAACTTTTGCTCTCTTGGATTTAGATTGATTTCCTTCTTGTTCTTCTCCTCTAAGACGCTTGTAATTGGCTATCACCTCGTTATCAGTAAGATTACTACCTCCGTACTTTTGTAAATACGACTGTTTTGTCTGTTCGTATCTTGGATCACGAAGAACGATCTTTAAATGGGCGTCGAGTTTCAGCTCAGGAATCATTTCTCCCGTAATTGGACTCTTTATCATCTTCTCTGTCCCAGTCACATGCTGCGAACCTTCTCTTTTCCATGATTCCAACTTAATTCTCGTTTCTCCTGCCGACTTGATCTTCATGCCTTTCCTTATCGGTGGTCTTTTCTGCGTCATACTCTCCGTTGGAGGCGAAGTCTTCTTAGTAAATACGGAGGCATTGTTCTCAGCAAAGTCAGGCGGTGCTTCTTCAATCAAATAATTGGCCTTCTTTTGCTGTAATGACCGGTAAACCAAGTCATTTTTGTTCAATGGTAAAGCCAATTCAGTGTATCTATCTACATCTGTTATTTCAATCGTAGCAACTATTTCAAATTCATCCCAATTAACTGCCGCATACTCTAATCTTTCCTTGTTGATTCGTTCCTCCTCTTTCAATTTGTCATGACTTTCTTGGTATTTGTTCTCGGCTATCAAATAACAATTCTCGAGTATCTCACGGCTTGTTTGATAGTCTTCGCTCACACCTGCTTCATGAGTCTTCACAACCGACTCTACATGCTCCATAAGTTTAGGAGTAGGATTAATCACTAATTGGTACTGCGTCACGTAGCTCTGGAAAACTTTATACAAACTGTGGCTTTCCTGTAGAAACGAGAACTCAGCTTTGTCTTTAACATGGTTTCGTAATCCGGCTAAATAACCATTCTTTCCATTTCCACCAGCAGGATCTGTATTAATGGCCACCGTAAGTGCAGTTAGTTTAATTATCTTGAGATCCTGGTCGTTAACATATGGGAGGTCTATTACAAACTGCGGTGGATCGACTTTATTGAGCTTATTATGATTCGATTCTATTGTTGGAACATCATTGACTGTTGATACTGAAGCAGTTCCACTAACTGTTGGATTTGTATTCTTAGATACCACTAAGGCATGCTGATAATATTTGTGGAACGGATCCTCCGGTTCTAAGAACGAAAACTTCTCATTTGATTCTCGTAATAATCTATTAGCAAACTGTTGACCGTTCCGTACAATGTAACCTGCAGTCTTATCGATGACAGTTTTGATCAGTTCCGGGGGGATAATCACGCCCTCGGGTATTTCTGCGGACATTTTGTTGGCGTTTGTGTTGTTGCTGTTTATAGTCTACTTCCATTCAATGTAGCTTTATCTTGAGTGGTTTCTCATTTTGAAATTTATACCCTCATCTATAAATGTACATATTCTACTTCATAAACTCTGAAATTTTTCACCTGCAAATAAAAATTTTTTTCAATATCTTAAAAAATTTTTTGAGATGGACATACCGATGATGATGGATCAGATGATATGGTGGTGTGGATTTTCGGTAATTATTGATAGAACAACTGAAATATAATAGAAATGGTGTCGGTGTCGAGAAAGAATAAAACTTTGTCAAACGAATATGTGTCAAGCTCGGATGAGGATGATGAGGAGGAAGTGACGTTTGAACCACCAAAAGGATACAAAAAGATTGCTAGTTTTAGCACTTTGAAAAATCTAAAAGATAAAGAAATATGGATCATCAAGGCTCCTAAAGATCTTAGACTTGACTCCATTAAAACATTGCCAATAAATTTCGAGGTAAATGCCACATCAATAATAAAAGACCCTAAGTCAGACAAGACGTACAAACTCCAAGAAGATCTTTTCCAAGAATCCGACCCAATAGGCTTGAGTAGCAACAGCAAACAGCATGAAAGCAAGAACAAATTCAGAGTGTTACAAGGAACCACCAAAGGTGACATCACAGATTTAGTACCGGTGGATTTCCCTGTGAAGAGATTCTACTCGATATCCGAATCGGTAGAGATTCCGAAGATAGATATCAACAAGGTTCTTCGTCCAAGACAAGATGTTGAGAAACAGTTGGGCCTTAGAATGAGACATTTTGCTACTGGATATAAGGAATCGGATTTCGAATTGAAGAGAAACTACGATGACTTGTTGATTGAAAGTGCGGAAGAGCAACACAAAAAGAGAAAGAGCAATGAAAATAATGATAACGACAATGCTGATGAGGCTAAAGAGAAGAAGGAGAAGAAAGAGAAGAAGGAGAAGAAAGAGAAGAAGGAGAAGAAAGAGAAGAAACATAAAAAGTCAAAGAAGAGTAAAAAAGATTAAAACTGAAACAGGTTCAGGTTTACATTTTACATTTTACATTTTACATTTTGACATTTTACATTTTACATTGTATAATTCTCTATAATGGCATTTAACATGCATTTTGAATTCGTTTGCTAGTCATACATTATTGTAGATGAGTATCTAATCCTTTTTCAAAAACTCAACACTCTTGTATTCCTTGGCCAATCTCTTCTTCCGTTTTCTCTCGATAACCTTGTCCACCTGGGATTTCTTCATCGACTTGAACTTCTCCACCTGGATGAGTTTCTTTTGATCAGAACGCTTCAAGTAATGACCCTTTTTACCCTCCTTGATATCTGACCAGTATTTATTCTTAATGTCTCTTTTGACTTTGTTAGCGAAATCTTTATTCTTCAAGCTGTCTAACCGGGACTTGAGAGACTTCATTTCTAGATTAGCTTCTTCAAGATCATGATCCGATAATTTCTGCTTCTTCTTATTGTCTTTTATGATATCATTTAACTGTTTGACTTCTGACTGTCTGTAGTCGTCAAGAAACTTATAATTTCTTCTAACTTCTGCCTCATTGGCCTTCCCAAAAGCTGGATCAAACCTTATGTCACCGAAATTTTTGTGCTCATATTTCGAAGTATCTAATCCATCAATTTGTTTTCTTATTCGCTTTGCAGCACCAGGCTGAGGAGCAGCACAAGATACCTCTGAAGGAGCATGTTTACCCTTCTTTTTCTTTTCAGTTTTCTCGGGTCTTCCCTTTCTGTAGTCTACCATTGTTTTGCGATACTAGACGTTCTGAAGGTTGTTTGTTACTGGATGTTGCTGGATGTTGTAGATGTTGTAGATGTTGGAGGTTGATTCGAGACTGTAAAAAATTTTAATTTAGAGATTTTAGAATTTTTTTTATGTTTTTGTCTCATCGGTTTTGTCACGTGAATTGCTAGGAGATCAAATGGTTTAGCTGGTGAGCTTAAGTGAAGTATTGCTATTGTTATTGAAATGACTCTATTGATTTTAGGGTAAAAATTGGAAGCCTCTTATAATCCATTCTAAAGTCATTTTACCAAAGCACATCTAGAATACGTCGTGTTTTAGTATCATCTTATATCGCATCGCAATAAGGAAAAAATACGGCTTTTTTCAACATTGCATATTTTTTGGGGGTTTTAAATTTTTGAGGTACCGCCGCTGGTGAATGAGGGATATGATGGAGGTTGAGGTAGGCATCAGGTATCTGATTTTAATCTTCATTAAATATCTGTATGTATGTATTTATGTATATATATGTACAAATACTGACCAATTCTTAATACTAATTTATCTTTTTTTTTTTAATTACTTCTTCCATACTTTACTCTGTTCGACCGATTATAATTTCTTACCTGCAGAAAGCTCACTACTAAATTAACACAAATAAATACCATTTTAAATTAAAAAATAAAAATGTGCTAAAAAATAACAACATAGATCCTCTACAATCACTCTTAATCCCCTACTATATCAACTGTCAAACATCACCCAAATCCTCTACTATATATCGTATACCACCACCTCATCGCCTAACCTACCCACCCGAGCTCCCCACACATCGATTTTGGCTGAAAAAGTCCACTAACTTTTTGCGTCTGTTTTTGTATGCACACCCGTACACCTCTCACCCAAGAGAAGAGAAGAAGTATTGGGTCTTCGCTAATAACCGTCTATAGAGGAAAAAAAAAATCAAAGAAAAAATTTTTTTGGAAGAGAAGAGAAAAATTTCTACATAGAAAAAAAAAAAGAGTAATAACTATGGCTATTAACACTGTTTTAGCGTATATATATAGTAGGTCTTGATAGTCAAAGCTTCTAATATAGATAATTAGACTTCATCATCTAATTTTCTTAGATTGATCTCTTTTATTCTTTATTTAAGAGACAATCGACCGAGCGTTCTGTTGCCTTTGGAGATAGACACCCTGAATCGATACAGCAGCATGGCCGGATCAGCGAAAAGAAAGAGCATTGTGAGTCGCGGAAACCTTTCAGGTAAGCCGGACGGATCTAATGGAGCGCTGAAGAAGAAGAAGGTTGAATTCTCCGACGATGTTGATGTGAAAGTTGTGGAACTGAACAAGAAGGAGCAGGAGGAGTCCGAGGAAGAAGAAGAGCAATCGGAAGAAGAGGACGAAGAAGAGGATAACAAAGAGGTTGATGTAAACGACAAGAGAAATAAAAACTTGAAAAGAAAATACATAAATACCCAGGAAATACAAATAGCGAGAGAGACTGCAGAACTCTTCAGATCGAACATCTTCAAGCTTCAAATAGATGAGCTTTTGAAAGAGGTCAAATTGAAGGAGTTCAAGATCAAAGTGGTGGAAAAATTCATGCATAAGTTGTATGACTCAATAATTGCCATCAAAGAGTCTAAAGAGTTGAATCTCGATCAGGCGAATGGGTTGTTTACAAAGCCAACTGAACATAGCAAATACACAAAGGTGACAATCCCATTCACAGACCCTAAACCGACATCTAACATCAACTATAAATTCCAATATTTGAAGCCTCAAGATATCTCTCTAGTGGGATCGTTTGGCTTGAAAACCGGGATCCAATTGCCCTTCAATAACTTGGTGGATTTGAACGTTACTATGCCTCTGGGATTGTTTCAAAAGAAAGATTATCTTAACTACAGGGCTATCCATAAAAGATCGTTCTATTTGGCTTATTTGACGAAGCATTTGATCAACACTTTGGGTAAACAACTTCCTTTCTTGAAATTCTGTTATGAGTATGTCAATAACGATATCTTGACCCCGTCATTAAGAATAGATTGCTATCCGATTGACATCGAAAATGAATACAATTTTGCAAAATCAAAGTTCTCTATAAGATTGTTAATATCCTTCCCATTTGATGCTTTTGATTTCAAGAAATTGATGCCTGATAGAAACTGCATCCGAATCCAATTACCTAAAGACACCACTGATTTGGAGGAGCTTCCACCTACTCCATTATATAACTCATCCATCATTACCAATTGCTGTTACGATTACTATTTGAAAGTTTTGTATAAAACAAAGAAACAGGTGGAACATTTCACTGATGCTTGTATATTGGGTCGCTTATGGTTATTGCAACGTGGATTCACATCCGGATCAATGAACTACGGAGGATTTGGACATTTTGAGTTTGCCATTTTGATGTCTTTGCTTCTTAAGGGCGGATCTCTTGACGGTAGTAAGGTTTTATTGTCAGGATTTTCCTCATATCAATTATTTAAAGGAACCATCAAATATTTAGCTACAAGAGACTTGTCTAAAGACGGATACTTATCGTTCCATTCGTCAATTTCTGCGGAAAACTCCACTACTCACGTTAAATTCATAGATGAAGGATTTAATGTGCCTGCAATTTTTGACAAATCCACTAAACTTAACGTGTTGTGGAAGATGTCTAATGCAACTTATGAGCTTCTCAAACATGAGGCTCAAATCACTCTCTCGTTACTCAACGATAATGTCAGTAGTGATACTTTTGACTCTATATTCTTGAGAAAGAACGACATACCATACTTAAAATACGACTTGAACATAGAACTTCCAGTACCTAACCACGTGTTATCACACGAAGTGAACAACCATAGTGATAAAGTCATGGTTTTCCAGCCCGTTGAGAAAATAACCTACATCAGTTACGAAAATTATATCCGCAACAAATTATATAATATATTAGATCGTGGACTCAAGGATAAAATCCGCCAAGTATCGATAAAGATAATCGATCATTCTGCCAATGAATTGAAACATGTTTCAGGGACCAGAACGACGGTATCCAAACGGAAGTCCGAATTAGACCTCACGACATCCAAGATCCATATTGGAATAATATTGAATCAGGATGAATGTGAAAAGCTTGTTATCAAGGGTCCTTTACAGACCAATGATGACCTGAACGATGCAGAAAACGAGGATGAAGGCGAGGAGTTCCATGAATTTTGGGGTGAAAAGGCCTCTCTCAGAAGATTCAAAGATGGATCTATACATCATTGCGTCATTTGGGAACCTTCTGCCAAACATAACACAGTGTACGAAATCATTAAATATTTATTCCAATTGCATTTAGATTCATTTGTTTCTAGCAAACTCCACTCGGTTATTGGAGATTTACACGAGAAATTACCGGTTCCATCGTTGCCTGGAGCCAGTAAATTATCTGTTGTTAACGTCAACAGTTTCAACAGCTTCAGAATGAGTTTCGAGAATCTCTACAAGGTGTTAATGAGTTTTAACGACTTTAAGTCCGAAACCGATACCAGTGAGAAACCTGAAGCTTTACCATTGAAAATTAAGTCGTTATTACCTTGTGGTTCGAGTTTCAGATACTCTTCGAGTTATCAACCAGTAGGATTTGCATTTGGAAGCCCGGATTTCTTTCAAGATGTTGTCCTTGAGTTTGAAACCAGTAAAAAATGGCCTGATCAGTTGGTAGCTCTTGAGAATACGAAAACCGCCTTTTTGTTAAAGATTTACGATATTTTCCAGGAATCAAAGTTTGCTAAGGGATATAAATGCTATGTTGAGTCGATTGATGACTTGATACCGTTTAATAAAGACATCCATAGTCTTAATATTATTACTCCAGAAGGATATGGGTTCAGGGTCAAAGTGTTGACTGAAAGAGACGAAATACTCTATTTGAGAGCTAATGCTAACGTTAGTAAGGATAAAAAATCAATCCTTGAAGACGTTTACTTAAAGTTTAACCAAAATTACATTGGGTCCATCAGACATACAAGAACCTTATCTACACTTTCAAATCATTATATCTTTTTATCTCCAACAATAAGACTTTTCAAACGCTGGTTAGATTCACAATTATTATTGTGTCACTTCAACGACACGTTAGTGGAGTTGATCGTTATGAAAGTATTTGTTCAAAGCGACGCATGGATTCCTCCTAGCAGTGTGGAGAGCGGATTCCTCAGAGTGCTTTACTTCTTGGCCAATTGGAACTGGAAAGAAACTCCTTTAATTTTGGATGTGACAAAGAAATTGGACAGAGAACTCGAGGAATTGAACAACAATGGCACCGAAGGAAGCGGCAGCAGCAGTGGTGATAGTAAATTTGAAGGAGTAAATTACTCGGACAGTTTGACTCTTCAATCAAGCCACATAATTAATGGTAATTTCGAGAAAATCCGTAAAGTGGATCCTAATGGACTTAGAACTCAGTTCTTTATCGGAACCAAAGACGATCATTCCGGGATTCTTTGGAGTAATGGAATCCCATTACCAATAGCCACAAGAATCACTGCGTTATCCAGAGCTGCTATAAATCTTCTTGAAACTCAAACTGCTTTCACCAACAGTGGAGTAGAAACCAATGGTGCAACCAATGGAAGCAAATCAAGCAATGGTAATGGTAACAGTGGTAAAAAATCTCTTGTCACTTTTGGTGGGGGGATTACCAAGAAAACCATTGATCTCTTATTCAAGCCAGCATTGGAAGACTATGATTTGGTTATTGTGACAAAGTTGGCTCGCGGTGCGGCAGCTTTGAAAGAGTCCAGCGGGTTATTGAATAGCAAAGGATACAAAAACTTGAGTAGTAATGGTAAATTTGATCTGAATTATCTCGAGGGACTCTCAGATATCCAGGAGATTTGCAGTAATTTCGACCCTGTGAAACAGTATGTTAAGGAACTTAACAAAAAGTATGAGAACATCATTTTATTTTCTTGCCATGAACTTACAGGATTGAACGACAAAGCAGAGAATGTTATCACTGGTATTTTCTATCCAAATGTGTTGGTGAAGAACAACTTCAAGGTTAATATTGGATACAATGTGAAGCCTGTTGAAGAGTCTAAGGAAGAGGTGATCATTAATAAGGAGTCGATGTTTAATGAAATAGTGAGTTTAGGAGGTGACTTGGTTCACCGAGTACATATATTAGGTGGTTGAGATGTCTCTCAACAGATTAGTACTCAGCTTAGTATTAGATTAAGTAATAAGTAATAGCTTAGAAGCTTTGGGACAATGGTGTTCAACGAATAGATATTTTTCTGTATCTTAGAATTTGTGATATCGTAGGGTGTTATTTTTAGATGTATATTACGGTAGTACTGATGGAACGATGGCTACGGTGATGCCACCATTGCAAGCCAGAGTAATTACACAGTAACAGCCAGAGTAAATATAAATGGGCATATGAATATCGAGAGATATGGAAGAGAATCTTCTCAAGCACACATTGAGCCTCGAGCGCAGCGAGGTCAGAAGAGAGATCCTCGGTATATCAGAGATCAATAGCTATTATCTAGCCCTCGCCTGCCATATTGATATCCGAATTAATGATAATGCCCATATTGACAGATCAGATCCGGGGTAACTGCAACATTAATGGCTTGGCCAGGCTTCACTAGCCAACCTATCTGAGCAAAGCCTAGCCATATAAAGCTAATATATTAGTTGGCTGGCCATATAGGTAGTTTCCCAAAACGGAAACCCGCCTTACCCTTCCAGGAAATATCTCTAACAAATTTTTCTCGAACTAACGTTTTCTTTTGGGATGGCTGACCAAAAAAAGCAAGCAGCAGCAAAGAAGAAGAGGAGGAAAAAAAAAATGGGAGATTTTTTCTGGTTATCCAATTTGGAGATTTTCTATGCTCCAAAATCTGATCTCTTTTCTGGGCTGAGATTCTTTTGAGATTCCAGGCAACGAACGCAACGAGAAGACTGTTTGCAGGATCTCAGAAGAAGATATCTTTAGAGATACATGGATTATCAGGGGACATTCGATCTCGGCAAACTTTTCTCTCAAGCGTTTACATTTCGATCCTGATTCTTGTTCTCTTTTTTTTTTTTCTTTTTTTTTGTGTGTGGGTGCATGTCTTGAACTTCAAACTTGCTCTCGCAACCTACCGCAACCTCTCGCAATCTCCAACCGACTCTCGCTATCATCATCTCCAACAACTGGCGAATTATGCCCCGTAGTATCATATAGTCAATCGCTTTCCATCATCTTGTATCACATCTCATATCCCAAAAGACTGTGAGCCGGTGATCTCGCATGTCCAATGATAAATACCAGCCACAACTCTCAACAGACGGCGACGTCCTTTCCCACAGGCGTGGGGATTGCCCTATGTGATCACTTCACACGCTTGCTCCAGGCCCATAAGGTCAACAATTCATACCTTCAGCTTAAACTCCTTTGCACATTGACTGTGCTTGGTGTTTCACTCTTCTTGGCAGTTCTACTGTCCTTCACTGCTTCTCTTGAAGGTGCTGATGCCCCTGAATGTCGTATGTCCTACATGGCACCTGCTTATGCCAAGGTGCTTGGATTTGACCAATCTCATACCCGGTTTGCATCCAAATACTCGCTCTTCCTCTACCGTGAACAGGGAAAGGATATCAATCCAGACGACCATGCTCTCAATAGCGAGTTTCTCACAGGAATCCCGGTGCTTTTCATTCCTGGTAACGCTGGTAGTTACAAACAGGTCCGTGCCATCGCCTCTGAGTGCTCCAATCTCTATATCAATGAGTACCAACACCGTCACTCCCATTCCAGTGCAGTGCATCTTAACCATAGAGCCAAAAACTTGGACTTTTTCACTGCTGACTTCAACGAAGACTTCACAGCATTCCATGGTCGTACGCTTCTTGATCAGGCTGAGTATCTTAATGATGCTATTGAATTCATCCTTTCGCTATACAGAAACCAGACGCCTGGTGGGGTGGATTCAGTTATTGTTGTCGGCCATTCTATGGGCGGAATTGTTGCCCGTACAATGATAACTCTCCCAAATTACAAGGAGAACTCTATAAATACGTTCCTCACGCTCGCAGCACCACATGCTGCGTCGCCAGTGACTTTTGACGGCGATTTGATGAAGGTTTATGCTTCTACAGACACTTTCTGGCGCCATGGATTCTCTAAACAGCTGCAGTCTGATATAATCCATACCAAAGACCAATATTCTTACGCTAAAAGAAGACTCCGTGACGTATCTCTCATCTCCATAACCGGTGGCCTTTCCGACACTGTCCTTCCGGCTGATTATACCAGTATCGATGGGTTAATACCCAATACGCATGGATTCACGGTGTTTACCACCTCTATTCCTGGCGTATGGACACCAATAGACCACTTGGCCATTGTATGGTGTGACCAGCTTCGAAAGGTGCTTGCTAGAGTGTTGCTTGAAGTTGTTGACTTCAATTCGCCCTCTAGAACCTATTCGCTTGAGAAAAGAATGAGCATTTTCCGTAAACATCTTCTCTCGGGCTTTGAAGATTACTGGTTCCAGGACTCAATGGCCAGTGCTTCTGAGGATGAGCTTCGTTTTCCAATCCAATTGGTTATTGATAACGATCAGATTAGCTCTGCGTTGCCTGGAGAACGTTCTTTGCTTACTCCCCCAGCAATGCAGATGCAATCTGAACCGCTTCTTTATAAAAGAGGCCAAAGAATCCCTAAAATGAACTTCTTCTACCTCCCAAAAGACACAAAACAGACGGATCAGTTCGTGTTTTCTGCGCTCAGTTCTTTGCCTTTCGACACTATTGATGATTTCGGCAAGTCCACAAAACCCGTAGCCCTCCTTTGTAGAGAAGATGGATACGATATTTATAAGGGTGATTACTCTGACCCTGAGGACTCCATCCGTATCATAGACTTCACCAGCGAAGCAACGACAGCAAAGGTCGTGATAAACTGCATCGATGCGTTTTCGGACGCTCATCAAGTGCCCCGTTCGGCCAAAAGCACCCGTTCGGCAGCCGAATCGTCACTAGGAGGCAAGTATTCGCCGTTCAATATCCTACAGTACAATTCCACCACGTTATCGAAGTTTGATCTCATAGTTATTGGCGAATCGCCTAATTTCCACACAATTGAAAACACCGAAGACTTTCTTGTGGCCAATCTTGTGCAGGCTTCGTTGTCCAAGGTCAAAGTTGGGGCCTCTCTTTGGCGATTCCTCACTTTTGGCGTCAATATTGTGCTTCCTTCAAAACGTGGGCTCTCTGTAGACGTGGAAATCCCTGCCATTTGGAGCAGTTTGGTTGCCTACAACTTGAAAATCGTTCGTAAGTTTGATAAAGGTGAAAACCCAGAAAACGAACGGTTCGCAACGTTGATCCGTCAATGGTCAGGCGGAGCATACGAAACCAAATGGTTGATGGATTCTAATAACGAGCCAAACAAACTCATCACACTACACTCCATTGCTCCGTATGTTGCGTTCCAGGACACCCGTGACAACAGCAACAACTTCAGAGATGCCAACTTGCATCTACAAGTATGGTCCGACTCGCTCAGTGTTGGAAACACATTGACTTTGAAGCTTACGGTTGATGTTCTTGCATCATTGCGATTGTTGGTAATGCGCTTCCGATTGGTGGCTGCCACAATGCCTGTTGCAATCGTTGCAACTGTGCTTGGATACCAGATCTGGCATTTTAACAAAACAAATACTTTTGTATCGTTTGGCATGGCTTTAGTAAGACTCTGTAAACCGAGAATTCTATTCGTGATTATTACGATACTTTCTCTTCTCTCTCTGTTATTGCTCAATCCGATTGTTGAGCAGATATTCTACATGATTGACCCTATTGGTTTGCTGAATATCGACGATAAATCAATGGTTATCGATCATGTCAGAGAGAACGGGTTCTTCCTTGGCCTTGAGGAAAAGTACTTGTTCTTTCTTGGCCCGCTTTTCTTTATTATTGGATTCAGTTTTGTCTACATTTTATATGTGATTTCCATTCTTGTTGGGCAGACCTGCTCAATATTCTATATAAAGTTCATGGATTACCTATTCAACGATTCCCTTGCGCCTCGAAATTCCATTGCTGTCGCCTATACCCTGAATAATACTCCTACTGTTGTGTTGTCGTCGTCTCCAATGTCTGTTGCAACCATAACCTCGTCTGGTATACCAAATGATACCATTTGGGGTTCAAGACGTCGGTTAATGGCAACAATACTCATTCTTGGCTCTGTGTCTTTGTATTTCCCTTACCAATTTGCTTATGTGATCAGTTGTATCGTTCAAACCATTGTTTGCATCAAATATTTAACCAAACTGAAACGACAGGCTTCTGAAATCATCACCAGCAATTCTCCATCACCAGCATCGTTGTCTTCTGCCAGAACTACAGCTACAATGCCCTCGCTGACAAAGACTGCAGCAACAACAAGTAGCACTATTACTGGCACAGGCTCCATGTTGCAAGAGAAACAACAGCAGCAGCAGCCGCAGCAGCAACAACCATTACCGGTTGTCTATCAAAAGGAACTCAACAACGTAACGAATTTCAACATCTCGCTTTTAATGCTTATGTTGTGGATTCTCCCGGTGAATATCCCTGTTCTTGTGGTTTTCATCCATAACTTTGCATTGAAATGGCAGACTCCATTCTCATCACATCACAACTTCCTCGCCATCGCCCCCATCTTCATGGTGATCGAAAAGAATGCTAGTGGAAAGATGCTTTTACCACGCAATATGTCGAGATTTTCAATCATAATCTCTGAAGTGATACTCGGATACTTGGTGTTCTATGCCTTAGTATTTGGAGTCAAACATGCGTGGTGGTTACACTACTTATTGAACTTCTTCTTCACTTGGCTTCTCTTTCTTCATTTTGATTTCTCCAACTCCTCCAAGTATAACAAAAATACGTGACCCGCTTAGTTTGATTTGTTCTTTATTGTTCATTTTTGTCATTATACCATTTTTGTATATTTTTGTTTATCATCTCTAATAATGTTTCATACAATTCTAATTAATCTTTAATACATGCTTAGTATATATCCTACTGGTGTACCGAGCGAGCGAGCAAAGGTTGCTCTTAATATAGAAATATATCTACAACATAGAAGATATTATTCAAAATACACGTTGATGTGAGCTAGGTGATTTTAGTTATTCCAATAGGCGGTTAAGAAAGTGTTGATTGGGTTGAGGATGAACATTATAGTGAAGCTACAAGGCAAGAAAGGCTATTATCAACTGTATTTCTATTTATTATTAATCCTGTTAAAGCTTTATGCTATCACATATTATAGCGGTTACGTAAGCAGGGTGCATCAAACCATAGCCCTGGATAAGTTCGTGGTCTTATGAATTAATAGCTGCCCTTATTAGGTAGGTATTTTTATTCATTTTGTTTTATTGGGTATAATTATATGGGTTGTAGACTAGATTCACAATATATTCAAAAAATGGTTCTGCAATGCTTAGTACTCTTCAAGTTACCTGTAATGCAACATTGTCCATGATGTATCCGTTAAGAATATCAATTCTTTGACCACCGGAACAAACAATGATAACAGTACCCTTCAAAGTCACACCTTTACCCAAGTAAATGTTACCAGTGATATACTCATAGGTGGCTGACAACTACAAACAGTCTCATATATATGAACCACGAGCGAAGCGAACAACGGAGCCTTGGCGAGATCCAAAAAAAAAAGAGACTATACATATAATATAGGTAGAATAGTGATAGAATATCTGAATGAGTGAATATATTTGATGACATGATACATAGAATCTTAATAAGAAACATCGGAATAAGAAAGTACTGTAGATATATAGATAAATAGGCAAAAAAACGATAAAAAAGAAGAAATAGCAGAACAACATCAACTACGTCAGCTACATCAACAAGCAGCCACATCAGCAACCAGCAACATCTGCACATACTCAATGGTGCTCGTTGTCGGTCACGTTTTCGCTTGGCAAATAACTATCGTAATCGTAATCGCTCTCCTTGTTGGTGTTTTCGTCTTCATCGTCGTAATCCTCTTCTTCGAGGGCGTCATATTGACGGTCATCGTTATTATCGTCATCATCTTGGTCCTCTTCGGCGTTTTCATCATAGTCAGCACGCTCCTCGAGCTCAACTCTTAATTCGTAACAGATATCGTAACATTCGGCCAATAAGGCATTTAAGGCGCCCTGACCTTCAGGGATTTGGTCACCAACAATAAACTTCCCATCGTTTCTCATGTCGTCAATCGAAGCAAGCTTCATTTGATATGGGTAAAGTTCACGAGTCGAGTTAATTCCGCCCATTCTTTTCACGTCAAGAAGACATCTGCGAACTGTACTTAATTGGTTATGAACAGGCTGTAACGCCTCGGAAACCGGTTCAGACGACTCTAAAAGCTTGTAAATAATAGCATAACTTCTTCTGAGCAAATACAAGAGCATAGTCTGACCTTTGAGATACGGTTCATTTGTCACAGAGTTACGGAACTTTCCATCGACTCTTAAATCGTCTATGTTCTGCAACTCTTTCTGGTAGTTGAACAAATCAGTCTCTCTAAGGGTCCAACGTCTGGTTACAAGAAGATTTTCCAACGAAGTCTTGATTTTGATCAACTTATTGAACAACGGAAGCAATTCCTTGTCAATCAAGGAGTCTTCTACGCTATTCCCAGTCTTCATAATAGTCAAATCGTTGATGATGTTATGACAATCATCCAACAACCCATTGAGAGTGGATTGACCCTTCTGGTCCTTTATTTGCTTGTCGTCCTTCGTCAAGAAGTTACCGTTCTCATCACGATGCTTTTCGAGCGATTTCAACTGATCTTGGTACTTTTTCAACTCCCTTTTGTACTCAGCATCGTTTTCAGGTATCTGATCAGAATCATCGCGATTTCTCTTGCGGGTGGCCAATGACATCAATAATCTTCTGAGAGAAATAAGTTCATCCAAATATCCATTGAGTTCCAGCGAAATATCGTTGACATCGAGCTCCACAAGCTTATATTCGTCAAGACAGTGCTTCAATTTCGAGGTAAGAAGATCGTGTTCAGCAAGCCCTTCGTAGGAGTTTGTGGTAAATTGATAGAAGTCGTCATTTTCGATGATGTTAGTGATTTCGTCTAACCGTTCTTTGATTGGGATCAAGTCATGTTTGGTGTAGACTTTGGACTCAACTAGATGCTCTAAAAGACGTTGTACTGTGGATAACGAGGCGTAAGTGGCTGGAGCGGTCTTTGTAAGTCCTACGGTCATGAAACTGAGAGAAAGAAGCTGAAGATTCTCGTCTAAAATAGAGTCCACCTTGTTGTGAATCTCGGCGGAATTACTACTGTTGGAGATGGCAGGAGTCACGTTCTTCTTTCTCAAGTCACTGAGCTCTTTAAACTTAAGCAAAACGGTGTCATAAACCTTTTTGACATCAGATGACTTCATGAACTCTTTACGGTTGTTTTTGAGAATCGAAAGGTTCTTACGGACTGCCAACAAGTCATTATAGACTTGACGTTCTGGCTCGGGGATCTCATTGGTATACATTGTGGAGTGGGGAACGTAGGAAACGTGCAGGGGGTGATTGGCTGGGGTGATGATACTCTGGATATGATGGTCAGGGTTATCAATATGTATATTATGTCAAAATATATACAAGATATAAATATGATACGATACCGGCCGTATATAATATATCAAACATCCAAATCTACTCAAAAAATCTTCTCAAGTCAGACCAAATAGGGATAGTTGCGTTATTTTTTTCTGGGCAGGTTGTAGGACGGGCACGTGACCGGGGCGGGATGATCCATTTAAGTCATCGAGCAGGTTCGCGGTGGTTTCTGGCTAAAGACGATGAGTGGATATCGCGGAAAGAATGTCATGTCAATTAAAAGTGGCCATATATATTTATATATCTATAATGCTTAGGTTTCGTAATGTGCTATGATAATTGAGGCATGTTTTTCCCCAGTGCCTTCGATATTTATGATTTCTTCAGACGAAGAAACGGAGTTTACGACATCATGGTTAGCAAGCTCCCAAACGCGGGCTTTATGGCTGCATTTTGTTGGATGATGGAACGATTCCACCAACAATGTGAATAAAACTACCAAGATAAGAAAGTAACTCAATAAAGACAATTTACTCTTCCCCAACAGCTTTTTTCCGCTGGTGCTGTCTTGCATAGCGACGTCTTCGTATTTTCCCTGCTTCTCTAAATCGGCTGCGTATTGGTAAGAATAAGAAGCGTTCAACTGTGTTTTTTCATCGATGTAGTCATTGTGAGTGTCTTCTTTGTCTTCTTTGTGTTGAGGGATAGGCTCAGGGATGGACTCCTCAGAATGACTGACAGGAGGCAAGTCATTACTGATTATCAGGTGGATGTTTGGATAATTGTAGATATGTTGAGGGGCCTTCATGCACATTTTGGGGGAGATGCTCAGAATATATATGGATGCAATTGAATGGATAGAATGAAGATGCTGATACAGTATTATATTGATAGCCATCGCATAGCTGCGGATTTCAATTTGGAAAAATTAAAGGTTGGGCTGGCAGATAACGGTAATAATCCAAGTACACGGAACAAACACAAATTACCCGGCCACAATGTCTTGTTTATTTTTTCTCTTTTTTTGTTTACAAAATCTGCAGCTAAAATAAACAAACATTTTCACAATATTCAAAGCCATACAATAATCATTATTATCTTCATAGTTGATGCTCTGAGTACCACCCCAGCAGCCACAAATGTCCAGAGAATTCAACTACAAGAGAACCAAGATTGTCGGGCGCAAATCCGGAATTCCCTTGGACACGCTTGACAATAATATCTCTAATATTCCCTTGCCTATGGGCTCTTTCAAGAAGAGTATGGCTACTGCCAAGAGCAGACGAATGTCTGCAATGAACAGACGACAGTCCATCATCGGGCCGCCTAGACTCACAAATTCAGGGGTGAAAAAGATCGATTCGGTTGAGGGTACTCTTCATCATGGTCATCACCATAATAGTCAAAGAAGAAGTGCTCTTCCCTCGTCTCTAACGGCATCTGTTGGTCAAGCCAGAAAGATGCCGCGAGTGTCGGTATATGGGGCCCCAAACTCCAACAATAATAATACCTTAACGTCAACCATAAACAGTAGTGGTAACGGAAACACAAATACTAATAATAATAATAATAATCTTACGACATCATACCGTGATCCACGTCCGCTAAGAGACCGTAATTACCAGCAGCAACTCCAGCAAGATATATACAACTATTTGACGCAAAATGGGTTTGAAATGGATACAAAACACCTTCTCACCGAGCGAACTTTGAAAAGCCCTACTCAAAAGGACTTTGTGATAATATTCAACTGGCTTTTCAAGCAAATTGATCCTGGTCATAAACCTACAAGGACCATAGAGTCAGATGTGACAACCCTCTTAAAGATTGTCCAGTATCCATACATAGATACCATTAACAAGTCGCAGATATCTGCGGTTGGTGGCCAGAATTGGCATGTGTTCTTAGGAATGCTTCATTGGCTTGTGAAATGCAGCTACTTCAACCAGGAAATCGAGACCGAAATAGCCAACGATCTTGATGCATCATCAGAAACGGGGTCGTCATTGAAGGACAGTTTCAATGAAGAGGATCCGGGCGAGAAACTCAATTCTATGTTTTCAAAGTACGTTAAAAACGCCTATAAACTCTTTCTGATAGACAAAGACGATTACAGACTCTTGAAGGAGGATCTAGACCGCGAATTTGACGAATACAACACGGTAATTGAGTCGTCGGTAGAAAAGCTTGAAGAGGAGAACAGAGAATTGACCGCTAGGTACAACCTGTTGAAAAAGAACGAAGACGAAATAGTAAATGGTAACAAACGAAGCCAGGCCTTAGAGACAGACATTCTAAAATTCAAAGAATATATACGATCGATAGAAGCCAGAAAAATCAAATGGACTGCAAACATCAAGAAGATGAACGAGGAAGTGGCGAATCTACAGAATAAGAAAGCCGAGTTGGAGAAGGTTAATGATCACATGATCAGCAAATTAACCACCAATGGCTTGAATATCACCGATGTGAGGAACTTGATTGAAGACAGAAAGAATGCAGTTGACGAGTATGAAAGCATGAACCAGCGATTGAACCAGATGGTGATAACTGTTCGTGATAAGGAAGCAGAAACCAAAAGACAATTTGACGTTTTAAGAGATATAATCAACGACTATAAGATTGACGTAGACAATATCCTGAGTATTGGGAAGCTGGACTATAATTTCGACCTTGATATTGATATTGAGATCGATGATGTGTTGGACGACTCCAAGCTTGGAATGAGAATGGAAGACATGCTTCGGGGTCAGGATATAAGGACTCTGAAGCGAACCATTTTGAAAGAGTTCAACAAGCTTGTAAGAGAAAAGATCTTCAAAGTCAAAGACGAGATCATTAAGCTTCAAGACAACATCGATCTCTTGAACGAGAAAATCAACGAAAAGAAGGAGTTTTATGGATCTCTTGAAGCGAAATTGTCTAATGTGAAAATCTTCTCTGAAGAATTGTATAGTTCAATGACGCTAGAAGGAAACGCATCCAATGCAGAGATGGAGAAATTAGAAGGTCAATTACATTCAATGAAGGCTGATGTTGATCAGAGTTTATTAGAAGTTAACCAGAAGATTCATGCGAAAGAAATAGAGTATGATAGAGTTACAGAGGAGGTTGCATTCAAAAGAGAAAGCCTACATAAAGAGGTGGAGCGATTGATTAATTCTGTGGTTAGTTTTAAGATGAATATTCAGGAGTCTTTAGAAGATCTCGAACAGGCAGTTGAACAGGAAGATGAAAGACTGAAGTTGGAGTAAATTTGGTACTTTTTTGCTAGGAATGAGTGTATATTATAATGATTATTAATTTTGTATTATATTGATACTGTAGACACATTAAGCCACAAGCGAAGCGAGCAACCGAGCATAGCGAGGTCCAGAGAAGAGAAGAAGTAGCTATAGAGAGATCTCCCACTTTCATCTTCTTTTTGACCTCGCTACGCTCGAAGAAGCTACAGGCCTATATTGTAATGATTATCGACTAAATTATATTCTATCATCCATTACCATCGTAGAAATACACATGAATCTAATATAAGTAAATAATCACTCCTTCAAGTCGGTCAAAACCCCGTTCATCTTACGACTGATATTATGGTATTTCTTCAACTCGCTTCCAGAAACACTGGAGTTCACTTTAGCTAAAGCCGACCGGAAATCATCGGCGGTGACAACGATAGTCTCTTGATTGTCAATCTTAGCTTCTTCGGTAGTGGTTTCTGTATCATCAAGCTTCTGGATATTGGTAAAGAACTTCTTCTTCAAGGCAAACACACCTGCCTCTCTAACAAGAGCAGCTAAATCAGCTCCGGAATAGAATTTGGCTCTTTCGTCCTCAGCAATGATTTTAAGGTCCACCGATTCGTCTAATGGTGTTTTATTAGATCTTACAATTGTTTGTAAGATCTCATATCTTTCTAATGGATCTGGTAATTCAACATACAATGTCTTATCCAATCTACCAGGTCTAAGCATTGCAGGATCAATTATGTCCGGTCTATTGGTTGCAGCAATCACGAAAATTCCTTTACGATCATTTAATCCGTCTAATTCAGTCAATAATGTGTTGACAACTCTTGAGGAAGACTCTGATAAAGAGGTGTCACGCTTTGGAACAAGGGCGTCCAATTCATCAAAGAATATTATACAAGGTGAAGATGCTCTTGCTCTAGCAAACACCTGACGAACTGCCTTTTCAGATTCACCAACATATTTGTTCAAAAGTTCTGGTCCTTTAATGGATATAAAGTTTGCACGCGATTCATTAGCAACGGCTTTGGCTAATAAAGTCTTACCACAACCAGGCGGACCCCAAAGAAGAACACCCCCTGGGGCAGAAATCCCCACCTTTTCATATAATTCAGGTCGTTTGATCGGCTGAACTATAGCCATATGCAACTCGATTCTGATGTTGGAAAGAGCTCCAACATTAGACCATGTGACATCAGGAATTGTCGCAAACCCTTCTCTCTTGGAGGTCGGTTGAACCGTTGCCAAACCAGCTAGGAAGTCATCAAAGTTGATGCTTAATGGAGCCAATTGCTCAGGTGTCAATTTTTCTGGATGCATTTTAAGGAATTTCTGGATAGTAGGCAACTTATCAAACTCACTGCCATCACTTTTAGCAATAGCAGCAGCAACAACAGAAGTATCTTCGTCAACCTCCATTTTGTCACCCGACTCAACTGGAACTGCCGTCGTCTCTTCAGTCAAGCTGGCAAATATTCGTTTGATTGCACAAACACCCGCAGATGTAGCCAATGCCTTTAAATCTGCACCTACATAACCGGGAGTCATCTTTGCAAGTCGAGTGAAATCGAGATCTCCGTCAATTTTTAAGTTGGCTGTCATTCTCTTCAATATCTGGGCTCGTGAAGCTTCGTTAGGCACATTTAAACAGATCTCGCGATCAAATCTTCCAGCACGTCTTAATGCAGGATCCAAAGCATCGGGTCTATTAGTGGCTCCTATAACAATAACAGGATTACCGTTATTCTTCTCCAACGATAATTCATCCATACAAGTCAATAATTGAGCCACGATTCTTTTTTCCATTTCCCGTTGAGCACCTTCTCTCTTTGGGGTGATGGCATCGATTTCGTCCATGAAAATAAGGCAGGGAGCCAAGTTTTTGGCTTCTTGAAACAATTCACGTACTTTCTTTTCACTTTCACCTGACATTCCGCTAACCACAGAAGGCGCAGAGACCGCTAAGAACGGCACCTGCAAGTCACCAGCTAAGGCATTGGCTAAACTAGTCTTACCACATCCTGGAGGCCCGTGCAATAAGACACCTCTTGGAGGATCCACTCCCGTGGCCTGGTAGATCTCAGGGTGTAATATTGGCATGCCGATGACCTCCATCAACTGGGATATTATGTCATCAATTCCACCTAACTGGGACAATGATGCGTTTGGCGGTGATCTATCTTTTTCTACTTAATAATGTTAGTAAGAGTGAAAAATACATATAAGATGAAGAATACTAATTTTAACATACCTTTGAGTCTCTTGCTTGATTTACTTGATGGGTCCTTGCTGGTTCTTTTCTTGGTCGTCGTTTTGGGTTCCTCGTCTTTGACATCGCTATTCCCGTTAGAAGTAGTACTTGCATTCTTATTCTGAGGACCGTTAGTCTTTTTAGCTTTATCCCCATCTAATGACGCATTATTAAGTCCGGCAGAAACGCTTTCTATCAGTTTGTCTCCGAGGAACGACCCCATTTCTTCCATTTCTTCCTGTTGAAATATAGCTAGAACTCTTTCTACAGACTTCTCTACAATATTTCTCTTTGTTCTGCCCAATGTCATATCCATCGACATCACATACCTCGTACCCTCGGACACTGTGACGTCTTTAAAGAAGGCCATATTGGCAAATGGGTCGTCTTGGCTATCATTGGCTGTTTCTTCGGTGCCATTTTCATTTTGCTTCTCTGCCTGTTTCTCTGCCTGTTTCTCTTGGGTTTTAGCCTCGATCAAGCCCTGCAAAAGCTTTGAGATTTTCTGATCGAACGATTGTGTGAGACTTATTCCTTTTTGCCTCCCCATTTTGACTTTTGATGTTGTTTACTGTCTGTCTGATCAAATAACAGACACCTTCTTACTCAAGGTATGTTCAGAGTGAGCCAAAAAGAAAATTTTTCGTTCTGATCTCATCTCCAGTGGAGAGCCGTACTAGTGGTACATGAGGGCACATAGCATTAATGGGGTACTTCTAGCCAAAGAAAATTCACAGCGAAAAAATTTTCTGACAACCAAAACGTTCAACTAGGCAGATGCTGAACATCTGGTAGATCTATGATATATAGCCAAAACCATTGTATCAGCGGAATTGGAATCAAATCGAATTGAAATTAAATCAATATCCAACAAATACCTCACGAATATACAATATGTTTCCAATACTAAGAATAACGGCAGCCAAGCGTTGTTTTGGCACTTCAAGATATATCATGAATGCAGCAGCTAAACCTGCTGCATCTGATGCCGCCGCTGCAGCCAGCGAAGCTCAGCCATTGAATATTTCATCCTGTAAAGAAGGAACCTCATTGAATCTCAAAATAATGAAGGCCGGAAAAGATCCTGTGGCTTTGAAAGACGAAGAATATCCTCCATGGTTATGGGACTTGTTGGATAGCGCCAAGTTAGATGCCGAGTTGAAACAGCATCCAATGAAATATAGAAAGAGACAGATGAGACGCGACAGTGTGAAGAAAATCAAAGCCAATAACTTCTTGGCTCAAATGTGATCACTATTAGAGGTGTTAGATCATTAGTGTTATAGGACGAAAAGCGAAGAGCGAAGGACGAAGGACTGTATATATTTCAAAGACGAACACAACATAGACTATAATACACGTCTGTATCTTGTTTATTGCATACTTTGAGCAGCTGTAGAGAGGTAGGCCCTGACCCTAAGCTAATGTACTATGGTAAATATTCAATATTGACTGCCGTTAGCAATTATGGTATATTAAAATACACTAAGAAAAATTTCTAAGAGATGAAAATATGAAAATAAAAAATCGAAGCCAAAGCACTAACTATTGCTTTAGCGACGATTAAAGAATATACTAAATGATCTAGTGTTTGTGTGTGTGTAGCAATATTATTAAGAACAAGATCTAAATCAATTGAACGTCCAATTGATCGTCAATGGTTCTGGCTACTACAGGGTCATTATTTGCCGTCCGTAAAGGATCGGAAGTGTTCACTGCTAAAGCAAATGTTATTGAGGTGAATGATGTGATAGGTCCTGTCAATGGGGCCAAAAAGACGTTAAATATTGCCTCGATTGACTTCACAATAACTGCTCTTGTTATGAATGCATCGGGGTCTTTTTTGGCTGCAGTAGGATATTCTCAGGTTGTGATAATTCTTTTACCTCCTACCAGTTTATTGGATGACCCAGCCATGCTTTTAAACGTCCAGAGTTTTGTTCTTGGTGGATCAGAGCGGGCGTCAGCAATCTACGGCCCGAAGAATAGTGTTTTGAAAGTGGTTTGGAATCCTATAGGGAGATCAGACTCCAACGTGGTGGTTCTCTCCAAAGATAATATAATTAGAAGTTTCGAATTGACTACCTCGTTTTTGGAGCCTACCAACAAATATAACTTGAAGCAACCACCAGGAGGGAATAATAACGGTGACATAAACATCTCATTCAGTTCTAGTGATATAGATTCGATCCAGAAACCCATCACAATTGCCTTCGGATCAAACAATATTGACGATCCTGTTGGATGTTTGACTCTATACATTTTCACCAAAGAAGGTGACTTATATTCTTTGTTTCCATTCCATCCAACAACGATTTCCGTCACCAGGAAGTTCGTTTTGACGTTGCTCAATCACACATCTGTTTTGTACCGTGATTTGAAAGCAATAGAATTGAATAACTTAGAAGAATATGACGACGAAGAGGTATCTAAGATGCGCCAGTTACAAAAACAATCGTTGTTATTGCAGCTTTATTGGGCCTCTAATTTGTTCTCTCAGTTGGAAAGGGCCCCTAAGGAGTTCAAATTTGGAATGAGTGAGCTTCTAGAAGAGTATTATCTTTTAAATCCTAACACTAAAGTAAACTGTAATAATCTCAAGCTTCAAGGGCCATTAGTTATTGATTCCTTGCCAGCTAATATCGCAAACGATTACGAAAGTGAAGGCCAAGATATGATCGCTTCTTCTGGCCGTAATGGTATCAATTTGTTACTATTGGCTTACAGTAGCGGTGATTTACTTGCGGTGACTCAGGATAACAATCTCTTGATGAGATGGAACGATGATATCACTGACAATTTGAATTTAATCGAAGATGTAACTAAATCTGAAAATATCCAAGAAGTCCTAGCTGCAGATTCATTTATTGCTGCTACTAATGATGAGGAAGAAAGAGTGTCAAGCGGGGATTACGACTATTTATTAACTCCATCTATGTCGGTGTTAGAATATATAAAGTTTTCGACTTCCTCCAAGAAGATGACCATCGATTTATTCGAGCAATCTCAGCCATATTTGTCTTTTGCGCTCATAAAGTCCAGTAATGGCGAGCAAAGTATATTAAAGGTTGATTTCAGTGAATGGAGCGAGCGATTAAATCAGAAAAATCAAGAGAAAAAGGTTCTTAAGATAGATGTTATCTACAAAGGATCCCAAAACAGTCCCGTGAAAGGCATATGGCTAGTCCAAGACACAAACAACCAAGAGGATTACATTGGATATTCGGTTGATTATTCTGTTAAGCTTGTCAAATATGACGGACAGTTAAAGAAGAGCGCAAAACAGCTCGTATTCAAATCGCCAAGTTTGGATTTGAAGGCAGCTTCTGCCGGGGCTACTTCCGCTTCGTTTGTAGAAAGATCCAAGCGGACCGACTTCAAGCTTTTATTATCTCGGTTTAACAGTAATAACAAAGTGATTGACAACTTCATACGCGATTTTTCCGCCAAAGAAAAGGTTGAAAAGTTCAAAAACCAGCCGTTGGCGGCAATTTCGCGGGACCATTGGAACAGTATTGGTGAGGAAGAGGACGAAAACAGTGATTTGCTCTTGCTTGTTAACGAGATCTCGCAAGTTTTCTTGACCAATATTGTGTTTCTTACTAAATATCAGATGTGTTTGTCCACCAATGCATCGATGGAAAAGAAAGAATTGGAACAACAACTAGTCAAATTGAATGCCACTATTGCCATTATCAACAGATTATCGCTAAACACAGCTGGCAATTATAACGTTGATTCTAGACTCGAAAGAATCGAGAAAATCATCCAACGGCAATTGACTCTTGCTGCTAAATTGGATAAATTGAAGGAAAAGACAGACAAATACAAGGCTTTAGACAGATCTAAGGGGTTGAATCTTCCTATTTCGCAATCCGAAGACGCATTCTTCAAGGATATTGACAGATTGACCTACAACCTCAAGAATATCACCATGAAGGAACAAACCTGCAAAAGCCAGGTTGAATTCTACAAGAACTACACTAGGTTGAATTCAGAAAATAACATGAAGAATGCTAAGAAACCCCAGCTGCTATCGCAATTACAGATGGACTATCTTACAAAGAAGTTGGATAAGGAGAAGACTGCGATTGATTTGAGCAAGCAGGTGTTAAGTAGTGCGCTTGGGAGTATTAGTGGGTAGTAACTGTTTTATGCTATCTATACATAGCTTTCATTAGTAGTTGTAATTGATCATGTTAACGAGGATTTACAAGATTAGGGAGTAGTTTGTAGGGTAGGTTAATCTTAGCAGCCATGTAGTTTCTAGGATGTCCTGGCTTGTTGTATATACATCCATTGTCATACACGTATAGTTAGTATAACAAACAAGCACCTCTCGGTATAAGCCCAGCCCAGCCCAGCCCGTCCATCCTGCGCCCTCTCCCCGGGTAACCCCAAATTTCAGCTGCAGCTGAAAATCTACTCTGACCAACGGCTCGGAACTAGGCGGAGAGATGCCTCGCCCAGACTTACGTGCTCCCCTATTGCCTATTGTTTGATCTTTCTTTGTCTCTTACAATGCCCTGACCGTTCGGGACGACCTAGCTGCCCATAATATATATTGGTAACAGTTTTCGATCTGCCCCCTAGGGGATTGACATGCTCCGACCGATCCCCAGGCCAACACAAAGGGGAGAAAATCCACACCCGAAAATTTTCTTGTTTTTTCCCATAAAAACTCCATACATTTTCCTTGTTTTTTTTGTTTGGAGCCAATTGTACTTGGAAGCGGAGCCTCGACACTTCGACAGTATCTGCTTGACTTGTATATTGTGACTACATCATCGTCTCTTATCATCGCAGACGTCATCGCCTAGTTTTTCTCTTCCTGTTTGTTTTCCCACTCTTGATTTGAATAGGCCCAAAGTAATACCTCTGTGTGTTTGAAACTCATCGGTTTTTAGCACTGTTGGCAAATGGGAAACACTTCGTCGAAAGGTTCATCATCAACATCATGCGCTAACAGTGATTCTCAAGGCGGATCCGGTAGCTTGGTATCTACAGGGGATGAAGATAGCTCCAAACCCCCTCCGTCGAGGTATCCGTTACTGCAGCATAAAAATACCAATTCTAACGGTATTAGTAATCCGTTACCCACCCCCATCCCCACCACTAAACCCGTGGAAAAACCTTCTCCAAAATACGCCAACAAAGTGTTGGCTAGACAGCCCAATGACTTAAACTACTTTAATTCGGTTCACCACACGTTTGAGGACGACGAATCAACCGTTTCCTCTCCCGTGACCTCATCTGCGCCCCAGCTTCATCCGGCAGCTTCTACTATCACCTCTGCAAGTAGCAGCTTTCTGGGAGACTCTGACGATGGAAACAGCTCGCAAAGCAGCGACAGCAACTTGCCTTGTTGGCCTGTTGGAGCATCAAAACCGGCTTCGGCTTCAGCTTCAGCTGGCTTGAAAAGTGTCGCTATAGATATCAGAAACAGTGCTAAGCACAACAATATCGACGGCTTTTTGTCGCCTCCCGTTGCTGGAGATGCTTCTACTACCACAGGCACTTCTGTGACCTCTGCTTCAGAAACTGTGACCAGCGACGATAATTCGTTGACTAATGGTAATATGTTCTATACTTCCACAGATCTAACGTCGGTTTCTACTGATTTTGGGCTTCTTTCCATTAAGGAGGAGCTGTTATCTGAACAACTGCCGAGCAACAACTGGCTAGGCGAGCCTGTTGCCACAGCAACTTCAGCCAGTGCCCGTAAAAAGAAGAAGTCCGCCCCTGTAGTTCCTGTAGCCCCCGTTGCAGCTGGTTCCAGCAGTAGCAACAGCAGTAGTAGTAGCAACATTCAGAAGTTGTACAACCCGAAATTCAACAAAAAGGTCAGTAATCACTACGAAATCGACATAGACTCGATTATCGACCGTTTGATAGAGATCGGGTTGTCGAAGTCGTATTCTAACAAGTTGGTGGTTGAAAAGAACGAAATCACGTATATTTTGAGCAAATCTAAAGACATTTTTGCATCACAGCCCACGTTATTAGAGCTCGCAGCTCCTATTAAAGTGGTGGGTGATTTGCATGGACAGTTCAATGATCTTCTTCGGATCTTGAAGCTATCAGGGTTTCCTCCTAACAGCAACTACTTGTTTTTAGGAGACTATGTAGATCGAGGCAAACAGTCCTTGGAAACCTTTTTGCTTTTACTATGTTTTAAGATCAAGTATCCTAACAACTTCTTCATGCTTCGGGGAAACCATGAATCTGGAAGCATAACCAGAATCTATGGATTCTATGACGAATGCAAAAGAAGAGCTGGTTCGGTCAAACTATGGAAGAATTTCGTTGATGTATTCAATGTTTTACCCATTGCAGCCATCATTTCTAACAAGATATTCTGTGTTCACGGAGGTCTTTCGCCGTTCTTGAAAAGCATGAAACAGATCAACAAGATCAAAAGACCTACGGATATCCCCGAGATTGGTCTTTTATCGGACTTATTATGGTCTGATCCCAGCGAGAAATGCAACGATTGGTCTCCTAATGATCGTGGAGTGTCGTTTTTCTTCTCCAAGAGGAACGTCAACGAGTTCTTGAACCGATTCAAGTTCGATTTGATTGTTCGTGGGCACATGGTTGTTGAAGATGGTTACGAGTTCTTCAATAAGAAGAAGCTTGTGACAGTATTCAGTGCCCCTAATTACTGCGGAGAGTTTAATAATTGGGGAGCTGTGATGAACATCGACAAGAACTTGTTGTGTAGTTTCGAGCTTTTGAAGCCGGTGGAGCTTGTTCTACGGAACGGGAGATCGAAATCAAGGCGATAGACGAGTGAAGCGAGGCCAGAAATAGTTTTAGTTAATAAATGTGTGTATTTATATATATTTGCTTGATTACATTATAAAGTGAATTCAATTACTATATTCAATAGATATATAAAAGCATTGTGATTATCTATTGACGTAGGCAGAGCAAACAAAGGGTTTGGTCAGTCTATAAGACTTTTTCACCCCTTTGCCCCTCCTCCCCTGGATTAATCACATATCATCGGCAATCAAAGCAACAATCATTCTGTACAAGTAGTAGAAGAACAATATCAAGTAGAATCCCAATTTCATGAAACTCTCCTTCTTGTGTTTAGACAAAGTTCTGAAGATTTCGGTGGCGTCCAACTTGTAGTTTTTAGTGTAGATCTTGTTAGCATTGAAGGCCAATAAAGGCAAGTTGATCAAGAAAGAGAACCAACATCCGTTGATGAGCAACAAGGAGGTCAAAACCGCGTGGACAGATGCTTCAGGGATGATATACTTGTTCAATTTGTTACATAATTCAATAGGATTGATGTAATCGCATTCCAAATCGGAATACATTATAGTGAAGAAGACTTGGAGGAAAAGATTCACTGCGTTAAGGATAACAGCCAAGATAAAAAGCCTAGAGATATGATATTGTTAGTACAAGATCCCGGTATTTTCAGCCGTAAATGCGAAAACATATACAATGTTTCATAGATGGCGGTGATAACAATCGATCAAGAAAGACTTTACGAATGAAATCACACTATGATTTAGAGTGATTAGATACTTACCAAGCTTCGCCGTTCATTATTGATTATTATTATTGATATAGATATTGATGTTGATATAGAGGGTGGAAATTAACAACTAGATGTGGATAATCGTTGTTTGTTGCTGTTGATATAGATATATGATCAAACAGGAAAGATCGACAATTATATACCCTCGAGATTGATTCGTCTGTAAGCAAAAGTATTGAGAATTCCGGACTGATAACCCTGAATTGCAGACTATTTGACGAGAAAAGAAAAAGATGTGTGAATATTGATTCCTGGGGCCTAAGTAGAAGCTGATTCAAACAAAATTAGCACAGATTGGTTGGTGATCAAGATTCGATTTTATGGATATTCATTTACCTTACCACATTATTATAGCTATAAAATCGGGTCTTTTTTTTTCTTGTGTTTTTTTGACCAAAATTTAGTTCCTGGCTGAATTTTGTATGAGAAACGGCAATTAATCTTCTGCTTGAAAAAACTTGAAAAAGCCAGAAACGATCGGAACGGGAGCTACCCGTCCAAGAGAAGTCTCTGTGCTCAAAACATACTAAAGGAACCATGCACTTGATAACTACATACATTAACATACACATTCAATAGACAAAGATAAAGGCACATAAATAAGACTAAAAAGTAATCCCCGAAATAAAGAGCCGGTTGAAGTTCTTGAAGATCCAATTGATGATCACCTTCAAGTTTCTGGCAAGCTGCTTTTTGTTCATATTGGGATTCTTCAATATCAAGAAGATCTCATAGTTAGAATTCGAATATGCGATCCCAAAAAGCTTTATGTTATTGATATTCCATTTCATGTAAACTAAATTGGAGTTGCTGGTCCCAAGACTGTCGGAAGCGGCGGCAGCGGCGGCCGCCGCTGCCGCTGCATGGGCATGGGCACGAGCATGTTCTTGAGCTTTATGTTCTTCCTGTTCTTGAACTTGTACTCGTTCCTGATCTTGTGCCAGAGTCTCATTTGTGGACTCTGAATCGGCACTTGGTTTACTGTTAGAGGAAACATCGCTGAAAGTACTGCTAAAATTAAACGTGGTTGCTGCTTGTGAGCTGATTATACTAGAAGATCCTGTCTCCGTTTGTGTGTGCTGTAAGGCAGCATGAAGCTCCTTATACAAAAGAATCAACCTCTCAAACGAGATATTGTTGATGGCCAACGAACTGATCGAGTTGAAATTAGGCATGAAGATCTGAGAGTTTTTCTTCGATTTGAATATGAAATGGAAGAACGTTTCACCTGTATCTTTAGCTGTAACAGCAGAAGCAGCAGTAGTAGCCGCCTTCTGCTCGTTAAAAAGCGTGAGATAGTTTAGTTTGTAGTTGAATTTGAACGACTTGAGGATCTGTTTAAGGATCTTGGATTTCGAGTCCAAAAGCATCGATGTTATCATCCGCTTTGCGCTCTCGCGAATCTTGAAGAACGCATTCTTATCCGGCGACAACAAAATCAACACGAGTTTATTGCGATCATCAGTGGTTCCAGACTCGATCTTCACATGACTTTCTGACGATCGGATCTCAATGTTGTTGATATCTATATAGCTGACAAAACAATACAAAAACCCGTTTGGATTGAATTGTGGCAAGCAGATAGGAAACCAAAGCTCCTCCTCGTTTGAGAACTCGATTTCCTCAACAATGAACCCTGGTTGGTCATCGTTATTATCTTTGGAAGTAGATGCATTATTATCTGACTGAAGAATATTCCTCTTCTTTTTGGCATTGATTATTAATTTTTTTGCATGTTGTGGATTTCGATTTGACTTGTTGAAGATCATCGAGAGCAATATCTGGAGATCCATGGTGTGTAAATAATGGTTTTTAGGTCTCATTATCGTCATAACTTTTCCATTTACATCAGAAAGAATTCCGTAGAGGATCTCGTTGATCCGATTATACGATATTATGGAGTTAATCTTCAACTTTATGGATGCTGAAAGATATAAGGATTCGATCCCATTGAGAAAAAACACTGGATGAAGTATCCGGTTCATTAAAACCTTCCTGAGATTTGTGAAATCCGAGTTGTTAAGCACCTTGGTAAGATCGAAATTGTCCTTCATGTCAAAGAACTTCAAGAGTTGCTTCTTCGAGATGATCGAGAGAATGAAATTGTAAAGTATAAAAAGCTGGTTACGAATTTCCCCTACTGTTTCCGCGCGATACGACGATACAGCCAATAAATAAACCGGTGCCTTGTTCAATATCACGAATTTCGTATGTCCAGCAACAAAGCTCTTCAAGCTGTCTCCATTGACATTGTCACTAAACAGTGAAATCAAAGTCTGGATGATGCTCATGTAGTTAACAATGATTCCGTCTTTTCCAAACAATGAGAAGATTGGCTTACCAGCTGATGATAATATGAAGAACTGCTTCTTATTATTAAAGAAAACATCGTCGTCATTATCTTTGTCTTTCGCTATCCCTACTTCCTGCTCTCCAAAGCTGTGGTCGTCATTCTGATCCGACTGTTTTCCTGCTGCTTTGCTTTTATGTAGATCGTATATACTCATTGATTCGTCCACATTCAAAGAGTTTTCAATCTGACTGATCTTCTGAATCAATTCATAGATGTTGATCTGTTCATCCACCACTAATGAGGACGAGGGCTGCGAGGAGGATACTGCTTTCGCCACGTGATCGTTATTGATCGAAGAATCGTCATGTATAAGTTCGTCTAGCTCGTTTTCCAAGATGCTCACCTGGTCCACCTCGTCGTTGTTTATTGTTAAGATCGGATAATTCGTGGCAGATAATTTCGAATATATTGAGTATTGGCTATCATTATCGTTATCATGACTAGAACTACGAACATGTTTGTTGTTGTCATTATCATTATCGAGATTCAACCCATCCAAAGAAAAGGTATCATTGAGTATTCTAGCACTATGTACACTCAAATTCGGGGAGCGGTCCCATAGATTATTAGTCTGATTGTCACCATTAGCGGCACCTGATGATGCTGATTTTTTGCCACCATTGACATTGGTGTTAGGAGAGTTGACTGTCTCTAAATTGACTGATGTTGTTGGATTCACCTTCAAACTGTCATTGATGATATTATCGATAGAGAACTTTCTCTTTTCTGTGGTTGTTTTGGGCGACGGTCTATTGGGCTTAGCCGGGGGAATATTATCATCTCGACTGTCATTATTACCAATCTGCATTTTCAAGTGGCTTTTGGGTGCGTGTGCTTCTTTACTAGTACGATAATATATAATCTAAGATGTTATGAAGGCTTGAACTGGATATAAATCTGTTGATTGGGCTTTATGATTATTATTTATATGTGGTGTATTTAGTATTTTTGGGGTAGTGAATATGTGTAGGTTTAGTATAGAGAGTATCAATCAGCCAGTGTTGACGGCAATGTGCAGGCACTCCAAACAATGGTTTTCAAAACAAGATGACAGACTGATCCACTTTTTCAAAATCGCAGCGCCACAAGCGAACCGAGCGACTGAGTGTGAGCGAGGTCAAAAGGAAGAAGCAGAAACTGATATTACTCCTTTCACTCCAGTCTGTTTCTTCTTGTTTTGACCTCGCTAACACTCGGTTGCTTGCCTCGCTCGTGGTTCAGATTTTAAAAGGTCGTTCTTGGACCAGATCCTAATGAAAACAATCATACAAGATACTGGCTTATTCTACAGGTAGACCCTTTTTAATGGCCTAAGGTAAACGCACAACTACATAATTTTTCTAACATGCATCTAAATGTTTTTAATAATAGTCGTAAATCGGTTCATTTCGGTAGATAAAGTCATAAAAAAGTACCAAAATAAATACTAAAGAATGGTCTCCTGCAAAGTTGCTAACCAATTGTCATCAAATCTCAATTGGCTTTCCTTAATAGCACCGTCTTTAATTTTCTCGTAAAGTTCATCGCTCCATTCCTCGACACAATCATTGATAGAGTCGGCCAACAATTCAGGTGTGTTTTCCTTCAAAATGAATCCATTCTTCCCGTCGTGAACAAGCTCTCCAATAGTAGGGAATGTCAACGAAATCGTAGGAATTCCGCAGCCAAAATAATCCAATATTTTCATTGGAAGATCGAGACCAGAAGACAGGGTATGTAAGGAAATCGCCAAATCAGCTACAGAAATAATCTCACGGTACTCAGAGATTGTAAACCAGGCATTTTTGATCGTAACAGTGTCAGTAAATTCCATTTCTTTGATCTTCGTTTGAAATTGTTCTTGAAGCGGACCCTTTCCGGTGACAATCATTACAATCTTAGCATTGTTACTATTTTCGGCCTGTTGTTGTTCATAGAGTTTCAAGGCATTGATAAGAATATTAAAGTCCTCGTCTGGAGTGAAAGATGTACTGGTGATAAGAATCTTATGAGTTTTATGAGAAAATTCTTTTGGAATTACACCCTTAGTCACAAACTTTTCAATAAGGGTTTCCTTTGTAGAGTCATCATCAACCAAGCATTTGAATTCATTTGCCGGACGATCATACAAAACTACAATTCTGCTTGCAATTTTGGCTCTTACCTTTTCCTTCCGCTTAGCAATCATATGTAATGTAGAAGGAGCAGCGTTAGGAGAAACCGAAACAGAAGCCGAAGCAGGGAGAAATTGGTCGATTAAAAACTCCTTCATGCTTTTAGACACTGTAAGATGGTAAGTAGCAAAATAACTTGATAGTTTAAGCTCATATAACTTCATAAAACGAACCAACGATTTCAGAACAAATGAAGATGAACCCTGGAACTTCAATTGCAAAATCGAGTAATTCAAATTATGCCAATCAATGATTATCTTTGTGTTTCTAGAGAACAACATTTTCCAGACAATGATAATGTGTAAAATAGGCAATATTGGAGGGTTTTGGATCAAAACGTATCGAGAGCCTTTAAACTTGGACTGGAAAAACAATTTAACTAGCAAGAAATGCTGACGAATAACCTTCTCCACTAACCCAATGACACCTTTGAAGGTTGTTGATTTGATGGACTTAATCTCGTTTATTTTTATGTTTGAATCATAGAGGATGTAATCGGGAACATTGGAGAGTAAGTAACCAAATAATTCAACAGAATAACCATTTTTAGAGAAGTTTTTAGCATGATAAGTCATTCTTGGAGAATGACCTAAATCTCCAAGCACAATGATCATGATACTCTTGTCTTCCTCCTCCACATCGTCTTCACCATTATCTTTGACATTAGTTGGCTTGGGTGTAGGTTCGAGCACCGCAGGAAGAATAATGTAGAAGGTTATTGGGATAGAAAGATAGGCGACAATTAGGGCCCAAACCCATAAAGGATAGTCCAACCATCTAATGAAATCAGCAATTATCATATTCTTGCTTGTGTTGGTAGATTATAGGAGCAAGAGGAACAAGAGAAGTAAAATGAATGTAGTAGTAAGATGAGTAAGAAGCAGAGCAATGGCTTATATACTTCTCAGATGGCAATAATATTAATTTAGTAACGCATTAGCGTGGAGAAGTTAAAGGAAAAAAGATTAAAAATCAAAAAAATAGCAGCTGTTTATATAGGTGGACAGAATATAATAGAATACACATATGCCGATTCTAGCACGAGACATCATCATTGAGGAACTGCTAGAATAAAGAGTGCGATAGTGTTTCTAATTGCTTTATTGAATGAATTTTAGAAGTCTAACCAGTACGAGAGCCAGACCATTGATAATCCAACAATCAAGACTATTATTATTACGAAAAATGTCAGTTCAGAAGAAGAAGTCGCCAGAATTGGCTAAGATTGAGCGTGTGGAGCTCTTGGAGACTGGGAAATGGACCAAATTGGAGAAGATTCATTATCTTAATCCTGATGGCAAGAAATGTGATTGGGAACGTGCAGCCAGAACTACCAGAATCGAGGGTGCTAAAATCGATGGAGTAGGAATTCTTGCTTTGATTAAAGAAGCGGGAGCCAGTGACAAAAGAGGTCCTAAAATTGTACTACAGAAGCAATTCAGACCTCCAATCGAGGGGATATGTATTGAGTTTCCTGCTGGTTTATTAGATGCTAATGAGACTCCAGTTCAATGTGCAATTAGAGAATTACATGAAGAAACTGGCTACATTTGTGAAGAAGCTACTGATCATGTTGAAAACTCAGAGATATTGTTCAATGATCCGGGTTTTACCAACACAAACTTGATCATGGTTGCTTTACAAGTGGACATGAGCAAGCCTGAGAACCAGAACCCAGTGCCAAAGTTAGAAGACAATGAGTTCATTGAAACGTTCTTGGTTGATTTAGAGGCATTACCTGAAGAGTTGGCCAAATTGAGTGCTAAAGGGTACAAAATAGACTCGAAAATCGGTAGCATTGCAACCGGTATACAACTTGCAAAGAGATACAAATTCTGAGCTAGTAACTATACATGATATATATATAAATGTTATGCAGTTGAAGATCCCTAAAATAGTAAATATTTTATAAAAGGAATCAGGATTAAACATACAAATAAAAGAAGGAAATGACTTGAATATACGACTCTGAGGCGATAAAAACTATCACCATCATTGCCATATGCCAGATCCCGTAGCTCTAAAACTTGTGATGTTTGGATGGATCAAAGACTCTCATTTCGAAGCAAATTCAGGAATAACTCTTGAAGATGCTCAGAAAAGAGAATGACCTGATCCATATGAGTGAAGTGAATACATATTGATATATGCACAGTGACACATTGAAATGATACTTATATAGTTTTCATTGGTCTTTTTCAAGGGCCAATGAATCAGATCAACTTAAGTGAGTGCAATGCTTACGGGGGGAAATAGGAAGGAGAATTGCACGTTTATTGTTTACTTGATTGACTATAGTTGTTAGTAGTAGTAAAAGTAGTAGTAGTAGTAGTAGTAACTATGGAAGATAAAAAATTTTCACCTTTTATAGGGCCTGGAGCCAGGGCCATGGTTATGTGCACAGGCCGAAGGAATATTGATTTTTATCTTGCCTTTTTACTGCCATTACTTAAGGAAGTCTATTGGCTTGGGTATAGCTTTTTTACTACTTATAACCTCCTACCCCCTTATACTTACGGCTTACCCCCTGTTTGAAATCAAAATGACAGAGAGCACAACAAACATGAACGGAAACAAAGAACAGAATATCAAAACCCAGATCATCAAGCAGTTGATCGAGTCGGGAGAGTACGATAAGATCAACACAGAGCTCAAGCAGAGACTATATCAAAGCGGATGGATAGACGAATTGAAGCAGAAGATCTTTGAAATCATGAACAAAAACGACAGCACCGACTTGAAATTCGGAAACATAATCAACCAGCTCAATCTCGACGAGTTTTACAATGAGAAGATCGACGACTCGATCAAGCGGGACTATTTGCAGTCATTGAAGGACTTCTTGCTAACGAATTTTGAGATGCTCTAGACGCTATCTAAGTTGTATCTCCTTATCTCCTTATCTCCTTATCTCCTTACGATATATTTAAAATAATAGATAATGAAGCCAATACACATCGTTTATGACGTTATGACGATAAGCATTTGTAAATACATGTTGTACCATTTCCATGGATGCACCGCCCGTAAGCGCCATTAGCACCCTCCGCACACCCAATTTCTCCACTTTACATCCATCATTCATTATCGTCCCGTCTGAGTGCGCTTGCCCCTCCTCTTGGTATTTCTCCAGTGCGTCGCCCTTTCTTTTTTTCGTGGGTATAACAATCGCCCCAGTTGACTGCCATTCAGCCTTTCGATTATCGGACATCCTAAAAATCCACGGCTGCCCCGGTGGAAATTGAAACAGTTTTCTGTCACTGGCAATTGTAATTACTTCCCCAGAAAACCAAGGGCGGGTGGATATCATATTCGTCATCCTACACTAAACTAAACTACTAATCAGTGATCCGCTTCCCTTATACCATTTCTTAGCGTTTTTCTCATCAACCCAACCTTATATTTGGCGGTGTTCCTGTTCCCCTCACTCTCTCACTCTCCCGGTAAACCATGGCCTCCACAACATTTTATTTTCAACAATTTCACGATATGGGTCTGGTGTGGTGTGGGCATATTGTTATACGACTTGTAATACTATTTATATTGGGTATCTCCCTAGGTTTACCATGTAGGTTTCTTTCTTCTTGTAGCTCTCTTATTGTAGCTCTTCCTCGATAAGCATTTTTTTTTTGTCGTTATACACTCAGATAGTTTATACTTCACCAATTGCTAGATTATCGCTTAATAAAAATGTCAAAACCACTTGAAAATGAGCACTTGATGCACGAGGATAAGATCTTTCCTCCTTCTGATTGGGTTAAGAACCACCCTTCCAAGCCAAACCTTTCGTCACTTGCTGAGTACCAGAAGCTCTACAAGCAGTCCATTGAGGACCCAGAGACCTTTTTCGGCGAAGCTGCTAAGGAATTGTCTTGGAGTAAGAAGTTCGACGTTGTCAAGTACCCTAAAAACTCCAAAAGCTTCAATGCTACCTGGTTTTTGGGAGGAGAATTGAATGCCTCCTACAATTGCGTTGACCGTCATGCCTTTGCTAATCCTGACAAGCCTGCTATCATCTACGAGGCTGATGAGCCTGGTGAGGGGTCTATCATCACTTATGGGGAGCTTCTTGCCCAAGTGTCGCAATTGGCCCAGGTTCTTACCAATTTAGGCGTCAAAAAGGGTGATACTGTTGCTGTGTACTTGCCTATGATCCCTGAGGCTATTGTCACGATCTTGGCCATTGTGAGAATCGGTGCTATTCATTCTGTTGTCTTTGCTGGTTTTTCTTCCGGTGCTTTGAGAGACCGTATCAACAACGCCAATTCCAAGATCGTCATCACCTCTGACGAGTCTAAAAGAGGCGGCAAGATCATCGAGACCAAGAAAATCGTTGACGAGGCCCTTAAAGAAGCTCCACAAGTGACTAATGTTATTGTGGTCAAAAGAACGGGCAACAAACACGTTCCTTTCGTCAAGGGAAGAGACTTATGGTATCATGAAGAAACCGTCAAACAAAAGACATATATTCCTCCTACTCCTGTCAATTCCGAGGACTCTCTTTTCCTTTTGTATACTTCCGGTTCTACTGGTAAGCCAAAGGGTATTGAACATACCACGGCAGGGTATCTTCTTGGTGCGCTTTTGACTACTAAATACGTGTTTGATGTCAATCCAAACGACGTTTTCTTTACTGCTGGTGATATTGGTTGGATTACCGGTCATACTTACGTTGTTTACGGTCCTTTGTTGAATGGTGCTACCACTGTGGTGTTTGAGGGAACGCCAGCTTATCCAGACTTCTCTAGATATTGGGATATTGTCGATAAATACAAGGTTAACCAGTTCTATGTTGCCCCTACAGCTCTTAGATTGCTCAAGAAGGCTGGTGACAAGTTCATCGAGAACCACAAGTTAGATTCCCTTAGAGTCTTGGGTTCTGTCGGTGAACCTATTGCTGCTGAGATCTGGGAATGGTACAACGAGAAGATTGGTCGTGGTAGATGTACTATTCAAGATACTTACTGGCAAACAGAAACCGGATCTCATTTGATCTCTCCATTGGCTGGTCTCACTCCTATGAAGCCAGGTAGTGCCTCGTTGCCTTTCTTTGGTATCGATCCTGTTATTGTGGACCCTGTTTCCGGAGTTGAATTGAAAGGTAACAACGTTGAAGGTGTGCTTTGCATCAGAAACTCATGGCCATCCATCACAAGATCGGTCTGGCAAGACTATGAAAGATACCATGAAACGTACTTCAAGCCATATCCAGGCTACTTTTTCACTGGTGATGGAGGAGCTCGTGACGGTGATGGATTCTACTGGGTTCTTGGTAGAGTTGATGATGTTGTCAATGTTTCTGGTCACAGATTATCTACAGCTGAAATCGAGGCTGCTATCTTGGAAAATGAAATTGTTTCCGAGAATGCTGTTGTTGGTTACGCTCACGAGTTGACTGGTCAAGCAATTGCTGCCTTTGTTGCCTTGAAGAACAAAAACTTGCCTGAATCTTCTATTGAAGAGGCCAAAAAGAACATCATTTTAGGTGTCCGTAAATCTATTGGTCCTTTCGCCGCTCCAAAGGTTATCTTTATTGTTGACGATTTGCCAAAGACGAGATCTGGTAAGATTATGAGACGTATTTTGAGAAAGATCTTGGCCGGTGAGGAAGACCAATTAGGTGATACTTCTACATTGTCTAACCCTCAGGTTGTCGAAGACTTGATTCGTATTGTCAAGTCTTCGAAGAAATAGTTATTAGTTTAGTATTATTCGCTTGTTTTATTTAACCTCTACATATATAGTGTAGAAGACTATAGTTTTCTGTTACAAATATAAATTATTGCTAATTGTGTGTAGTGCTATTGCTATTACTATTGCTGCTGCTATTGCTGTTGCAATTGAATTACTATTACCATTACTATTGAAGTTACCATTACTAACAGACCCCCGCAAAAAATGTCATAAAAAATTTATTATCGGAACGGTTAGTTATGACACAGCCGTTATTTGAATCATCATATATAGCATACTTTTATTTAATAATTGTGACGGCCGTTGCTTAATTCATGCTGTCAATCTGTCAAATATAACATGAGACCTGCTTCCAAGTTCGAGGAATATTATATCTGGAGATCCAGATTGAATCTCAGTACAACCGTTTCTTTCACTGCCGAATATTCCCAGCCTATTTTCAGCACGGTAAATCAGCCCTATTTAATCATCGCTTTGAACGCACTTATCAAAAGCCATCAACAACTTCATAGCAACTTCTTTTGTGAGGATGACAATAAACATGTATTCAAGACATTGGATAAGATCGTTCTCTCTGATGTTCTTGAATTCAGAAATAATCAAATGTATAACGCTGAATACCTAGAGAAACTACATAGTATCGAAAACACATTCCATTACAGCATCAACAAACCGTTGTGGAAACTTATCATTCTCAATGATCTGACAGCTACTTTTCTTTATGATCACACAACACTTGATGGTATGAGTGGAGTGTTGTTTCATCAGGAACTCACAGAGAGCTACAGCATGGCTTCTGCTTCTTCTTCTTCTACTACTACTACTACTACTACTACTGCCATTCAATTATCTAAAGACGTGATCTTCACCTCCGACTCAACTATTGAAGATTCTTCTTATCAGTCTCAAGAATCACGTATTAGCATGCCTTTACCAATACCCTTTATCATTCAAATAGTTTATTCTGTATTGCTTAAACCGGTGCTTCATCATTATTTGTCAAGAGTGACAGACTTCTTCAAGAGTGACGACACAATCTTCGAGTATCAGAGGAATGAATCTGTCAGCATATCACGATTTCTTCTCATGAACTTCTCCAGCCTTGAATTACAGAGCTTGCTTTATAGTTGTAAAGCAAAAGAGATCGGTATTTCTGTCTGGCTTGCTATGGCCTTGAGAATAACTTTAGGGACTCTCTTTGATGACAAAAAGGTGAAATATTCAATCCCTGTAGATTTAAGAAGATTTATAGATCCGCAGTCTGTAGAGAATGATACCGGAGCTACTCTTGGTTTGAACGTTTGTGCATTTGAAGAGGCTTTTCCATCGGATCTTGGTGATTCCATAACAGATACTAACAGAAGACAAATAAAAAAGGCTGCTCAAATCGCAACCAAACAGCTAAGTAAATCCTTAGATAGCAGATGTCGTGATTCCCTTCTACCTCTTATGTCCTTAAATCTCCTCCCATCCATCAAAAGCTTTCTCCAAAGCTCAGCAGAGTCAGAGCATCATAATGCCGCTATAGAATGTTCTAATCTTGGCTTATTCGCCAACAAAAACCACTCCAACGACCTAAAAGTCGTGAACGCATACTTTTCCAGTGGTACAGTAGTGGTTGGGCCATTGTTTGATATGTTTATGGTGTCAACTGAAACCGGCGGGTTGAATATTTCCTTTGTTACTTCTGAACAATATTCAGCCCAGCTTGATATCATCGACGAACGTTTCAAAGGAATCTGTATGTCAATAACTAGTTCTACATAAACTGCATACGATAATAATGTAATAAAATTGGCATAATAAATGGCAATATGTAGATAATAAAGATAAGTAAAAACAAACAACATCAGCATCACATATGAATTTTTATAAGATCCTGTATATCAATTCTTATAAGATTGATCAGCAGCTACGATCTCAATCAAATTCTTGACAGTATCAGGGTTAGACAACGTTGAAGTATCGCCTAATTGGTCTTCTTCACCGGCCAAGATCTTTCTCAAAATACGTCTCATGATCTTACCCGATCTAGTCTTTGGCAAATCATCAACAATAAAGACAATCTTAGGAGCTGCAAATGGTCCAATCTCTTTACGGACAGTAAGTCTTAAAGCCTGTTTAGCATCGGCAAGTTCTTCCTTGCTCAAGCCTTTCATGTTATCTTTCAAGGCCACAAATGCTGCCACTGCTTGACCAGTCAAATCATGGTTATATCCAACGACTGCGTTTTCAGCCACTACTGGATGCTCCAAGATTGCTGCCTCAATTTCAGCTGTAGATAATCTGTGACCAGATACATTGACAACATCATCAACTCTACCAACAATCCAATAGAATCCATCCTGATCACGTGCAGCGCCATCACCAGTGAAGAAGTAGCCTGGGTAAGGCTTAAAGTAAGTTTCGTCGTAACGGTCGTAATCACCCCAAACACCTCTTGTGATCCCTGGCCATGAATTCTTGAAAGCCAAAATACCTTCAACCTTGTTCTCTTTGAGTTCCTTGCCTGTTGCAATATCCAAAATTGCAACATCGTTTCCGAAGAATGGTAACGACACTGACCCTGGTTTCATTGGGGTAATTCCGGCTAATGCACCAATCATTGGACCACCTGTCTCTGTTTGCCAGAATGTGTCTTGAACAGTACATCTCTTTCTTCCAATGGTCTCGTAATACCATTCCCAAACCTCAGGAGCACAAGGTTCACCAACAGTTCCCAATGTTCTCAAACTGGAGAGGTCGTACTTCTTGATATGCTCATTTCCAGCACGCTTCAATAATCTAAGAGCAGTAGGAGCAACGTAGAAAATGTTTGCCTTGTACTTATCTATGATCTCCCAGAATCTTGAGACGTTAGGGTATGTTGGAGTGCCCTCATAAACAACAGTGGTTGATCCGATCAATAATGGAGCGTAACAAACATAAGTGTGTCCTGCAACCCATCCAATATCAGCACCGGTAAATACAACATCTTCAGGAGACATGTCGAAACAGTATTTGGCTGTCAAGATGGCGTGGAGCAAGTATCCAGCTGTGGTGTGGATCAATCCCTTAGGTTTACCTGTAGAACCAGAAGTATACAAAAGATACAAGATATCTTCAGAACTGACATGGGTAGCTGGGACATAAGGCTTGAATTTCTTGACTTCTTCGTGATACCAAAGATCTTTCTCACTGTTAAATGGAACAGATTTGTCATTTGTTCTTCTCACCACAAGGACATTTCTGACCTGTGGTGTTTCCTTCAAGGCCTGGTCAACAATTCTCTTGGTTTCGATAGTTCTGCCACCTCTCTTTGATTGATCGGTGGTGATAACTATTCTTGAGTCGGCATCATTAATACGATCACGTAATGCTGTGGACGAAAACCCTGCAAATACCACAGAATGGATAGCACCGATTCTGACGATAGCCAAAAGCGTAATAATGGCTTCAGGGATCATTGGCAAATAAACAGCAACAGTGTCGCCCTTTTTGACTCCAAGACTGGTCAAAACTTGGGCTAATTTGCAGACTTTAGCAAGTAATTCACCATAAGAGATCTTATAGCCCTCTCCAGGCTCATCGGATTCATAAATGATCGCAGTTTTATTAGGATTCTTTAAAGCATGGCGATCGACACAATTGTAGCAGGCATTCAACTCCCCTTCCAAGAACCAAGAGTTATGGAATCCAGTCTCCGGGTATTTGACGGTTTTGAAGTCCTTGAACCACGAGAGATTCTCCCTGGCCATGTCACCGTAAAACTTTATTGGATTCTCGATGGATTCTTTATAAAGCTTTTCATACTCAGCCATGGAGGAGAGATTTGGCTTATGAGGGTGGTTTTTGATCCAATCCTTTGGAGGAAGGATCTTCTCATGGTTCATCAAATGTTCGTTCTCGAGTGATTTAGCCATATTGGGGTTTTTAGTGGTAGTAGTATTATTTGTTAGATAAGCAGTATAGATCTAAGGCTACAGATATCTATCTAACTACAATGTAAATATAGAGCAACATATATCTCGACATAGACAGAAATCATATAATATTTATACTGTAAGATATTCTAATATACCCTATCAACATCTCTCCGCAGTACGAAACTAATTGGGAAATGAGATAGTCAATTCCGAGAGATGTGTGGCTATCTGCCTGCAATTTTGGATATCATTGAACAAGAACCAGGACCCCAAAAAAGTCTTATAGCTCTTCTCCTCCATCGATATCATCAAAAAAAAGAACAAAAGCCAAAAAAAGAAAAGAGACAAAGAAGTGAACTGCAGTTTTTGTTCTCCCCTATCTGAATATAGGGAGCGAACCTGCTAACGAGCTTAACCGTTTCAGTTATCTGGCTGGGGAACAACTACTTCGTATTGAGGGTATGAAAATCATTCGATAACTGGTAGCTGAAACCAAGCATGAATGGGTTATTAGGGTTCCTTTGGCCAATTAACGACAATGGTAATGTCATTAACGGTGTCAATTTCTTAATAACCCCACGGCTAATGCTATTAATTTGACAGGTTCTTTTGGTCCTCGCTAAAAAATCTGGGGTAAAAATCATGCCGGGAAACTGGAGGTTCTGGATTTATCCTTAGTTCCCTCGCAGCGCGCAAAGCAACCATGGGGAATTAGCTTGGCTTGATTTTGTAAGGCCGAAAAACCTCGGCTCCGCTTGTCATATCGTGACTCCACTTAACGACTCCACCTGGTCCCACATTGAATGATGTTCACAAGGTTCGAGCTCGGGCCCGTAATTCTGTGTTCTTTGTACATATTATGGGGCAGATTAGGTGTTTGACGGAGACCTAACGCGTGATTGTTCAGTCTCCGCAGATGAGTTTCTTATCGTCGAACATGCAGATGAGGCTGTAACAAATCTGCAACTAGACGGTACTTGTCTAGTACGGGTATACATCGGAGCTACAACTTTCATGTACTGTCTTTGATATATAAAATTGCGTAGTTACAATGTAGTTACAGTGTAGTTACAATAGTCTCAATGGTAAAAACGTGTATTATTGATTATGCGAGACTCGGACATTTACCGGTCTGCGGTATCAAATCGCCAATGCTTTACTAACTATCTCTGAAAGTGCTATGGCTGTCTCTTCTTGATATCTTGGAGCCACAACTTGTACTGACACAGGTGTTCCGTCATATAGCTCCGGATCATAGAGTCCATGCACCACTTTATCTTGAGGAGTAACAGGCTCGAATTTTTCCCCAACAACATCAATCAGTTTATCGGCTTTTGTGACTGGGGTTATACATACAGCATAATCCAAGGTGTTGAATTGGGCTGTATAATCTCCCCAAAACTTCACGACATCTGGCGTATGAAAGGAAGCAGAGTCCCACACCGGACAGATTAACCCGTCTACAGGTCTACCGGTACTGGTTAATTTATCAGTGCTCCACCAATAATCATCTACAGCTTGCTGCGACTCATATCTTCGCTTTGCTTGATCCCAGTGCTCGTGAATGTTTGCTACCCCTTCAGGAAGACCAGAACTACCAGCAATAGCTAAAATCTCGCTGACAATTGGCTCGCCGCTTTCAGCACAAAGATCAACCACCTCCTTATACCCATCAGCTCCATAGATATCGACAGCGATTTTCTGGAGATGCATGGTTGAAACCGGTGGGTCCCATTCAATTACTTCGTGACCCGCACTCTTCAAAGCAGCTATGACAGTCTCAATAGCTCTTTTCACAGGAGGATGTGGCTGAACAAATTTGTTCCATTTCTGAACTGCAAAGCTTAACTTTTTTGGCAATTCTACAGGTCTCCATTCAATAGGTGGAACTTTAGGGTCATAAACCCATGGCTTGTTGTCAATAACTAACTTGGTGATGAACTTTAAGTCTTGTAAGTCTTGACACATAGGCCCCACTACCGAACTTAAAACCGGTTGATTAGCAAACGAATTGGTCAATTTACAATAAGGTAATCTATTGGTTGAACCACGTAACCCATAGATTCCTTGAAACCCACTTGGTACTCTAATTGATCCACCAATATCGGTTCCCCATCCAATCAAGGCCCCTCTAGCTCCAACAAGAGCACCTTCACCTCCAGAAGAACCACCACATGAAACCTTTCGGTTGATTGAATTGTACGTGGCTCCGTAAATATTGGAGACCGTGGCATATGCCATCATTGCCATGGGAGTGGTCGTCTTGACAAAGAAAATTGCCCCGCTTTTTTCGAGGATGATTGCAAGTTTAGAGATGTCATCTTTCTTGATAGGTTTGTTCAATAGTGAGATGAACCCCATAGCTGAATCGATCCCCTCTAAATTGATCTGATCCTTTACGGAGATTGGAATCCCGTGCAATGGACCCACAGTCTTTCCGGTTTTCTTAAAATACGCATCCAATTCTTTAGCTTTGGTGAAAGCTTTCTCGAAGAAAATCTCTGAGCAACAATTGACTAACTGTTGCAACAAAGCAGTACGATGACAGAAAGCATTGGTGACCTCTGTTGCCGTCAATTCCCCGGTTTTGATCTTCAGAGCAAGTTTTAAGACCGTCGAGTGTGTAATTTCATTCTCTTCCTTTGGTAAGATTTTATCTAAATATAAAGATGCGTTTGGTTCTTCCTCGGCAGATGGGAGATCCTTTAAGATCCATTTCTCGGGGATGGCTTTTAAAAGGGAGGCACGTTTAGCCTCAGCAATTTCTTTCCAGGTCATGGCTGTAGATATACTATTTTGAGTTATATATTTAACAGATTAAGTGATGAGTGATGAGTGATGAGTGATAAGGGATGAGGGATGAGGGATGAGGGATGAGAGCAATGTAAAAAAAAAAGGAGAAAAAAGTACGGAATTGCTCTGCTTAAATATGTCTAACTATTGTTTACTATCTATGTGCAATAGATAGATATGTATATCTTTGGTACAACTGTGTAGTGAGACAATAAGACACTCAACCAGTTTCTCTATAAGCGTTCAATTGCTTATCATCTGTTATCAGCAAGCAATATTAAACTTCCGCCGTTTTTCTGTGTGTTGATAGTGATAGCTGTGGACAAAAAGTTCGGCTAAAATGCAATTATCGATCGATCTTATCATTGGAAGCCATCTCCTGAATCCAGCCCTTTTCCCGAATATAATTCCATTTCCCTGAATTCTACTAATAAAACTTTCATTTAAACTAATATACTGTAATAGCGTAGTACCCATTGCGTTGCTTATATTCCCGATGCTGAGTTAACACTCAGCATAATCCCTCCGGATAAGCTCTTCTCTTAGGAGACCTTGTTACCACCGTTTTGGTAGTTTCCGCCGGTGAAAAATGCCAAACTGGCGATCTGGTTTCTTGGGAGAAAATGAAATTTCCAGCTGTACAGTGCTTAATTAATGGCGTATGTATCACTGTTTGGGCACCCCTTATAACTACAATCACTGAATTTGATGCTGAAAAGGTAATCATGTTGTCTTATAGTACATATTTACGAAGTTACGCGTGGTTTGCCACTGTAATTTCATCGTTTCTCCTAGTTACTGTCAATGGGTTGGAACAGAATTCTGTCAATATTAATTTGGTCGCAAATTGGAACACCCCTCCGTTCCAGCTACAATTGCTTGAGACTCTTGCGTCCTACAATGAAAGTTTGTACGTTAATGCGCTTGCCAAGATCCTCCAGATTGATTTATCTCTGGAAGACGAGGAAGCCGGCTCTGATTTTGACGAAACTGCCAAGAAGCTTTCAGACAAACAATATTACGACTCGGTGTTTGGTTTAGTGTCTCATGACGACAGAAAGTTGTTAGATGTTTATTTAGCTAATAACTTTTATTCACCTCGTGTAATTGCTCAATTCAGACACTATAATGAGTCTGTGGTTCCGGAATTTCAAGGGAAACTCTCCGGATGTGTTTCAACCTTTGATGGTTCTGAAACTGACCGCAGTTTACCTATAAGATCATGGGTGTTGAACGGAGATGATGTGCTTTGCAATCCAAAAGATATTTTTGCTTTGCAAACCAAATCGTCTTCTTCGGAATCTGTTGAGATCTTTCCGTTCGATAGAATCATCGGCGAGGTTTCAGATGCTCCATTGGTGGTTCTTTATGGTGATGTCACTGATCCTAAGCTTCGGGAATACTTTTTCCATTTGTATGAGTCGGCTAAGGTTGGTAAGGTCAGATTTATATGGAGATATGTCCCACCTCCTGCGGGTAGCTCCAAACAGCCATTGGCTGGTTATGGTGTTGATTTGACGTTGAAACGAACAGACTATATCGTCATTGATGACCGTGATATCCAAGACAAGCTCAAGAACATCAAGAATCTTGACGGAAAGGACAATGCTGTTGAAGCCAGTCTTTCAGACGAAGAGTCTTCTTTAGACTCTGAAGAGGACGAGAACAGTGTTGTATTCTTGAACCATAGCTACAAGAGAATCAATGGTGTCAATAAGAAAAAATTGAAGAACTTTGGTCTCAGATTATCGTATTTCATACTTAACAGACTTTCAACCACAGATGGGTTTGTTAAGTTCGACTTGTTGAAGAAATTAAGCAGTGAGTTGCCTAAATATGCTTATGATGTCTTGAACTCTAAAAGATTCAAGTTTTCAAAGCATGAGGAATCATTCAAGCAGTTTCTTGCAAGCCTCAGAAAGAACTTGGAGATCATTAAGAAATCTTTAGGTGAACAAGGGATCTATATTAATGGTAAAAAGGTCTCGCCTTCAAGATTGAATCTCTTGGAATTGTTAAGAGTTTTGAAGTCAGAGATTGCATTCTCTAGAAAAGTCCAATCTGATCTATCATTATCCCCATTATTGACTAAAAGCTTGATTAGTGAAAATGCTAAACTCTCTTTGGTGGCTAAAAACGAATTAGTCTCCGGAAGTGGTAGTGCCAGATACAACGTTCCTAAAATCATCGAAGAGTCTGGAATGAAAGACTATGTGGTTTACTTCAATGACTATGAAAAGGATGAGAGATTCAGCATGTTTCCTACGAGTCGTAAAGTGTGGTCGAATTTAGGCAGAGGTAAAATCCCTAATTTCAGAGAAAACGTCTTGGATCTTATCTTCGTGGTCAATCTTTCTGACTCGAGATTTGTAGACATTATCTCCCAGATTATGAAGGTTGTTCTCTCCGGAAGAGTTAGCCACAGAATTGGGATTATCCCAATGGCTTTACCTGCTGATAGTGAATTCTACGCAAAACGTAACGGTAGACCGATGCCTGGTGGACCAATGGGCTATGATGTCACAGTTCCTGACTACCATGTTTTAGATACTTTGTTGATGAAAAAGTTCTATGATTCCGCGGCAAAAGGAGAAGCTCTTAAGTTTTTTGAGAACTTAAACGAAAACAGAGCAATGATCTACTTGGCAGTCTTGAAAGCCGAAAAGAGCTACAAAGAGACAATTGGCGACCATGATAATTTTAAGCTTTTGAAAGCTTTGGGTGTGTCGGAACCTTACATTATTGGTGATGGGGTTTTTGCTCCTTTCGACTTGGAGTCTCACTCTTGGAGACAGTTCTTGGGTAACCAAATCTTTAGTGATGCTGCTCTTATCAGCTCAATGGTTGACGACGGAACTATACCTCTTAAGGAACCGGAAGACCAACCTCCTAAAAAGTTGGCCGACTATTTGTATCTTGATGCGTATCAACTGAGAAATCCATTGGTTATGGTTGATGATACTGATAGTATCGAATATGTGGATATAGGTAAGGAGTTTCTTATTAAAGTCAGAAACACTCCTAAGATCTTCCCATTTGTCAGTGTTTATGACAAGGAATTGAACAACCGAGTTTACACACATTATTCGATGTCTCTTATTGGTGATTTCTACAGCAAAAAGACTGCTACTCAGCTTATAGAGATCTTGAAACACGAGTTGGCTGCTACTGTTGGAAGCGCCACCCACTACAGAACAAAATATAGATTTATTAACACTAACAAGAACAACACTTTGGTTGAAAACGTTGGAAAGCTTCTTAATCATAAGGACTTTCCTAGAATCGCTAACCTTAAAGCCTCAATAAAGTACTTGACCATGAATATGGACGACTTATCTGACGAATATGAACATAATGATGAGGGAATTGTTAGCTTATTAGCTTCTATCAATCTCGATGTGACTTCTTCAGCATATCCTATCGTTCTTTTCAATTCAAGAGTTGTCCGTTTGACCGAGGAGTATCCTGTTTTGGAAGACTCTATGGTTACTAATCTTGTCAAGTACGAGGCAAAATTCAGACTTCATGATTTTCTTTTCAAAGTTATCAACGAGATGGCTGTCGAAAGTATCAAAGTTTCAAACCTTGACCGGTTTGACTGGATTGATGTGTTCTTCTCTCAGATGATCACTAGTTTCAAGCCACCGGTTGGCATTGCACAGTACAGAATCGAGGAGTTTATTCCAAGAATCCAATTGGAATATCTCAAATTTGAACACTCTCTGATAGAATTAGGATCTGGTCCTGAATCTAAGGATAAGTCTGACGTTAATATTGTTGCCTTAGTGAATCCAACTGATGAATTAGGGCAAAAAATATTATATATGCTTGATTCATTGAGAAGCTTGGCCCAAGAAAGTGACAACGTTCATATCACGTTGTTGCTTGTGCCAGAAGTGGCAATTGACGAGCTAAATATCAAGCGTTTCTACAAGGGTAACTACTTGCCAGGGTTGAAATTCACCAATGAAGGTCAAGTGGATGTCTCTCAATATGATGTTCATTTCAATAATGTTCCTGAAGAAACGTTATTTACGTTGGACTTGGATGTCCCACAGCCTTGGATTGTGTTAGCTAAAGAATCTGAGTACGATTTGGATAACATCAAATTGGACTTGACTAAAGACAAGATTGTCGCGGGTGTATATGAGTTAGAAAGCATTATTGTTGAAGGATACTCTTATACTAGCGGTGAACCGCTTCAAGGAATTCAATTAGACTTGATTGATCATTTCAAGGACGAAAAATACGCCGATACTAACATCATGTCGCTTTACAATTACTTCCAATTACCAGCAAATCCTGGGTTTTGGGATGTCAAAATTCGTGATGGAAGTAATTCTTCAGAACGTTTCTCGCTTACTGATTCAAATGGAGGTAACATCGACAAAATATCTGTTGGATTATTAGATCTTGATGGGGTTGAAATGTCTCCTCGTTTTGTTAAGAAAACTCCAACCAAGTCAAAGAAGCTCTTGAGTTTCTTATTGAACAAGAAATCAAAGCTTGCGCCACCTGTAAAGCAAGCAGATATCAATATCTTTGCTGTTGCCAGTGGTCATTTGTATGAAAGATTATTAAGTATCATGACAGCTTCTGTAAGAAATCATACCGAACATTCTGTAAAATTCTGGTTGATTGAGAACTATATGTCACCTAATTTCAAGGCATTTTTACCTACTTTGGCTGCCCATTACAACTTTGAATATGAATTGATTACGTACAAATGGCCACATTGGTTGAGAGGCCAGCGTGAAAAACAGCGGACTATCTGGGGTTATAAGATATTATTCCTAGATGTCTTGTTCCCTCAAGATTTGGATAAAGTCATTTTCGTTGATGCAGATCAGATTGTCAGAACAGATATGAAAGAACTTGTCGATTTAGATTTACATGGTGCACCTTATGGTTATACCCCAATGTGTGATTCTCGTAAAGAAATGGAGGGCTTCAGATTCTGGAAAACTGGTTACTGGAAACAGGTATTGGGCGAAACATATAAATATCATATCAGTGCCTTATATGTAATTGATTTGCAGAAGTTTAGAACAATAGCAGCTGGTGATCATCTTAGATATCATTATCAACAGTTGAGTTCCGATCCTAACTCTTTGTCTAATCTTGATCAAGATTTGCCTAACAATTTACAGCACAAAATCGAGATCTTTTCATTACCCCAAGAATGGTTATGGTGTGAGACTTGGTGCGATGATGGAAGTTTGAAAAACGCAAAAACCATCGACTTGTGCAACAATCCATTAACTAAGGAGCCTAAATTGGACCGTGCTAGAAGACAAATTCCTGAATGGACCCCTTACGATAATGAAATTGGGAGATTACTTGATGAGTTTAATGCAAAGAAATCAGGACATGTTATTGAAGAATCACCTGATGTTCCTTTGGATGTCATAGCAAACAAAGAGGATGAAAACCTTGACAAAGAGGAAGAAGAGGTTGCTCAATCTCTTGAAGAATTTGATGAGGCTGACACTCCAAATGACGTACATGATGAATTATGATTTTTCCTTTCCTTTCTTTTCCTTTTGATGGTATTCTGAGATCCTTTGTTATACAATGCATGGATACTTTTGATAATAAACTTTGTAAGTCATAGCATATATTATTAGTTAAAAGCAAAGCATTAAGCCAAGTTCAAAACGAACTCAGCAAGAACAGAAAGTGAATGTAAAATAAAAATCGTAACGTCTATAAGTGAATTGGAATGTCTATATAATTGGTATAGTATAGTGGTATTTTTGTTTACTCAAGCATAGAAGAACAGTCTGGACAGCTGGTTGTTGTTGCTTCTATAGATAACACTTTTAGAATTTGGAGTGCTAACCTTTTTGACCGGAGCATGAGAAGATACAATATTTGGTTTGCTATTACCACCCATACGACTAAGTTGCTGATGCTTGCTTTTATAAAAAGAGTTGCTGTTGTTGCTTTTACTATCGCCAGCGATAATTATTTTCATCTGCTGTTGTGGAGCAGTGTTTCTGTTCTGTTTCCAATGACGGGAAGCAGATGGGGAATATTTCAATTGGGAAGATTTGTAACGAGGTTTGGATCCATGACCGGCAGTAACAACACCCATTCCTGAGTTTCTTTGAGAAACAAATGATTTCTGGTCACTGTGATTGCTTGCCTTTGATCTATAGGATGCTCTGCTTTGACTAGTTCTAGTAGCCCGACTGTGAATAGAGGCATGAGATTGATGACCACTACTACCTCCAGAACGGTTACCATTGCTACGGCCCGAATGACGTCCACTGCTACCGTGAGAGTTAACAGATGGAGAGCTGTAAGATCCATTACCTTCAGGAATCAGAACAAGCTTGTTAAGAGTCTTCGTTTTGATTGGAGATGGCAAGATATCGTAGCTGATAGTGTAAGTATCGTTATCGTCATCCTTGACAAGAATCGAGTCTTCGGCCAATCTGATTATATCTTTCTGGTCAGGGGCAAGAGAATTACGAATAGAACTGTTGATTTGAATCCCAGCTTTTGTCATGGTCAAACTCTGTGTTTGTCTTGCGTGCTCGATCTGGTTGTTATCTTCGAGATCCGCATAAGGATTATCAATAGAATACAAGTTGAAGGTATCGTTAGCTGGGTTTCTAATAAGCACAGATTTTCTAGAGACCTTGATGTTGTTCTTATTATCATTGGATCTTCCACGAGTCTGGAACCCAGTTGTGACAGGACGAAGTTGGTTTCCAGTGCCTGTGTTTCCGCCGTTCATCCTTGGAAGCGGAGGTGCATGATTACCAACTTGCTCGAAACTCATTTCACCAAAAGTTGAAGTATGCTTTCTGTAAGTACCACTCAATCTTGTCAATGCGATACTGCCAGTAGATTTTGATCTCTTCAAACCGCTTTTAGATTCAGGGAAGAGGGTGTTAACATTATTGGATCCAATAAGAGGGGCATGATTTCCGCCTTCGTCTTCAAGGTTATTGACCTTGTTGAGAACAGCTTTGATAGCAGTGAACAACTTGTTATTGACAAAGATCGATTTGTGATAATCCTGTTCAGAAGGAGTCTTTGGGGTTTTCGGTGCTTTGGAGTAGTCGTATGTGGATTTTCTATTTTTGATAGAAAGACGTTTCACGTTCTTCATAAAACTCTTTTTTGAAACTACAACTCTGTACTTCAAACTCTTATGAGGATCGTGAGCTTCCAGCTTTCTGTTGTTTCTGTTGTTGGCTCTCATTTTGGCTAATTGAGCTTCAGAGATGGTGAAGTCGTTCTTGTATGTACCGTCTGGAATAGTTGCCTTAGAAGGAAAAGGATCAGCAGCAATGTTTGGTTCTACAGATTGAAAGGGGCTGGAACCAGGTAGAGGAGCAGTGGTTCTCTTCAAGATGGATTTTGGAGCCACTGGAGAGAAAGGCGATGAACTGACCGGTTTTCTGGTAAAATGATTATTGTGAGACACTTTTGGTGACAGTGGGGTATTATTAGCAGGTCCATTCAACTGAAATCCAATTGGACTAGACACAGCTCTAGATGTTTGCTGTCTTGGAGAAGCCATTGGAGAGATCATTATTGGAGATGGAGTTCTTGGGGAATTGAGTCTTGGTGTTTTAGGGGGAGCTCTGGGAGAACTTGGTCTTGATACAGCTTGCTTTGGAATTGGCAGTCCTTGGAACTCGGCAAGCTCATCTCTGTAAGACTTCTTAGGAGTCAGAGGGGCCAGCAGCATTTTTCTGGAGGCCACGATCTTTGATGATTGTGCTAACTTCTTCTGCGGCTTTTGGAGTTGCTTATCCTTGAGAGGTTTTGCAGGTTTCTTTTGGTCTTGAACCGGTCTTCTGACAGGCTTCTTAGAGGTTGTCTTTTTCTTCTCTAAGACCGCTGATTTCTCCTTCTTTAACTGCTGTTTCTGTATTAGTTTGATAGGAGGTAAAGGAACATCAGGCAAGTCAGGACTTAGAAGTAATTGAGACTTGATTCTCCGCATGGATTCGATATTGCTAGCGGAGCGACCAGAATAAATAGAACATGATTCGTCATAATCCACAATCAAGTCTAAAATGAAAGAATAGCAGTTAGATCTCTCATCAAAACCATCGCTCTGGTTAGATTTGCTCTTCTGTAGATGTACTTCAGGAGGAGCATAAGAATCACTGTTGTACTTAACTTCAAAATGAGGAAGTTTAGCATCCAGATCTTTAAAACTTGTAGGAACTGATTCTATCTCTGTATCATAGAGATAGTCATCGATATAGTTATCATCTTTGTCAGCTTGGATGCTGAATATACTATTACTCAAAGTTTCGTAACTGGCATCCTTTTTCTTACTTTTGGGGGCATAGTATTTGGATAAATCTTCGTCGCAATCGTCTCTTTTATCTGAGTCAAAAGAGTCTAGTGACGATGAAAGAGAAATAGCATCAAAATTGAAGAGCTTTTCTGAGTTCTCAGAACCAAGGCTATTATGAGCTTTGACCATCTTCAATAGGCTTGTAGAGCTTTGCAGAAACCGAAAATAAATAAAACTGAAATCAATCAATAAGAATTAATGGGCAAGTATCAACTCATAGGCAGACTTCCTACAATATATATATTTACATACAGCAACAATGACCAACTATGTATTGACAGTATGTACTAACGTGTTTGACATCCGTAGGAATATCACAGTAGATCGTACCTGAAATACCGAAAAACCCATTATAGCCATTATAGCATGTTTTATGTAAAGGGGATGGTTTTAACCTTCGACTCCTCTTTTCTGGATAGCACCCCGAATTACCGCATGTTAAGCAGGATGAACATATCCATAGAAAAGGACTGTGGGTATAAACAGGAAAAAACTGGGCGCAAATAAAATCAGCTAAGTATTTAGCCTCTAGTGCCTCCATTTGCAGAGATCAAACATATAGTGCTGCTTGCAAAGCAATGTAAGAGACACTAGAAGCGATACAAACGATGCAAGTCATCAATATCTAAAACGGTTCTAAAGCTGTTTAATTGTTGCTGTATACCTTAAATGATAGGAGTAATAGTTTGAAAATGGAAATAAGGTTTGTATTATCCTGAAACAGTCATATTGGCAGTGGTTTTTCTGCGTGGTTATGAACGAGTGTTCCAATCTGCCCGTTTGTAAAGACGGACAAAATTGATGGGTCTTCTGCTAATTTGCTGATACAATGTATACAAGCCAGGTATTTTCTTCTGAAATAAGTGCAGTGTAGGCCAGTCTGATTCCAACAAGTGGTGTAACATATACGTCTTATAGTATGGAGCAGCTATTCAAGTTTTCAGTATCAAATTGCTTTGATGTTTCAATACCAAGTTACAGGAAGAATCCATTTTTTTCCCCGATGCCCATTGTGCGTTATAGTGCATAATTCTGCATATAAATATGACTCTGTCGAGGAATATGTGGATAGTAAAAGAAATTCTTTGGTAATAAGACAAAGTGGTGTTTATAGGCTATTGTAGATTAATCTTCGCTCGTTATGTACCTATTATACTATAAATTCTGAATTAGGATGAAGAGGAGCCATTGTATGAATCAAACAAAGTTCTTTGCCATTCTAGCACGTTCTTCCTGGTGCCTGATTCAAAACGATTCATTGGTAGTGATTTGAGTCATTGTCTTAGCCAGGATATAGGTAACAAAGAGACTCCGGCTAAATAGTTCTCCTCAAATAATATCCTTTTATTTGGTTTTGGGTCAGATTCAAAGGCGTTGTGCCTCAAATGACAATAATAACATGCTTTGAAAGACAATAATAGGTGTTGCTTGTATCGTACTTTCATTTGGGTTTGGGTCAGATTCAAAGGCGATGTGCCTCAAATGACAATAATAGGTGTTGTCTGTATCGTACTTTCATACAGTAGCATAAAATAGATGTATCATTCTTTCTGCTGTTTATATGGTGATCATTGTTGTTATTGGTCTTGGTTTTTGATTTTTGTATTACCTATTATTTGATCCGGCTGATAAGTTTCCAATTCTCGAACAACTACTAAAATAAAGAAATAAAAAAATTATTACATAATAATACCAATAACATAATATCTCACACTATGCACCACTTCTTGCCCATATTACTTTGATTTTTCACCTAGAACAAGCTCTCTTATTGTGTTACATGAATTGGTATCTGTGAGCACTTACTGCTACTCATGTTAAAATTTCACGGAAAAAATATGCATGCGTATTATTTACTATGTACACCTATTTACGGTTATTCGAGATGGAGCTGTTTCTTATTACAGGATCATAAAATGTAACATGAGAATAAGATCTAAAGGAAATAAAGCAGTCATATAGAAGAGGGATAAATGATACAAATAACAAAGAAATATGCTAATCTAATAACAATTATTTATTGTTAAGAGATCTTCTTACTCTAACAGCTTCTGCCAATTCAGCGAGCATCTCTTCAGTAGTTTCCCAGCTGACACACCCGTCAGTGATCGAAACACCGTATTTCAAACCTTTTTTACCTTCTGGTGGGATGCTTTGTTTACCAGCATTGATGTTACTTTCAACCATGACACCAATGATTTTGTTTTCACCCTTCTTAACTTGTTCACATACGGAATGGGATACCTTAGGTTGGTTTCTGTAGTCTTTACTGGAGTTACCGTGAGAACAGTCAACCATCAAGACACCTGAAGCTGGCAATTTAGCCTTAACTTCGGCGACGGATTCTGGATCGTAATTGGTACCCTTCTTACCTCCTCTCAAGATAATGAAACAGTTTTCGTTACCTTTGGTGGTGGTGATCGAAGCAAGACCTGATTTGTTGATACCCATGAAGTGATGAGAGTGAGCAGCGGCCTTGACAGCATCAAGGGCAACGTCAACGGATCCATCAGTTCCATTCTTGAAACCGATTGGGAAGGAAAGACCTGATGCCAATTCACGATGAAGCTGGGATTCAGTGGTTCTAGCACCAATAGCCCCGAAAGATAAAGCATCGGCCAAGTATTGAGGAGAGATGGTATCCAACATCTCAGAAGCAATAGGGATCCCCAAGTTAGTTAAGTCGGAGAACAACTTTCTAGAAACTTGCAAACCTTTGTTAATGTTGAAAGAGGAGTCCACATCAGGGTCATTGATCAAACCTTTCCATCCAACAGTAGTTCTTGGTTTCTCCAAGTAAGCTCTCATCACTATGACCAATTCATCTTGGTACTTAGCGATTTGACCCTTCAAACGGTTGGCGTAATCAAGGGCTGCTTCGGAATCATGGATGGAACATGGTCCCACAATCACAAGAAGCTTGTCAGATTTTTGACTGACAATTTCAATAGAATCTTTACGACCTTTAACGATCGTGTGAAGAGAGAATCTTGAAAGTTTCACTTCACTTTGCAAAAGAGCTGGTGACATCAAAGGATCGTAACCAGCGATTCTCAAGTCATCGTATTCTTCCGGTCCAGGAGTTCTGGAGCGGGTTTCATCTGGTTTGAAAAATGGAGTAGTCATGATGTGTTTTGCTGTCAATAAAGTCGTTAAAGAGTGGAATATAAAGTGAGCAAGAAGTATTGAAGAAGGAATAACAAGAAAGAACAGCTAGCTGCGGATTTATAATAATTTAAAAGACGGATAGAGAATTTCAGTCATTATATGTAAGAAAAATTTCACACGTTCAGAGCCAATTTGAAATTTTTTTCTTATTAATCCGTCATCGGGGAAAAAATTTCGATTAATTAATTCAGTCATAAAAAGACTGTTGAAGGTCCTCTAAAAAAGAGTGAGGAAAATTTTTATTTAGGTTGATCATGTGATTTTGACAGATATACCGGTTAGACGGAGCTTACAGGTAGATATTCCGATGAGACATGAGATGTAATTTTATTTATTATGTGATTATTGTCATGATAGTCAATTAGCGAGAGAACGCTAAGAGGAAGAAAAGAAAAGAAAGAGAGAATTACAGAGAAACCGACCGAAATATCCTTGAAAAAAAAAGAAAAAAATCAAACCCGAAGAAGAGGAGAAGCATTGGATCAACCAATACTAGGAACCCAGTAGGAAATCAATTCCTTAGGGAAAAGAAGGTAAAGTGAGGGAATAGAGAATTGAAAAGAATTGAAATTGAAAAAGGAGAAGAAAGAAGTTAGTTTGAAACAACCAAAGTGATCTTCTTGACCTTCTTGAGTGATTTGCTGTTTGGATTTGAGTGTGTTCTGAAATGCTGCATACAGTTGTCTCTTCTAGAGAACTTTGATACACATCCAGCGTATGGACAAGCGAATTTCTTTTCTCCGCTGTGAATCTTTCTGTGTCTGGTTAAATGACCAGCTGTTTTGAACCGTTTATCGCAGACTTTGCATTGGAACTTACGGTCCTTTTGAAGGTTAGGGTTTGATACAAATCTCGAGGTGAAGGTCTTGATATCTTTTGAGGAAACTGGGATGAATGGAGCAGCAAGACCGCTAACAGATCTGCGGAAATCGAGAATACTGGTTTGAGCTCTGAAAGCAATTGGAGTAGTGTCTATGAAATCTGCTTCATCCTCATCTTCATCTTCATCATCGGCAACTTCTGTTATTGGAGTAATTGGTGCCATTGGAGTACTAGGAACAGAAACAATGTGTGATTGAGGAGTCATTGGGGTACATGGTCTAGAAGAAGCAGCTGGAGAAGAAGAGATATCACTAAAAGGAGTAGCAGTCATGTCTCTCAATTTCTCATATTGGAACTCCCTTGGGGCTGGGGTAGAAGGCTTTGATGGTGGTTGGAAAGATGTGAATAATGGGAACACATTCGAGCAGTCCTCGTCATCATCGTTATTCAAAAGCGCATTAATTTTTATAGATCTTCTAGGCGTGGCACTTTGCGATTGGGTCTTATTTTCGGCCTCAACAGCCTTGCTGTCGTAGTTGAAGGTAAGTTTTGCGATTGAACTCATTTTTATTGTTTTTATTGAAGGTGTGTAGGAGAATGATTATTTGGATTGAGGCTGTTGGCAGAAGAAGAAATCAAAAGAAAGAAGTCTTGGGATTAGATGGAAAAACCTGGATTTTCTGGGTTATTTATACTGAACAAGGTGGAACCCTTATCGACAAGGCTTCTCTACTCACTAACAACTCTTGCGGAACATATGGATACTCTTGAGAACTTACGGAATGCTTTTCTTGGAGAAAGAAGCCGTGAATAATGTTGGGCGGGAAAAAATGCAGTGCATAATAGCAGAAAAATGGTCGCGAAAGGCACCAACATGTGCATTAACGAGTTGGCTTTGAAATTTAGGGCTAACTTCTGGCCACAATGGTGCAAATCAAGGAATCATTATTGTAGAAAATGCCATTCGATTAATTTCAAAAGAGTAATTGTAGTAAAATGGATAGCTGGCGAAGAAAAAAGGGGTTAATATCCTCTTGAAAATTCTCAGCCTACCATTTGGGGTGTTTGATTGTCTAGGGAGAAATCTCATAAACTTGAATAAAGGCAGCATCAGTGGCTACGGATATGATATGATCATAATAATATGGAATTTTTCTTATCAGAAAGGATTATGAATGGTTTGTTGATTATACACTGTGTAATAATTGTAACATTTTTTACTGTTGGTGATGTTGGATGTCAACTACTAAAAATACCTACATTGCACCTTTATGGCTCGAACTATATTGCAGCAACGTTAATCAAAAGAAGTGGAGCACCTGTTCTTCTTAGCAACCTGATATCCGCAATTTACCTTTAATCTATTAATAAACCAGTATTTGTATAACAACAGAGATCGCACATATAGTATACTTTTTTTTTTTCATCCTAATGTACGGCTACTCGAAATTCCTCTTGAACTAAAAAGGCACTCCACTTTTACTATAACAGTATATAGAATTTTAGCCAGCCTGGAAGGCCTATTATTATCGGGTATCAGGTAACAATGCAGATCAACTGTAATATTGTAATGATGAGATGAATCTGTGATCTGTGTCAATCTATGTGTGGCCGATGTTTTTTCTGTGTGGCAGATGTTGAATATTATTTAAGAAAAATGCATGGCCGGAAAGATAGTTGGTAAGGCTCTAATTATTATATTTGACTTAGTCGGCATTCTTGGGCAGTTCTAGCTTCCTAATGCGGAATCGGGTGAACTGTTTAGCCTATTTGAAAGGTGGATATTATCAAACGGCAGGAAAACGCCCTTAATGGTTGTTAATAGTAAGCCAATCAACCTCTGTCAGAGAGAGTCTATTAATATTTATAATGCATGACAATAATTAATTTAGTACTAGAACCAATGATGATAGAAAGGGTGTTATAGAAACGAATTGCAGATATTAAACAGTATATTACTCTATAAATACGTAGAATGCTGAACATCTACCCTACATCCACTCAAAGTAGCCGCAACTAATATCGTTATCAACAGGTTTATTCTGACTGTTGGAACCAACATTCACCTTTTGACAGCACCAAAACTTGTTTCCCTTTGTCTTTGGAGTCATTGAGGTTCGTAAGACGCATTCTAGGTTATGCCGACATAAAGGTGCCTTTTTAGTGTATTTACTGTTAGAACCCAAAATACTCAGAAGAGTTGGTTTGCGATCAAGGGACTGATCAGTACTCTTCTTCTTATTTATCTCGTCTTTAACATTTTTGAGAAGTTTGTCATTTTGAGCAGCAAAGGAGTCAGGGACTGGCTGAGGTTTAGGGACAGATTTAAAGAAACTTGATATAGAGGTCTGTTTTTTATTATCTTTGGTTTTACGACTCACATAGATAATTTTTTTCTTTGTCACCGAGTTATTAAGAGCCATGACCTTAGGCTTGACTTCATTTGTGATGTCAATGACATCTTTTTGGTCATCATTACTTTGTGATGTTTTCTGAACCTTATGAGGTTCATCTATGATAACTGTTTCATCGTTGCTTTTACGTTTACCAAGAATAGAGTATTTGTTGAAGTTTTTGAACATGTTTAATATCGTTAATTCATTCAAGCCAAAAACATATTTGGCTTCAAGCTTTGGCGTGTGTTTCTGGCACTTGGTTAAAGCTTCCTCTACGTGTTTGGTCATTTCAAATATGCTGTTTCCAGTGATCTGAAAGTCAGCGAAAACAGGACAATGATCACTGCCATTAAGGAAAGGGAGAATATCACTATTAATAGACGCCGACATCAATGATTCTGAACATAGAATTAGATCAATTCTAGAACCAAGATTGATTGCCCTGTAATTCTTGAGGGTATTCCAACAAGTATAGACTTTTAATTTATCTTTGTTGAAATGTCGTACCATATCGCATAATATCTCTGTTTTCTCAACAACTTCCTTTATAGGAACCATTTCATCGTCATCATCGTCATCATCTTCATTATCGCTTGACACAAACAATTCACCGCCTGTCAGCTTCTCTAGCTGAACTGGTTTCCCAGTGCCTGGATCTGTTTGTAGAATATTATTGTTTAAATCAATATGAATTTTCGCCCGCGAGAGGTTACTCAGCTTGATGATCGAGTTTATATAAACTCTTGGGATGGAGGATTCGCAGAATTCAGCCATAATCTTCTTGATACGTTCTGAATCGCTGCGGAAATCCTGAATATCATTCCTAGTGATTTTTCCATCCTCCATCAACTTTTGTAACGCTTCTCCGCTATCTATTATGTCTCTTGAGACGTTAATATCGCCCATTACTACTACTTTCTTACCAAGTTTATGTAAATTGTTGATTCTATCGATTAATATTCGCAAAAACGTTACTCTAAACGTCTCGCCTTGCTCTGTCCTCTGTGAATTAGCAGGACAATAGAGATTTATCACTACAATATCAAAGCCAAGTTCCACGACAATGGCTCTGCCTTGACTGTCGATTTCCAAACACTTTTCTCGGCCAAATAGCTGAGAATATCCACCAATAATGTTTTCTGAAACAAATCTTTTGTACTCATCAGTGTTTGTAGTCGAGGAATTGGCAGTTCTTCTTGAGATGTCGTAGATGTCTTTATACGGCTTGCCGGTTCTGTTATCATGACATGAGAGGTAGCCTGTAATGCCTTCCTCAGCTTTTCTAACAGTAAGTAGGGTTTTGATTTCTGGGCTGTCAGAATCAGTTGGTCTCCGCACATAAACACCTACACCAGAGTATCCTTTTTTTTGGGTGGGAATAGTGACGTAATTATAGAACTTCTCGAGCTTTGCAATAGAATTGTTGACGTTCTCTTTTGAGACCTTTAGTTCTTGTAGGGATATTACGTCGGCCTGTAGGAAGTCGAGGAAGGTTGATTGTAGGTCAGGGAGTTTGGACCAGGGATAGTAGTTGAAGAGGGTGTTGATTCCGTTGACATTGAATGTTAGGAAACGGAGGGACCCGGGGTTTTTATGGGGGAGCTGTGGATCCCGCAAGGGATCCAGAGAAGGCGGCAGAGAGGCAGGCAACAGACTTGGCAACAGATCCAGATCCTGTGGGGGATCCACAGAAGTCAGAGAGACCACAGATCTCTGCAGGGGAACCTCCGTGGGGGCAGTCATTTGAATATTGGCGCAGACTGGGGTACTTGCTGCCTTAACTATACAGCCATCCCGTATCCATATCCACAGCTACCTAAAGAAATTTCACCCATCGTTGACCCGTCAATACGGTATATATTACAATCTCCCTATCACGTGACTTGCCACCCATTCTTCGAGAACAACACAGAACAAAAATAACAAACACTTCGCTTTCACTAATAAAACCCTCGTCTTACTAACCAAACTCCATTAATAAGGCTGAAAAAAATCAGTGGCGATTTTTGGAAATTTCGATATTAAAACCTCCTTCATCCTTCATCTGAGAGTGTAGTTTCTCTTGCTGGTGCTGTTTCTACTAACATCATTGCAGATCAAGAACTGGCCAGTAACACTGTGACTAGACTAGCATCTCATTGAATCAATTGACTGACTAACTGATTGACTTTACCGCTAACAGCTAACAGCTACTTGAATTTGTTTAGATATAGATATATATTATGAAGGACGAGAAGAAACCGTTGCTTGACGCTTCTGGATCCGATCCAAAACCGGACGATTCGGTTGCCACTGCAATTCTTCGCAAGAAGAAGAAAGACAACGCCTTAATTGTTGATGATTCGGTCAATGACGACAATTCCGTCATTACCATCTCCTCCAACACCATGGAAAAGCTTGATCTTTTCCGCGGTGACACCGTGTTGGTCAAGGGGAAGAAGCGTAAAGATACCGTGTTGATTGTGTTGTCTGACGATGAGTTGGAAGACGGTGTTTGCAGAGTCAATCGTGTAGTTAGAAACAACTTACGTATTAGATTAGGCGATATTGTGACGATCCACGCTTGTCCTGACATCAAATACGCCACCAGAATCTCGGTGTTGCCGATTGCCGATACCATTGACGGTTTGACCGGCTCTTTGTTTGATGTGTTCCTCAAACCATATTTTGTTGAGGCGTACCGTCCGGTCAGAAAGAACGACCATTTTGTTGTCAGAGGAAGCATGCGCCAAGTAGAGTTCAAGGTGGTTGAGGTTGAGCCTGCTGACTACGCAATTGTTGCTCAGGATACCATCATCCACTGCGACGGCGAGCCTATCAACCGTGAGGACGAGGAGAACAACATCAACGAGGTTGGTTATGACGATATTGGAGGCTGTAGAAAGCAGATGGCTCAGATCAGAGAATTGGTTGAGTTGCCGTTGAGACATCCCCAGTTGTTCAAGGCGATTGGAATCAAGCCTCCTAAAGGGATTTTGATGTACGGGCCTCCAGGTACCGGTAAGACGTTGATGGCACGTGCTGTTGCCAACGAAACCGGTGCGTTCTTCTTCCTTATCAACGGTCCAGAGATTATGTCGAAAATGGCGGGTGAATCTGAGTCGAATTTGCGTTCTGCGTTTGAGGAGGCCGAGAAGAACGCGCCAGCAATCATTTTCATTGACGAAATCGACTCGATCGCCCCAAAAAGAGACAAGACTAACGGAGAGGTTGAAAGACGTGTTGTTTCGCAGTTGTTGACGTTGATGGACGGGATGAAGGCCAGATCCAACGTTGTGGTCATTGCTGCTACCAACAGACCTAACTCCATTGACCCTGCGCTCAGAAGATTCGGTAGATTCGACAGAGAGGTGGATATAGGTATTCCGGACGCGGTTGGCCGTTTGGAGGTGCTTAGAATCCACACCAAGAACATGAAGTTGGCTGAGGACGTTGATTTGGAGACCATTGCTGCAGAAACACACGGCTATGTTGGTGCTGATATTGCATCGCTTTGCTCTGAGGCCGCCATGCAACAAATCAGAGAGAAGATGGACTTGATCGACTTGGATGAAGAGACGATTGATGCCGAGGTGCTTGATTCCTTGGGGGTCACGATGGACAACTTCAGATTCGCTTTGGGCAACTCCAACCCATCGGCGTTGCGTGAAACCGTTGTGGAAAGCGTCAATGTGACTTGGGACGACATTGGTGGCTTGGATAAGATCAAGCAGGAGTTAAAGGAGACTGTCGAGTATCCTGTGTTGCATCCTGACCAGTACACGAAGTTTGGTCTTTCTCCTTCCAAAGGGGTTCTTTTCTTCGGGCCTCCAGGTACCGGTAAGACTCTTTTGGCCAAGGCTGTTGCTACAGAGGTCAGTGCCAACTTCATCAGCGTTAAGGGCCCTGAATTGCTTTCCATGTGGTTTGGTGAGTCTGAGTCCAACATCAGAGACATTTTCGACAAGGCCAGGGCTGCTGCGCCTACTGTTGTGTTCCTTGACGAGCTTGATTCTATTGCTAAGGCCAGAGGAGGCTCTGTTGGGGACTCTGGTGGTGCTTCTGACCGTGTTGTGAACCAGTTGTTGACGGAAATGGACGGGATGAACGCCAAGAAGAATGTCTTTGTCATTGGTGCCACTAACAGACCAGACCAGATCGACCCGGCCTTGTTGCGTCCCGGCCGTTTAGACCAGTTGATCTACGTGCCGTTGCCCGACGAGGTTGCCAGATTGTCTATCTTGAAGGCGCAATTGAGAAACACTCCATTGGAGCCGGGCTTGCAGTTGGAAAAGATTGCTAAAGCTACCCACGGGTTCTCTGGTGCCGACTTGTCGTACATTGTGCAAAGATCGGCTAAATACGCTATTAAGGACAGCATTGAGGCCCACAAGGCCAGTGTTGCTGAGAAGGAGGCCAAAAAGGCTGCTGCTGGCGAGGGTGATGTCAAGATGGAGGAAACTGAAGCCGACGCCGAAGAGGCTGAAGAAGAAGACCCTGTTCCTTACATCACACACGCTCATTTTGAAGAGGCCATGAAGACCGCTAAGCGCTCGGTTTCTGACGCCGAGTTGCGCCGTTATGAAGCCTATGCTCAACAGTTACAGTCCTCCAGAGGCCAGTTTGCCAATATCAGTTTAGATGGAGGCCAGACTACCGGTGGCAATGGCGCCACTGCCGAATCAGCTGCTGCTGCCGAAGAAGACGACGATCTTTATAGTTGAATGAGGTGTTCTTATTATATCACGTAGTTACTCGTTTCTAGCCGATATGAATCAATCAATTTATTGTTATTAATGCTTGTAGCTTCTACCTGTGTAGCGAGTATATAATCGATATGAGAGTCCGTATGTATGGTAACAAAAAAGATCAATGGATAGGCTATTTATGTTGTTGGCTTTTGCCATTCTCAAACTGGCGAGGGCAGTCTAATCCAAACTGTCGTTTCTTTCTTCTTTTTGGCCCCTCCAAGGCTCGGTTGCTCGCTTCGCTTGGGATCTATACCCCAGCAAGCACTTGACCACGAGCGTAGCGAGGTCGAAAGAACGAGAAAGAGATGCTCGACTGAGAAAGTACAATGTAGAGTTTCTTAGAGCATCTCAGAGCATCTCACAGAGTGCTGTTACAAAGATTCCCAAACTGAGACAGACTTGATACACTTTTAGGGCGAGCCAAATAGAGTTTGATTGTATTGCATGCCCTGAGATGAAGGCAAGCCCTGAGATGCCCTTTGTTCGAGGTTTACCTGAAATAACTGGTGGGTTGAGGCTGATTAGACTGATTTAAGCGCTTTGTGCTGAGCTGAGACACGGTAGTATAAGTGATACTTATTAATTAGTACCTATTAAGCAGTCTTATTAACTAGTATACCCAAACCGTCGAAAAACACCCCCTATCTGAAGACACGTCTCAACAGCTTTCAATATTATAGAGGGCCAAAAACAATCAAGAGAAAAAATATACTGCCCAGAGGAGAGACCCCACCCAGGCAAATGTGAGCCCAGTTCCTAGATGTGCCTTACCGCGTCCATCTCATATACCAGCAACCTCAGACTTTATCCACTCCACTTTATATCCGCAACCTCAGACTCTATCCGCTCCGCTTTACACCCACTGTTGAAAAACACCCCCAAAATCCTAATAAGCCCAAAAAGTCCACTCCTAAAAACTGGAAACTTTCGAATTATCACCACTAGTGCGGTTTCATCCATAGTTTCAAAAGAAGGAAAGCATGGAAATCATGGACGTTAATGGACGTTAATCGTGGTAAAAAAGGAAGCCTTACTAACTACCTGCATTAAGCAAGGAACTGATAGGTGTCTTATTGTACTGTGCAGATATCGAGTTGCTGAATTATATAAAGACGTAGAAATCTCGTTTATTCTATGGTATCTATGCACTAATTGTAGATATCCATCATACACATATACAGTATCTCTACATCTCCATAGCATCTTTAAATCCCAATAACATCTCATAATCTCATAATGTTCTCAACTTTCTCGTCCCACTCGGCCCCTTCTAAACCCACTGCTGGCTCAGTGGTAGGTTCATTGGTAGAAAATGCCCATGATGTGCGCACCCTCCCTCCCCTCAATTTCACCCCCGAAATGTTGAGATTTGGCTCGACCTCTCCAGCCAAGGTTTCGCTACCTTCTTTTGCAACACTTGTCAGATCGACTACTCCAAAGCCACACCAGCAGATCAGAGCAAACAGTTATACATACGGCGGCATCAGCAAGCCACAGCATGTCTCGCCAGTGGCCAGTCCAGTTGCTGTTAACCCAAGCAGATATATTGCCCCAGTACCAGTTCGTGCCCTCAGTGCCATCACAACCTCTGCTTCGGTCTCGCCGGTCGAGAGAAGCACAGTTGTCTCGCCAATCTCAGGACCTACGAATTTCTCTATAGCTGTTACAAAGAACCGAGTCGCAAAAAAAGTGCCTAATTTTGAGGAGCTCACATCAGTATTTGTCTCAGATCCAAACTTTGAAAGCAATGCCAGAAAATTCAAATGTAGCAGCTGTGACAGACGGTTCAAAACAGCCGGTCATCTTTCAAGACACAGACAGATTCATATCAGAGAAAAGAAATACAAGTGTCCTGTGAACGACTGTAGCTCGAGATTCTCTAGAAAGGACAACTGCTTACAACACTACAAACAACATGTACTTGAGCAAAAAATCGAGGAAAACAATGAAGCCAAAATTAACAAAATGAGCTTACAATCCATCCTAGGATAATAGCCACAGTCATTCCCTCCAAAGTGCTTACCTTCAGTTCGAAACTTCATTTCGATTAAGTTCAATTCAACTTAATCCCTCCAAAAGCCTGGTGTTCATTTTTGCTTTATTTCCAATTATCACCTTTTCTGTCTAGCTGCATTTTTTGTCTCCAAAATTTATGGATATAAGATACTATTATTATATAGATGCATTTTACCTACTTATTCATTTTCAGGTGCCTTCTGCCTTACAACTTTTCAGCAAATACATACGCTGCCATTTCATATCAAACCATTACCATTACCGTAGACCTCTCCATAGGCTGTTGTCACATGACCATGCACCACATATGCATAACGATATACCACTGATCCGGACACACGCAAGATGGATAAGCGAATATTCAAAATGACCAGGAAAATTATGCAATTACGAATATTCTTCTGGGTTCTCCTCTTTATAATACATCAATTAATTAATAAGCATCATGGATTTATCCTTCAACGATTAACCTCATCTGTTTTAGAATAAACTGTTACAGTTTTTGAATGCTGTGGTTGGGGAAAAAGACTGGCTTTATACGAATCTACTTACTGGCTGGGTGGATATATAAAGAAGCAAAAAAATTGCCCAAAAATTAAAAAACCCCAGAAAGAAAACTAGACAAATTTGAAATCTTCATCTCGCTTCCCTCTCAGCTTCACACTTTTTGTATCTTGTATAATACGTGTGTTTGATTCGGTTCATTTCATATCTACTCAGTGTTGATTTTGTAGTTGGGGAAGACTGAGAGCTTTTTTTTAATATTCAGTTAGCAGAAAATGGACAAGAAGAAGGTTATTATTGTGGGGGCTGGAATTGCGGGCTTAAAGGCCGCCAGTGATCTCTACAACAATGGAGTCAAAGATATATTGATTCTCGAGGCTCGGAACAGAATCGGTGGTCGGCTATTGACCATCAGAACTCCCGAGGGCTATTCGTATGATTTAGGAGCCAGTTGGTTCCACGATACTTTATCTAATCCGCTTTTTGAAAAGTATGTCTTGGAACAAGACCACACCAAGATTCATTATGATGACTTGCTGGTTAAATACTTGACGTATGATCATGTAGGTGAAATTCCCGAGTCTTGGGGTCTTGATCAGGTCAAGGGCGAGATTGAGAAATTTATAGAGATGGAGAACTTTAATGAGTTGAATTCTGAAGATACTTCCCTTTATAATATGGTGATTGATTATCTTACTAAACAACACAAACTACTCACTCCTAGACAAATCCAATATGCGCCGGAGCTTCTTCGTAATCTTGAGCTTTGGCATGGGATTGACTGGAAAATGATGAGTGGGAAATACGCTATTATTGGCAGTGAGGGCAGAAACGCCTTGAATTTAGACGGTTACTCGAAAATATTGAACGATATCAGAGATACCATTCCGTTGGAGCTCATTAAAACCGGAATTCAAGTGAAAAAGATCACCAAGTCGTCTACCCAGGTACAAATAACTACAGCTAAAAACGAACAGATTGTTGCTGACTATGTCATTGTAACCGTTCCACAATCAATCTATTCGTTGCCTGAAAATGATTTTGGTAGTATATTATTCGAGCCTAAGCTTCCTAGTCATATAACCAAACCGTTAGAAAAGATGCACTTCGGGGCTTTAGGGAAAATCGTGCTTGAGTTCGATAAAGATGATATCTTTTGGGACGTTCATACAGACAAGTTTATTATCTTGGCTAAACCAGATGAGCAGTTCAAAAGATTTTCGAAAATTGCTGCTGGAAGTAGCAACGATATTACTACCGACAAACCAGATTACGACCTTCCTTTCAGACCTATTAATGTTTATGACGAGTACTTTGACTTCGAGGCTAACCCTCAAAATATCCCTAAATACAACGAGCATCCAGTCTTATTGTTAAACTACTATAAGGCAAATAAAAACCCTGCTTTGGTGGCGGTGATCCAATCTCCCGTGACAAACTACATTGAAAGCGCCTCGCTCGAGGATGCCTGGGAGTTTATTAAGCCTGCGCTTATGACAGTAGCGAACGGTAAGTTCAAAACCTCGGATGAGATTCCTATTCCTAAAAATCTATTCAAATCCAACTGGACAAGAGATCCCTTTTCTAGAGGGTCGTATGCTGGTTGTGCTCCAGGTGACGATCCTACTGATGTTATCATCGGTTTCACCAAAGGATTTGGCACCACTGTTCGTTTTGCTGGAGAGCATACGATAGTAGAAGGTGCTGGATGTGCTCATGGTGCCTGGCTCAGTGGAAAGAGAGAGGCCAATTTCATTTTGAATGAGCTTGGCATTTTGAATGAAGAGAACACTTATATTTGATAATAACTCTTTTTATCTCGCTTTAAAAAAAGATCCCCGTTCCTTCTCCATTTTCCATTCCCCATTATACTCTATACATCACAAATCTCCATATTCCTCCCCGATTTCTATTTCAAATCCATCATACCCTTATAGCCACCTTGGCCCAGGGTCCCTTGTTTAACCTTTTTTGCCCTATTGTTCCCTTAATTTTCCTGTGGTTCTAGTTTACGAGCTTCTAAGAGTTCTCTAGTTAACCCTCTCGCTAGGCCTCCTCTTCCCAGGAACATATGTAGCTCTATATATAGATATATATTCGTTGTTCTCTCTAATACGCTTTTTTTACTCCTACTATTTACTCTTCGAATCGCTCTTTACGTTGCGTTTTATTTATTGTCAGTTTCTGTTTTAGTGTGTTTCTTACTGACGCGATTTTTTATGCTGTTTGAATATTATGTAGGTTTTTCAAGACAGTGTTGCATGTACACTGTAGTCTTTATAGCTAAGACAATCAATTGGTAGTGCTAGCAAAGGAGTAATAAATAAATCCACAATAACTTTCACTCCAGGTCAGATTGATTGTCGTCAAGTATAAGCTTTTTCCCCAGCAAAAGATAGCAAATTGCCGTGTGCTAGCAGGTGTTATTATCGTAGAAAATCACAAGTAGTTGCCCGATTAGTCAAACCAATCGGATTTTGCATATTCATATATCTGGATCAAGAAAAAGAGGAGCGTAGTGGTTGATAATCAGCGTTGTCATTTTATCTTTGTAACGCCGATCTTTGAACTATTCACATTCACTGGCCTATTGTGTCTCATTTTTAGAGTGAATGACCGTTTTCTTTTGCTCCTCCTTGTTATTGTTACCGCGCAGAATTTTCTGTCTAGACCAGCAAATGAATAATAGCAATATTCATCGTAATGTAGCACTTTAATACCAAACAATGGCGGTGCATACCGAGGATGGTGCCATGGTCCATCCCTTTTTCCCCCATCGGATATCCGCATATGTTTCTCGTTTGATGAACTGCCCCGACCAAGGAAATCATTCCATCGGAGCACCCGATTCCCGCTGGCCTCCTCGGTTGTCAACCAGACTTCCATATGTAGGCGCAAACCACCCAAAACAGTAAATGATATAATTATTTTAGTCTAACCGTGGTCAGTTATACTGTTGCCATATTACCGAGATAGGTGAATCACACTTTCATTAGTCCAACCAACCATCTGTCAAAGACTTATCGCGGTTGGAAATACCATGTAGCTGCAATAAGCTAGCTTTCACACGGCAATGTAAGCAGAAGACATACATGTAGACAGTCTCTGGTAAAGCAAAATTCAAATAATTCACACTAAAACAGAATATCATCAACAGCAAGAAAAATTTGTATGGAACAGGCTTGCAGTCTTAATTAGCTTAGATGCGCATTAGGGTCTCTTTGATATGCATGGGCGATATTTTATTACCACGGTATTCCCATCAATAATAGATATCATATTATGAAAGGGTGATTAACACCATGTCTTGGAATTACAAAGATTTGCACTGTCTCAAAGTTTACTTAATAGCACATTAACAATTGTTTGATTATGCAAATAATATCGCATCAAAGCATATCACCGGAAGTCAATAACTTTACGAAAGGAAATGTTTTTGCTTGCTATTTCGTGCGTTGCCTTCTTTTATAGTTGACAACCATTAGACAGAGATAACAGATGTATTGTTTAGCAGAAAAATCCCATTGGTATGTTGTACAGAGAGTGATTGGCATTCGGCGGCATTCTCTCTACTTGGTAATACAAATCTATAAAAGTCTTGGATAATCCTGTTGATAACAGAGCTTGACAGTGGTAGGACACATTTCAATTGTATTTCTTAACCTAAACATATTCACTATATTGTATTTGCTGCTTATATTTCAAAAATTGCTTCGACTTTCCATATTACTGTTCAAAGAACTCAATATCCAAAATGAATTATGCTATGTTAGGACACATGGATGGTGCGTACTACCAAAGCAGACCAAAGGCAAGAAACCTCACCAGACCAAAGAAACCTAAGAAGCCCAAACCTCCGAAGCCTGCGAAATCCGAGGATAAGACACTCTCGCCTACAAGAACCAATAGCGATGCAAAAAGTATCAGAAAGAAGCTCCTGTTGGGAATCTTGAACCTTGAAGAAAACAGTCCCGAGAATAAGAAGATTGAATATTCTAGACCACCTACACCTTTGTCAGCCGCATTCTCGCTATTTGATTTCAGAAGACCCAAAAGATTTAGCGAAGGTGGTAACTCTACCGAGTCAGAGCGCGATTCAAAAGTTTCATCAACCTCTATGGATTCATTTGACTTTACCGGCTCTCACAATAATGATCACGATACCCCGAACTCTGAGCTTGACAGACCTAACAGTGACATTATCGATATGGACAGAAATAAAAAGTATCTTAGCAACAAGCTGATTGATATAATTAAAGAGGAAGAGGTGTTTGAAAGCATAGAAGTTTTAGAAGAACTGACCTTCGTTCAATATGATATGATAGTCGGTAGACTTATTTCTAGAGACAGATACAATCATGATAACGATGATATCTCAGATATTTATCCTCCCCAGGAGTCGATAGACACCATTAATGATTTCATTAGACAAAGTAACAACTCAAGACAGTTGTTTACACACTGGATGCATCGTCAACAGCTACAGCCACAGAGAAAAGATGCCTGTATTGCTATAGATAAGAAGCTACAGTTTACTCTAAATAACCTTTTCAACACGGAGAACTTTTTCTCTGTGAATCAGTTTTCGAAGATCAAAACCATGATAGAGTTATGGAACTTCCAGATATATCAGCAATATCTAGAGCCGTTCTTTACAGATAGTAGTTCAACCCACTACAAAAACTACTCAAAGGCATTGCTTCTCAACGACGAGTTTTCTAGAGCTATATCTTGGAAGCTTAACTACGACCAATGCGCTAATATCATTATCGACAGTCAGTTTCAGGTGAACAATCTCCAGAGCAATGTTAAGTTCTTGTTCAATCTCCCGGAGGCTTATGATTACATTCAATCCTTTGATTTGGTTATGAACAAGAACAATTTTACAGAAAAGTCTATGATGAACGCCATGAAAGAGTGTTACAGATGCATGAGACTGGATAAATCCAGCGTACTAGAAATCTTCTTCTTAGACTTTAAGCCAGTGAGTTTCAACGGTCAATATCTACTGGAATTTTACGGTAATTATGTCAATCAGCCGGATAAACCGCTCAACTGCTTGACAGACATACACACTAAGCTTGCGAATAGTGGGTTCACTAAAATAGTCAAATCTACAATAGTTTGTGAGCGTTATTCATCACTTAGTCAATTGGATCCAGCCCACAAATATCATCAATTGCTTGAACTCTATTTCTCTTACTGGGAATTTAAGTTCCTACAGAATTGTGGGAATTGTGATATCTCAGAATTCAAAAAATTTCACGACTATAAGTCATCGATCTTCAATATGCATGGAAACCAGTCTCAGGTGCTTGGATTGACTCATTTCACGCGGATTCTAGCCGTCAAAGAGCCAAAGAATTACTTGTTATAATCTCCAGCCTATTTGTGTATAATATGTTCTTTTCATTTACTTTTATTTCAGAATTTAGTTAATCAATTTTATTCAATTCTTCAGGTGCTGTGTTAACCCAAATATATATATATATATATATATATATTTATATTATTATTCAAAAAGATCTGCATGCATGCGTTTGTTGCCGTTTAATATTGAACTTAAATATTTCCCTAAATTTTCCTTTGTCTTATTGTTTGTTGCTTCACAGGAAAGACAATGTGAAGGATGAGAAGCTCAGCAGAACATCATCGCAGCTAATTAACTGTAACTGGGCTGGTTCAGAGTTTAGCTTTCGAGTGGAAGATTTTTAAGCAAAAATGAAAAAATGAAATTTATCAGTCGATGCACAAAAAGTGCTAAAAAACAAGAACCAGATGTTGAAAACTCTTGCAGGAGTAAAAAAAGTACTAAAAAAATATGCGACTGAAATAATCGACAACGGCAGGACTCGAACCTGCGCGGGCAAAGCCCAAAAGATAACTCTTAAAAGTATTCAAGTCTTTCTCCTTAACCGCTCGGACACGTTGCCAAAAATATTTAACTGAAAATAGGTTCTAGTGCAATGAAATTTATTGTCCATATGCAAGCCAAATTTAAAAAAAAAAATTTTTTGAAAATTTTTCCAGTGAATCTATTGGTTATTTCTCCAGTTGTCATGCATAGTACCATGGTTGGAGAACCGCGGTAACACAAGTGACGTAGTATAAGGGAAAATCTAGTTTGTCTGCCTTTTTGAGGGGCTCATATAACAATGAGATTGGTAGAACGGGTAAGCATTAAAACTGTATGCTCAGTAGCGATATCAATCTGCATGTTCAGGCAGCACAGCAATGTGTGAGGATAGAGAAAGAGATGTAATAGTCGTAAATTAATTAGATGAGCGCATCTTTGCTGGATGCTGTATCAAGGTCATCGAGAATATTGTTATAAGGTAATGCAACTTAGAGCATTTTCTTATTCTGCAAATCAAAGGATAATCAAAGGATCATAGTCAAACCGAGAGATGACATTTGTATTTCCCTCTAATTACTCAGTGCGATCGGATCTGAATCTTATTTTCAAACACAACAACGCTGATTATAAGCGATCTGATCCAAAGCATTTGCTGTGGTTGTCGATAGTAACAAGCATGGGTCATCATATCCTACGAGAAGTTAAGAATAACCACTCTTGAAAAGTCTGGCCCCAAATCGGCTACCTCTTGGAGAGGCCCTCTGTAACAATATGTGGATCAGATTTCAAATGTGGAACTTCTCTCACTTATATGTCACTGAAGTTATATGTGTCACCTTTATCACCTTAAGATCAAAAAATTTCCCGGGGATGATGGATGATCCCAACACCGTACGGCATTACCATTAAGTGAGCCTCCTTCATGTAAATCTTTTGACAGCTAAACAGCAGAAGAAACTTACAAGAATAGCTCAAGCATCCTATGCAATTTCTTACTCTGAGAATCATGACAATCTATAAATCGGACGTTTTCTTGTGTTCCGGGCTATTACTGATATAGCTGATATTACTTCGGTTGATTGGGTCTTAATGTTCTTTGACTTCGGTACTATTAGTTTTGATTTGTCTTTACAAAAAAGGTACAAAAATAGCAAAATGTAAATAAAGGCACGTTCTACACGTGACCATTCAAGCATGCGACACAACTTCTCATTATTTACATTTGTCCGTTTTAGGTAGTTTGTATGGTATTAATATTGACATTTTTCCTCGATTTCTTTTATTTTGTAGTTTTTGAACCATTGGTCGCCAACTTGATTAAGCTTCGGCTGGGAACAGCTAATTTGTTATATATACTATCTGATATAAGGATTTTGAGTAAATATCATCCATCAACTTATCGTTTTTGTCTTCTTCTGATCTGTTACAAGGTTATTTTATACCCATTTCTTCATCTTCAAAAGAAGCAAAATGAATTTCTTCAATCTGAGATCAAAATTATCTGAAGTTGATGCTATTGCAAATGGTGTTCAAGGAATGCAGGTTGATAAACAACAACCTCTGCTGCAAAATTTTGCCAAACTCAATCAATTCGTACCAAATATGAACTTCAATAATAATAACTTCCATCCTACTGAGTATGATAAAGAGAACTCTCCATATGGAAATACAGCAGGCAATACATCACCAACAAAGTCGGTTCAATATGGTTATAATTCGGGTGCCAATAGTCCAACTAAAGCCACAGCTCATCAAGTGAACAGACATTTAGGAAAGGAGTTTTATCAGAAAGCCAATTCTCAAAAAACCAAGAGATTAGTCAATGTTTGTCAGATGTATTTCTTAGACTACTATTGTGATATGTTTGACTATGTGATCTCCAGAAGACAAAGAGCCAATCAGATGCAAAGGAATCTTGAAAGTGATAAGAATAGCAGTGCTGAAGAGATACTGAATCAGTATAACAGCTACTTATCAAAGGAGAAACAGTTACTTAGACAAAGGAGACTCAGACCTAAACATAAAGACTTTGAAATGATCACCCAGGTTGGTCAGGGTGGTTATGGCCAGGTGTACTTGGCAAGAAAGAGAGATACCAGGGAGATTGTTGCTCTCAAAATATTAAGCAAACGTCTTTTAATGAAATTGAATGAAACCAGACATGTTTTGACTGAAAGAGATATCTTGACCAACACGAGATCTGAATGGTTAGTCAAATTATTCTATGCTTTCCAAGATACTGAAAGTGTTTTCTTAGCTATGGAGTTTGTTCCGGGTGGGGATTACCGTACGCTATTGAATAACACCGGAGTTCTCATTCCACCCCATGCTAGATTCTACATCAGTGAGATGTTTGCTGCTGTTAATGCTTTACATCAATTGGGTTATTCTCACAGAGATTTGAAGCCAGAGAACTTCTTGATTGACAATAAAGGTCATATTAAGCTTACTGATTTTGGTTTAGCTGCAGGGTCAGTATCTACTGATAGAATTGAAAGCATGAAATCGCGTTTGGCTGCTGTTAAGGATTTGGACTACAGTGCTCCAACGGGATCCGTGAAAGAAAGACAAAAGATGTACCGTTCTCTTAGAGCTAAGGATATTCATCTTGCCAACTCCATCGTTGGTTCTCCTGATTACATGGCACTCGAAGTGTTGGAAGGTAGATCTTACGACTACACAATTGACTACTGGTCGTTAGGATGCATGTTGTTTGAGACTTTAGTTGGATATCCACCATTTGCAGGATCTAGCCCAGATGATACATATACTAACTTGAGAAGATGGAACCAGGCCTTAAGAAGACCAAGATATGAAGATGGTAGATACGTTTTCTCTGACAGAACTTGGCAATTAATTACTAAATTGATTGCCGCACCTGGAGATCGTCTCAGATCTTTCAAGCAGGTCATGGCTATGCCATACTTTGCGGAGGTTGATTGGGATAATTTGAGATCCAGAGTGCCGCCATTCACTCCACAATTGGATGATGACGAAGATGCTGGTTATTTCGACGACTTCAACAATGAAGAAGACATGGCTAAATATAAAGAGGTTATGGACAAGAAAGCACACATTGAAAAGATGTCTGACAAGAAAATTGATAACAGATACTTTATTGGATTTACATTCAAGCACGCGGGCTCTAAGATGGTTGGTGGAGACTCCAATAAGGCCAACGTGCTCTTTGAAGAAAATGAAAAGAAACAGGGTATAAGTAGTGCAGATCCATTCACTACTTGGTATTAGTTCACTTACAGTTAATTTCATTTTATTATATTCTTCACAGTTATAGTTATATTTTATATTTTATAGTTCTTATCTTTCCAGTTGCCGTTTTATCGTTATTAGCTAAATTTTATTTACTCATTCATTTACTATCGTAGATTCCCGATAAGTAAAGTGAAAACCTTGTAACCACTATCATGAGCGAGATCAAACGGATCACAAAATACCCTTCAAGGTAACTTGCGTAACTTGACGTAACCATGGCGAAACAGCGACTGGACATGATGAGACAGCATGTTCTGTAAGACATGATCTGCGATTCTCGATGCACGGCCAAGTAATGCGATCGCTTGTTCATTTTTGGCAGCTATTAATGCGATCTCGTATTGTATTACCTTTTACGTTACAGTTCGGAGTGAAAGTGAGACATATAAAGCACTTGATTATTCTCTAAGAGAAATAAAGGAATCTTCACAGCAGGGAATTAGACTATTTTATTAGGGTGTGTAAATCAAATAAAAGAAGAGTTATTCAAAACGGAAGGCCGACAACAACTGCAAGCAGATGCCAATTCATGATTTATTGATTGATTGAGCAGCGAAAAAAGCAACACAAATAACTTTGAGATATTTGAGAATTAACAAGCGATGGAGACCACCTGAAATATCATTGGGTGGCCCATAAGGAATCCGATTTTTTTGAAAGAGGTGCTATTTGGTATCATTAATGGACACAATAACTATACTACGAGATACAGAATTCTTCTGCCCAGGAGACAAACTCTGAGGCCAGCAAGCCTCTACTACTTCTTCCAGCAGACCGCTTGATGACCGAGGTATTACGGCTCAATCGGCTGAAATGTGTTTATTCGGCGCTCGCTGACAAAGAATTCATCTCCAACATGCACCTGGTAACCAGAATCATAATGGATAGCGTATATTCCAAGCATGGAATAATTGCTCCCTGAGTCTATTTTCCTAAACTTGTTAAGCGTCTTCAGAACATGCAATTTAGGATCTATCTTTCCAGTAGCTATATCGATGTTAGGAATCAGACAGCGAGGACATTTGGTAGACACCTTCCAATTATGACACTCGTTGCCTATTCTGTTAATTATTGAGAACTGATACCATGTATCGATACTGAATGGCTTATAGGATCCTGTTGGCTGGAACACAATATTGGGGCGGAAGTTAATAGGTCTAACAGTATAATCAGGCTTCTTAAATTCGCTTCTGACAAGCTGCTTCACGTGTTCAACATCTGGTTTACTGAGTAAAAGCATCGGATAATAATCATGGAAAAGAGACATTCGATGGTTGTCCTTCCCAAATGGAGAGCCAACCTTTATTGGCTTTCCTTGATAGCTGTACAAAAGACACACCTCTTTAAACTTAGGAGAGAGACCAGCCCACTCTAAAAATTCCACAGGGAGAATATCCTTTCTTAAAATATGAGTGACAAATTGATTGTCCCATAGCTTAACTGGATATTCATTTTTATCACTGTTATTCTGAATGAATTCTTTGGACACATCGCCGGGAAGAATGAATGACATTTCTTGGTTGTCTCCATATAAAACCTTGAACTGGTTCCCAAAGATGAATTTATATCTCACTAAAGAAAGTTTTGGGATCTGTCTTTGTGTGACTATGGTCAATTTGTTCGTCTCGGGATCTCGTGAAGCCAAGGCGTATTGCCTATCATATTTGAACCCATGAGCATCGATTTCCCATTCATCTACCGACATGAACCCAACCGACTTGATAGGATACACGTAGATCAGGTCAATTTTTCCAACGGTCCGTCTATAGTTTAAACCCTTGAGCAAAATAGAAGTCAATTTATAGTTCACGTTGCTAAGACACATCGAAAGACTGGTCAAAATAGTGTTTTTCCCATAATTTATTTGTAACCCATCATTGAGTATTACCGGTAGCACAAACAATACTGCAAACAATACCACAAGTATGACAATCATCTTTTCTAATATTCACTAGCACAATAATAATGTCTATATCTAAGCATTATTAATATACTATCCGTCAAAATATCGATGATGAGATGACTAACGACGAGTATGCCAAATTTTTTTCGTGGGGTTTCTCGGTTGCTGCGAAGCAAAAAAAGCACATTTTTCAATTTGGCATCTGTATGAGTTGAGATATTCGCCCTAGGGTCGTTTTTGGTATTACTTGGATATTGAGTGTGATCAAGGGAATTTAGCCATGTTACCTTTTGATGTGCCGGGAAAATTCACCTTAGTTGCTCAATATAATACCCAGAAACCAGTGCTATGTATGTTGTTCCCTGTCTAATGTTCTTACAAGATTAATCAAGCCAAACGAGTTGACTCAATCAATGGGCATCGTTAAGATTGGCAAAACCTTGGCAAGATGTATCAGCCCTATTTTAACCGGAAGATTGGCCAATGATGGCTACTTTTACTTTGTCTTCATTATTACGGGATCCGTTACAATCTCAGTTGACTTACTTTTGTGGGACTGTTTTATACTGTCAATAAAAAAGTATTGTCAGATTAGTAGATGATGGCACTATCAATCAGACTGTGCTCCGAATTAATACCATTAATTAGCGAGAACGGAGTGGTCAATACTAGTAGACGGATTAATATCATGATTTGGAGCAGTAGGTAGAGCCTTTTTAGGTCCTACAATTGTAACCGTGAAAACCGTTATCGTCATGACGACTAATATGCAGACTCGAGGTGGTGAAGCCATTATATTACCCCCTTTCATCATGTTATTCATTCTTTTGTTGTCTTAGTCAGGCATAGATTTTTTTATTATCATTGTGGGATCTATTTATCTGATGTGTATATATCATATATGAGAGCAGCTATCAGCTGATATGTTTGTTAATACAGTTAGTTGTCTCTTATGTGTTGTGTGTTTACGGATGTAAAATTCCAAATAATTGGTAGCTTGATTACGTAATTCTTTAGATCATTGTAAAATTTTTTTAAGCACCGAGAAATTTTTCAACTACTCGCTCACTACTGTACCTTCAGTACCCTACGAAAGGTCTATGATAGCTCAAAACATAGAGTATTCCTCGATGAAATATGACTAGCGAAATACCACTAGTGATCCCTGGGTCCTGGAAATCAATATCTGTGGTGCTTACAAGTGAAGAACTCACAGATTTGAAGAGGCTTCTCATCACCAATAAGGCCAAGCAGCTATATACAAAGATCGATGATAAAAGATGCATTGAATACCTATTCTATCCGATCATCAACACCTTAAGATCTATACAGGGGCTTTCAAACTCGAGAGTTGTTTGCTGTGACTGCATGTCTATTTGGCTCCTTCGTTGTTCTCAGATCAAGGCGCAATTCAAGCTTTCAAGTACTGATTCATTGATCCAAGACCTCTTGGGTTTAATGAATGAGACGAATTCTACGTTTATATTCAATTATGTGGTTGATTTCTGGAACGAAAGTGGATCAGCGCTCAGCAATTCGTTGAAGGACTTGCTCAACAAAATGGTGACGTTCTTGGGTAACATGAGTGTGGCCTCTGATGCCAATGACCGATTATTCAAGACGTGGTGTACCAGTATATTGACAAACATTTCGCATAGTAAACGGGTGATGTACTTCATGCTTCAGGCGTTTGCAAAACATACAGACCCTCGGTTTATTCTTAAGGAGTTCCCACGCTTTTTCGAAGACTCTCTTATTCAGATGTCTTCTAATGCCTTTGCAAACTCAGTAGCAAAATGTATTGTAGCAATCCTTGACAGTATTCATTGTCTGATGATTAAAGAGCGCGGTACGAATACTGTGGAGTCAGTTGAGATTGAATGGTTCAATATTTGGAAACATACAATAATAACATCTTTGGTCGATTCCCAGCTCTGCAAAAATGTGCAGATCTATCTTCTTCCCCTGCTTTTTAAAATTCCTGAAAAGCCACAAAATATCTACAAATTGTTCTGTCGTTGTTTGCTAGAATGGGAGAGTTATTGGGACTCCGCAACATTGGCTGCTGGTAGCGGCGAGCAAACAACCGATTTTCAGCTCTGTCTTTTGGGATGCCTTCGGATTGGCCAGGATCTATGGAGTTCAGATACCGATATAATGAGTGAAACTGGACTTGATGTGGCATCTGAATATATTGACAATTTGCTTTTCCTGAACTCTAAAACCATCCGTTTAGCTGCCTACGCGTTCCTCACAGGGTCTTCAAAACGTTCCCTGCCAGTAAAACTGTATGTGTATTCCACGATAAAGCCATTCATAGAGTGTACCTTTGCCGATTCAGATGCTGAAACCCGTAGCGAGTTCCATACTCTCACAAGACTGTTGATTGAAAGAATTAGAGACTCATCCTATGCTGTAGATAGACTGTTAAGTAGAGAGCTACTCCGGTTAGGAAAGGACGAAAAAGCGGGCTGTGATACCGAAGCTTATCGTCTCGAACAGCATTTGAACTGTGCTAAAGAGTTTATTGTCTGGTTGGTTGACTATATCAAGGGCCAAATTGTGGTTGGTATGCCATATCAAAGAGTGAATCTTGGTTATAAGCTTCTTATCACGCTCATACGATCCGGTATTGATCCCTCAGTATCTGATAAGTTTCATAACAAAAGACACACAGCTTTCCCGTTCCTGATAGATATTTATCAGGCTGATATGGTACGTCTTCTTGTAGATAATCTTGCTAATAATTTTGACGACATTAGAGGATACTCGTTGGAGGTTTTACTGATGTCTCCCTCGCCTCTTGTTGGTCTCAAAACCCAAGCTGAGGTCAACGAGCTTCTCGTTAAAGGAATAGACATCCTCGAGAATATTCAGGGGAAACTCAGTGATAGTGGTTCGAGGTTGTTACAGTTTGTGTTCAATTATAACGCAACCCAAATGGAGCATGGCGAAGAGGAGAACGAGAAGATTATTGATTTCTTGATTGAGTCGCTCCAGAAGAATATCGATATTGCAAAAAGCGATTTCATCACCGCTGTATCTGATCATTCAGTTCATGGGTATTATAAAGGATTAGATGTGAGCATTAAGTTCTACGATTTCCTGAATCTTAGCGAACTGAGCAAAAACAAATGGATCTCTAGAATCACACAAATAATCAACATAATCTTTGATAATTGGGACCTTACAAAGACAATCCTCTCGAACGAATCCCCAGAAGGCAATGTTCCTGAGGAATTTGCTAGTAGATTAGGCGATAAATATGGTCGTGCCGCGCAAGTGGTATCCAACTATTCGTGGAGGTCAATCAAGGATTCGTCGTTTCTTGTTAAGCAGATTCTAGCTAGAGTTCCTGGCTCTGTTCTTAGTGACGAGTCAATTATTAAAATAAGTTCATTGATTCTTGCTCAGCTTTCCACTGTCAATCACAAAGGAGCATTCTATTCGGTGTATCCTACGTTTTTTGAGTGTTGTATTAGATGCTCAAGAAGCCCAGAATTGGCGCCATTTTTGGACAAATGGCTTGAACAAAATATTGGCTTGATAGAAAAGAAATCCACCTATATTATCCGTCGGTCGGCAGGCTTACCTTACTTGATATCGATTATTTTAATGTCCGAGGATATAAAACTACGGAAGCAAAAGGCTAGTAAACACGACAGGCCGTTATTCAAAAAGACCTTCGAACGTTTATTAGAGATTGCGTCCACTGAAACCGCAGATTCAGAGTATAAGATCGATGAGAACATCGAGTTGCCGCAGGTTCATGCCTTTAATTGTATAAAACAGCTTTTCACCGAGGCACAATTATCGGATGCATCAGCGTATTATGTAGGCCAGGGTTTAAACTTATCCTTGAGAGCAATGAGATCACAGATTTGGGCTATCAGAAATTGTGCAGTAATGCTCTTTGCAGCATTGGAAAACAAGTTGTTTGCTTCTAAGAAAGTTGGTGATCATATTGTTCCATATTCGGCAAGATTATTCTTTTCGAGATTTAAAGATGTTCGGAAGGTTTTGTTCGACAACTTCCTGGACTTCTTAAGCCCGGACAATGCCGATGAGTCTATAGAGAGCGTGTTCCCTATATTGACCATTATCTCGCGACTTACCCCTACCACTGGTTTTGAGAACCCATTGACTGAGTTCATGCCATTGTTATTGGCTGCTTTGGATAGTAAATATTTCAAGATCAGAGAAATGGCTGCAAGGGCAATCCCTTCTGCTATATTTGCCACAAGTGGATTCGATGAAGTTATGTTTTTGATAGACAGATTGAAGCCATCTGAAAATGAGAGTAAACTTCCTATTGCCAACAGAGTCCATGGAACGCTACTTTCGATCAAGGAGCTCGTCAAAAAATACAAACTGCAATTAACGTCCGAACAAATAAAGACCATATTGAAAAGTATTTTCGATGACCTAAGTGTTTTATACTTGTTTGACTACAAATGCTACATCAATTCCAAGGTACTCATCGACATAATTCTTTCACTCTTAGATGAAACCAATTTCGATGAGATTGAATTCGAGGCTATTTTCTTTGATAAATTTACAAGTTGGATATACAATGAGAATGCTGCTTTTAATGAAGAGAAACTCGACGGTGCTCAACAATTATTGCTTGAAGATGCTACTAAACTATTGTTGACCTACTACACTTATGGATTGAATAGTAGCAAGAACTCTGTAAAATACTGTGATCAGCTTGCTAAAGCAGTCAGTGTTTTAATGGAGTCAAAATTCTACCGGGTTCAAGTGGAATGCTTGACGTTCTGTATTGATCATAGTGAGAAAATTTTCACCAAAATCAGCAACTCTGATGTAATTATTGAGAAGTTGTGGAAAATTATTGAGAATGATCAAGTATGGTCGTACATTAAGTCAATAGCTTTACAATTACTACAAGTAGTGACGGTGGCTATTAGAGGTGCAGGGATTGATGATCAAAGTCTGTCTGTGGGAGACGTTACCAAGAAGCTCAATATTTTGATTCCTTTTTGCGTGCCAAGCGAGAGTGAAGTTGTCAGGGCTACAGCATTACAAGCTATGGGGCCACTTATTGTCCATTTGTTAGACAATGGTGAAACAATTAGAAGACAAGACGAGAAGTACTTTAGTATATGGATTGAATTGATCAAAAGCTATTCTAGTGATGGAAACACTGTTGATATCAGATTTGCTGCTACGAAGTCTTTACTTGCTATGAATGCGGTTACCCCTGAGCTAAAGAATATGAGCAAATGGTCCAACTCTGCCCAATCTGTGGTTGCTACGAGCTACTTACTCTTATTCTTACAACTTGACGATGATTCTAATGAAATTAGGGATACAGTCTCTGAATTTCTAGCGACGAGATTTGCATGGCCAAAAAAATTGGCTCTGATAGTACTGGCATGGTTCCCAGGCGATTTCTTTAGGGATTTCCATGACGTTTTTGCCGATGTGGTGGGTAGATTCCGCGCAGAAACTAGAGAATCATTGAAAGACAAGCTTGATGAGCTTGACAATGATAGTCAAACATTGTTTGATGCCGAAAAAGATAACTTATACAAAGTGGATTTCATCCACCACGAACGGGTAAATCAGTTGTTACTCTACAGCTTTACGTCATTTTCGAAGTCAGAACAGCAGGAGATTAAAGAGACTATTATCGGGAATTTCAAGCTCTTGATAGATTTCGCTATTCGTAAAGGGACTGATGGATTCTTGGGTTGGGGCAGCAGTCCTCCTATATTTGCTGAATTCATGAAGGGAATAGCAGATATGGAATGGTTATATAAGCAGTGCGAGCATGATGAGAGCAATGATGCTCTTGTTAGAAAGTATATTTCTCTCATGGAATCGTTACATTTACATGAATTGACTAGACCTAATATCGATGTCAAAGAATGAGGAAGCTTGAGGCAAGAGGATCTATATGGGTCAAAGATGCTGAATCTGAGGCTCTTTTAATAGAAATGTATACAATGTTATAGAATTATAGACAAACTAGCTTGACAGTACAATTTTTACCTACAAACATTCATTCATTATTATGGAGCCGGTAATTTTGTAGGGTGTCCTCATCATTGAACGGATATATTGTCGACGTGAATAACAGGCTGTGCCACCAAGCATTAGTCTGTAGATACATAAGTGTAACACCCTTCAAGAAGATGAAAGGTGTGAAACCCGATTTCAGCGAACTGTTTATATTGGGGAGTAAATGTTATGTCTACGACACACAACAGAAAGGAGTATACCTTGACCGAGAAAGTAATACGAAACATTACATCTTAATTCCTGAGCTGGATGCGGTAAGAATGGTATTGACTGACAGATTTAAGATCTACTATGGGAATATGTTCTTTGAAACTGCAGATGGCCGATACATTCAGTTTGGCCCTGATATCGTGGTCCCTGGATACCTACCATAATGGCACGACACAAACAGATGCTTATTCACGTCAAAACCAGAATCGTTTACCAGATCAACGAAGATCTCAAAGACGAAGATATCACAACTCTGGATAGGAAATTGCCCCACAATACCAGATCCTATCAGGTGACTAATAGAATCTGCCGCACAATCTGAGAGATTAAGCAAGTTTCACAGTATACCGTGCTGGTTGCTTTTTACTATTATTACCATTATTACCATTATTACCATTATTACGATTGTAATAGATGCTACTATTAATATTACGATTCTCTTCTTACTATTATTATTATTTCTTTACAATTTTCTAGCCTTCACCTAGAAGTACCACCTCGACCCCTGTAGCTATAGCTATAGAAGAGTTATTACACCTAGCTACGACTATATAGCCGTAGCCGTAGGTACCCGCAATATGTCAATGAACAAAGACTACAAAACTTGTCTTTGTTAGCTGCACGTTTCTCACGTGAGCTGCACAGTTCTGCGGACTGTGCATAATCAGTGTCTGTACCCAGCGGTCAGGTTTCAGCAGCCACCACGATCACTTTACTCTTCAATCTGGGTCAACAATACCACAAAACAGTAGCAATGCTCATGTTTGTAATCAGCGGAAACGCTGCTCCTCCTCGACACAGTCACCACGAAATAAAAATTATAGACTAGGAACGTATTTGTGGTAGCGGCCATTATGAATCACCCCAACGGTTTTGCCGTTTTCTCTGTAGGTTTATTTTTAGCGTGGGACGAAAGTACCTCAAGAAGAAAAAAATTCCACGGGAAAATACGCTCAAAAGAGCAATAAAGGCCAAAAAGATTTGAGGGATCCCCTCGAGGAGATTTCCAATTCAAAGTGAAAAGTTGATTAGGACGCCAATAATAGTATCTAGCGCGGCAACTACATTATCAAACAGGTCACGACGATTAAAGCTGAGCCTTTTGTTGTGCTGGGAAGACAAAAACAAGACAAAAACACAACAAGATGAGAAGACAGCACAGCCAATGATAAGCTACCACCAAGGGAACAATAAGGTTTGTCTCTGGTTCCATGATTCATCCGACTGTTAAGGTTTTCAGGTAGCCCTAAACAAGTAAACTCACAGTCATTCCTCGATATCGCAAAGCAAGTCCTCGAAAAGAAACAAGAAATGGAAACTACAAAACGAAAATTTTGCTCGATGGTTCTTGTTCTTTATCCAAACATCAAGAATAATTTCATCGAGTAGTGGACCAACGATCTATATCAGCATCTACCAAACTTCACCAGTTTCCCTCGCGAAATTGCACACGAAAAACAACCACAATGTCAGCCAGTCTCTCTAACACCGCAACCTTGCAAAAGTACCTTGATCTTCCTCAAAATGGAGGAGTCATTGCTGAGTACATCTGGATCGATGGTACCGGGAACTTGCGTTCTAAGGGTAAGACCTTGAGAAAGCCTGTTACCTCGGTTGACGAGTTGCCAGAGTGGAATTTCGATGGTTCTTCGACCAACCAAGCTCCAGGTCACGATTCCGACATCTACTTGAGACCTGTTGCTTTCTACCCTGATCCATTCAGAAGAGGAGACAATATTTTGGTCCTTGCTGAATGTTGGAACAATGATGGAACTCCAAACAAGTTCAACCACAGACACGCAGCCAGCAAGTTGATGACTGCTCATGCTGATGAGAAAACTTGGTTTGGTCTTGAACAAGAATACACCTTGTTTGATGAGTTTGACCAAGTCTACGGATGGCCAAAGGGAGGATTCCCAGCCCCTCAAGGTCCTTACTACTGTGGTGTTGGTACTGGTAAGGTGTTTGCCAGAGACATTGTCGAGGCTCACTACAAAGCTTGTCTTTACTCTGGTGTTACCATTTCTGGTATTAACGCCGAAGTCATGCCATCTCAATGGGAGTTCCAAGTTGGTCCATGTGAAGGGATCAAGATGGGTGACGAACTTACTGTTGCTAGATACTTGTTACACAGAGTTGCTGAAGATTTCGGTATAAAGATCTCGTTCCATCCAAAACCATTGAAGGGTGACTGGAACGGTGCTGGATGTCACACCAACGTCTCTACTGCCTCTATGAGAAAGCCAGGTGGAATGAAAGTCATCGAGGAAGCTATTGAGAAATTGTCTAAGAGACACAAAGAACATATTGCTCTTTATGGAAGTGATAACGATCTTAGATTGACTGGTAAGCACGAGACTGCCAGTGTGAGCACCTTCTTGTCTGGTGTTGCTAACAGAGGTGCTTCCATCAGAATTCCAAGATCCGTTGCTAAAGAAGGATACGGATACTTTGAAGACAGAAGACCTGCTTCTAACATCGACCCTTACTTGGTCACCGGTATCATGGTTGAGACTATTTTGGGTCCAGTTGGAGATGTCGATATGACCAAAGAATACGCCAGAGAGTCCAAATAGACATCTGCGAACAAAAAATAAATAGCTGTTTACATTTAGTATTATAATAAAACTATCATAAAAACCTGTCATAGGGTGAGTATTTACGAATATGTGAATTGTAGATAATAATGTCGAGAGAAGCGGAGCAGCTTAACCCTTAATCCTTCAGAAACTATAGACGGAGTGTGCCTGTTCTATAATTCCCCTCGTAAATTTGCTCCCTACTACTCCTTGTTGCCTAGTATTTAGTTCCCCCCTATTGCCTGGTCTTTAAGGGTATCTCCTGGATAAGTTCATACACGGATAAAAACTATCCCTAGTAAAAAGAAACAAATGGTGCTACTGTCAATAAAAACTTGTCAATAATAGCTTGCTACAAAATGCCTTTACTTACGAACTAAAGATGTCGAAGAACTAAAGTTATCTTTTGATTAAGACTAATCTTGCAAATTAGTAAAAGATCATAGAAATAAAGTAGAATAGTGGAAGAAAATAAGGAAAGAAAATAGATGTGCTTTCCAGAATAGAAACAAAATCTCTGGATAGACATTAAACATGGTATAAAATAAGATATTTAAAATATAGTAAGTTTTGGCTCAAAGTGATGTAGCTTACATGAAGAATAAAGCAAGCATAGCCATGAAGGAACCACCAGCAGTGAGTTTGGCAGCAGCACCGCCAGAACTGATTATAAGCAAGCCAGTAGAAGAGCTGGAGGTTTTAGCAGTCGAGACAATGACACCAGTAGTAGAAGAGGCAGTAGTAGAAGCAACTTCAGCTGGGGTAGTGATATGAGGAATCTCAGAGAATGGACAGGTGGTGGTGTAAAGAGTTGGAGTGTAGTGAGTAGAAGATGATGGAGTAACACTACATTTGTTCTCGGAACAAGAAGTAATGGTGACGATAACAACAGATGGGCTCCACGAAGTGTAGGAGTAAGTTGTCAAAGAAGAACCTGGGATAGCGTGAGCTGGAGGAGCAGTGTAGTAAGTGTGAGGAGCTGGGGTAGTTGCAGAAGCAAGAGGACAGTAGGTAGTGTAAGAAGTCGTAACATAGTAAGATTCTTCGTTCTCAACATAGCAATCGGTAGCAACATACTCGAATGAGGTGTAATGAGGGTTATCAACGGTCTTTGCACCTGATGGAGGAGCAGAGTTGTAAGTGTGAGGAGCTGGGACAGTGGCCTCTGTGAGTGGACAGACAGTAGTGTACTCAGTTTTGACGTAGTAAGTAGTTTCGTGGTCGATGTAACAGTCAGTAAGATCGTAGGTAAAGGTAGTGGAAGAGGAGTTTCCAAAGTTGGCCAAGGCACCGGCAATTAAAGGAGCCGCTAAAGATAATTGTCTGAAAAGCATTTTGAAGAAGGGGAAGTAATGTGTAGAGGTTTGTAAGTAACTGGTATTTAAGCGATTGAAGATAGTTAGTAATACTGTTGCGATAGCTTATTGATAGAAATATAAAAGAGAATAAAATAAAACGAGAAAAGATGGCAGAAAACAAGGCTTTTGGCTGGTGTTTAAATAGTTTTCTTGAAAGATCATCACCAGATTTGGCAGTCTGAGAAGCAGTCTGAGTGGGGAGTCAACAATGGATATTTGCGCTAATGTTCCATCAATAGGTGTTGATGGACGAATTAGACTCTATTTTTAGCCAGAAATGCGTGCAATTATTTTCCTGGAGGGCTATAAGGGGTAAGTGGGTTGCTCATTCTGCCACTGAATTAATTGGTCAATGTTGAATTTTGGATTAATTACATGAATATGCAGGTTTTCCTGAGAAGGAAAAAATGGTTTTCCATCAAGCCCTCTAAGCCTCAAGAACCTCAATACTCCATAAATAGGTTACTTTCAGTTCGTAAATTTCAGCTGGCACCGCATATATTACATACAGTATTACATGTAATATTACATGAAGATATTACATGACCTCTAATATCACTCTAATTGAGCCAAGAGAAGTTCGTGGCTGAGGCAGCAACCATACGAATCATCCCAAAATAGTAACTTGGAAAAAAGAAAAGATCAACATCCGTATTAGAAGTCATACGGTGGCTGTTATTACTGGTTATAACTAGGGATAAATTATATGCTCGGGTATACAGCCAGAAATCAACGGGTGTATTCATCCCTTGATTTGACACTGATAATCAGTAAGTACGGATTTGTTGGCTTGTTCCACATCCAGAGTTAAAAATATGGGGTCCTTTATTCTGAGACTAAGACTGAGACTGAGACTGTATATAAATATAGTACCATTCTCCGCTACTGGTTGTTATTATTAGCTACAGTGACAACATCGTTACCATCACCTTGTTTATATTGTCGCACTTTTTACATTGGTATAGTTCTCAATGGTTGCCATTGTTTCATTCAATCCAGGAAACTATTGGATGTTTAAAAGTCGCTCTCCGTTTCTCCAATAAGGTAATAGTAGTATTGAATCCTTTGATTTCATGTATTGCATCATAATTATTTCACACAAGCAAACAGATTTATTGGCGTAACTTTGTAATGCCATCATGGAACGTTGAGTCGATTCACGAAGTATGAGGCGCTGAGCACACGCTATATGCAGCTGCATGCAGCTATATTACCTTAACTATACTTCAATATATTGATTAGTCAACATAATCTAGATAATATCAAGATGTTATACCAAATCCGATCGTTACACGATACCAGAAGGGGGAAGAAATTTCCTGTTGTTTCTGGTTACTCTTGGGAGGATATATGAGATACGCTTTTTGAGATAACTGACCGCCAGAAACGGGTGTTCTATGTTCCAAATAAGTGATAATTGCTATATGGCTTTCTTCTACGTGCCAGCTGAAATATCAACAAAGCATTCCGAAATATTCTTCTACATGCCGAATATGGGGCTAGTTCAGATCCTCTTTAAGATAGTTTGGTCCTTGTTGATGTTTCTTTTTATTCTTCTTTTGTTGCTAACGTAAACACTATTACCTACCTGAAATGAGCCGTCGCGTTCTTGTACAAGCTCTGCCACATATACGCTTCGCTCAACAAGAGCTCTATATCCTTGTCTTCCCAATTTTTTGTAGGGAGACTCTGTAAGAATATCATGATCTCCTGAAAATCCATCTCCTTGATTTTGTCGGACCATTTGACAAGGAAAGCAGCACACACATAAATATGGAACTCGCTGAATCCGTTGGATCCCTCGGTAAGATAAGTATCCCACATCCGAATAATATGCAAAATATTGACCTCTCGCATCAAAAGACAGTTCATCCACCTGAACGAAAACTGAAGAAACTCAATTCCTTCGCTTTCTAAATGCTTAACTAAGTCTGCATCAATTCTAGCCGTTAAGTCCTTCAACTCGTTTACTTGTCTGATAATCCCAGGTTGTGCATGAATATAGTTATCCTGGATCGAGTCTAGAAGCTTTGTCAAACACCAATAGGTGTCTGCTTCAGTTACGTCGAAAATCTCCTGAGGAAACCCTGTAGGATCGATATCTCCGATATCAAGACAGTTTTCCTTTCCCGCATTAATATACGATGCAAGGAACACCTGGAAGAAAGGTGTGCATATATCGTTAATTCCTTGCACATACCCACTGGCCGGATGGTGTACTGCCCAGAGATACAATATTTTCTCTAGCGACTTCTGGATCACCGGATAGCTGTACAACTTGATGTGGGGATTTGTTCGTGGCACATCTATGGATATTTGGTGCCATGTTATCGAGTCTTTTTCGTTCTGCATCACATTGCTGATTTGGTCGAAATAGTCTTTTCTTTTCTTCTCTAGCGAAGCCACCCGTCTTTCCTTATTGGTTGACAAATAGCCTTCCAATAACTGCCATACAATGGCTCGTAACTCGCAGGGAATCCCGTTCCAGGATAACTTTTTCAAGTCTTCAAGCTGGATGTTGCCTGAAAACAACACCTTTTTGAACCTGTTGTAACGAGAAATGGACGCAGTAAGTTCTTCTTTTGCTCCGCTTGTTCCAATAAGATTTTCGTCGTATTTCATCAAATTTGGCCCCTGGAACACATTGAGCAACTCAAAAGGATCTTTTATTATGTCTTTGTAGTTGGCTCTAAGCTCGCTTTTAGTGGCCCCTGATTGCTGCAGTTTAACATTCTCTTGCTGATGCTGGTGCAGCAGCAACTGATAATAATCTTGTTGGTTCCCCAATTCTTCTGAGTGGATGCTGATACTACCTGTAGCATTGGCATTACTGCTGGTCTCACTTTTATTAATTAAAACCCCGTTTGTGGCGCTGGTTGAGCTTAAGTTTCCGGAACCTACACTTACAGAAGGATACAATGCGATTGGCTCTCGTGATATCGTCCCATCACTAAGTTTTCTAGATAAAGAATACGGCGAGTTCAAATCAGCAAGAGGCTTATCTACATCAGCATCCCAATCGTCATCTGAGTCCATATAAATGTTGCTCTGGAAAGGATGATGTCCTTTGGTTGCCTCGTTTCTTTTCAGCAGCTGATGGGCATGATGATGGGCATGTTTTGTGCTGGCACTGCTGTTACTACTCTTTCCACTTGAAGAGGAGATATTTAGATGAGAGAATGAAGCCCCAATCACCTTTGGATCCTCAGCAATCACAGACTTCTTTGTGGAGCCACTACTGGATGCCGATGTACGTTTTGAGGCGCCTGAGCGAGATGATAACGACTTCAAAAACGAGTTGATAGAGGTTCCTTTTCCGCCACCCTCGCCAAACATGAACTCGTTTTCATACACCTGAGTCATTTCATTGTGGTTCTTTTTTGACGGCATTTGTTATTTCTGGTTTGTGTGTATGTTGTGTTGTGTATTGTATATTGGGTTATCTATGTCTCCACAAACTAGTTTTCTTATTTTTTTTTTTACCATAGAACGCAATGTATGCTGGTGATATGCCGTTGAAATGTTGTCAATTTTGTAAAAGAACTTGAAAGCAACATATAAGCATTCGACGGAATCTTGGCAACTACCTTATCTTCCAATGCCAATTGATAGCTCTTTTGTGTCAGACTGGGTAATAAAATAAATAATACCTTGATCAATAAGTCCGCTTCCTTCTTTGGTAAAACTCTTTCAATATTGTGCAAAAATATTGCTCCTTTTCACTTCAATGTGTATATTGTCACTATTGAAACAATTATATCTTTGTCTTCCAATATGTAACCGTCTTGTCAAACAAATATTCTCTCTACTGCTCCCTTCTTGACACTACATCTCTTGATGCCTAGGATATTTTGGTTTTGATTTCGTTTTTCCCATATTTCATCATTGAGCCCTACGCTTGAGATAGCTGTCGTTTTGAATTAAATTTTCGTATGGGTCATGTGACTTGGCTAGATGAGGCATACTTATAATAAAGAATGAAGCGAACGCGTACAATGCATAATGAATAGTAATAGCACATTGCCTGAATATATAAATTCAATATAGAAACTCTTACAAACACTTTCTATAACTACTATGTTCATTAATCGATGTGTATATACATGTAGACAATAATATCAATCATTCGTTGCGGTACCAACTCTCCTTTCTCTTTTGAGCATCCACTCTAGCCGCCTTTCTTCCCTTGGGCCACATTGATTTGATAGTGTCCAATCTCCCTTGCATTTCCCTCACTCTTTCCTCAGGACAGTCTGACACTAAACTTATAAACACCTGCGAACATTTGAACTTCTTGGCCAATACTTTCTTGGTATATGTTTCAGGATCGCTATTTCTGAGTGCTATGATTTCTTTCACCTGTTCTTCGGTCACATGGTATTGTTTAGCATGGGGTTCCTTGAGAGGAGGCATGTAAGAGATATCTTTAGCAGAGTATTCGCCCGATCCATTCACCGATTTTCTCACATCTGAGTCCGGAAGGAACGCATTTGGTGTTGAGTTTAAAGGTGATTTGATCGATGGTGCAGGTTGGTAGTAAACACCTGGTTGGATATCTTTTGGTTTGAAATTGGAGGCAGCGCTTCTAGATCTGAATCTACTGGACACTAACACCTTGGAATGGCTCTCGGTGCTCACCAAACGTTTAGATATTATTATTGGAACGCGCTTGAACATTTTCGACTGTTTATATTGATGATTGCATCTGTTTCCGCTGATATTATAGCGATCATCTAGCCTTAAGTGCCAGTGCAAAAAAATTTTCGCTTCTTCCTCTATGTTTTTTTTGTGGGTGAAATTTCGAGATGGAAAATTTTAAAAAAATATTACCCGCTTTTATGCTGCTATCTTTTATACCATTGATCAATAGATGCTTATGGCATTGATTACGGCCATTAGTTAGTATTGCTATATAATAGGCATTGATGAATAAAAGTGCCACAATAATGTATAGCAGTGACGATGACCTTGATGATTCTCCGGCAAAGCCAAAAATCCAATTCAAAAAGACTGTCAAAAGTAAGATCTCGGTTTTCAAGAGCCGCAAGAACCATAATCAGCCAGCCAAGAGGAAGAAGTTGGTGACTCTAGACTTCTTTGATGGTGATGAAAATTATGATGATAATAATAAGAGCAATACTATCAATTCAACAATATCGGGATCTTCAAAACAAGATAAATTGATCCCTAAGTCATCATCAGATCCCGAAAATCATGATGATAATGATAACAAAAGAAGAAAAGTGGATCACACAGACAATGAGCCAAAACGACTCACTCCTCAAGACATAGAGCTTGACCGTGAGTGGTATGATGGTGATGATGATTTGGGGCATATTCATGGTGATGACTCGAATGATTTCTTTGGCCCGCTAGACAGTCAGTCATATGAAAGACAAAGAGATAGAATCGAAAAGCAGCGAAAGACCAAACGATATGTGAAAAATGATAAGAACGCCGAAGCAGATCTCTGGGAGAATAGTAGAATGATGAGTTCGGGTGTTCGTGTTAAGAAGACCAATATACACAATACTAATTTTGATGACGATTATGAAGATACCTACTCAGAAATCTACGTGCATTACCAGATACCGGAGTTCCTTGCAAAACATGAACAGTCATTGCATTTCAGTGGGAAATTGGGTTCAATTTCGCCATTTAGAGACTCAGAAAGTGATATGGCTATATATGCCAAACGGGGAAGCTATGTAGCTAGAGAAATACTTCAGGATAAAGAAAAGAAAAAGAAATCAAAAGATGCTACCAGTCTTTCAGGAACAACTATCGGGAAGGTTATCATTGGAAATGGCGATGATGCTGATAGCGATGACGAAATCAAAGGAGATGACCTGCTGCACAATGACAAATTTGTAGAAAACATGGATAATAAAAACGACGATGATGATGAACTTCAAGAGAGCGAGTTTTCTCAGAATTTGACATTACAACAACAGAGAAAATTCTTGCCAGCTTATAAGGTGCGTGACCAGGTTCTTCAGGTCATAGATGAGAATCAGGTAGTGGTTATTATTGGTGAAACTGGTTCAGGTAAAACAACGCAACTAACACAATATTTATATGAACATGGATATGGTCAGTATGGAGTCATTGGGTGTACTCAACCTCGTCGTGTGGCTGCTATGTCTGTTGCTAAGCGTGTAAGCGAAGAAATGGGGTGTAAATTAGGGACAAAGGTAGGGTTTTCCATTAGATTTGAAGACTATACCACCGATGAAACCGTGATAAAGTACATGACTGACGGTATCTTGCTCAGAGAAACCCTCACTGACGAAAACTTGATGAAATACTCGTGTATAATTATTGATGAGGCGCATGAGCGGACATTAAGTACAGATGTGATTCTTGGGTTGTTCAAAAAGATATTGAAAAAGAGAATGGATTTGAAGATCATCGTGACTTCAGCAACTATGAATGCTGACAAGTTCTCGCAGTTTTTTGGCGGCGCCCCGCAGTTTACAATCCCAGGAAAGACGTTCCCGGTAGAAGTTTTCTATTCCAGAGTAACGCCATCCGATTATGTAGATAGTTGTGTCAAGACCTGTATTACTATCCACTTGACAAAAGGACCGGGCGATGTGTTAGTATTTCTTACTGGTAAAAACGACATAGATGCATGTTGCGAGCTTTTGAAGCAGAAACTTCAGGAAGTTAAGCGAGAAGACGATAAAGAAGGCGATACAAAGATTTCCGAGATGTTAAAGTATGATATATTGCCTATATATTCGCAGATGCCAGCGGATTTGCAAGCGAAAGTATTCCATCGGTCCAGAAAGGGTGTCAGAAAATTCGTCATTGCCACCAATATTGCTGAGACTTCTTTGACGATTGATAACATCAAATTTGTGGTGGATCCTGGCTACTATAAGCTTAAAATCTTTAACAGTAAGATGGGGATGGACACATTACAAGTGGTGCCTATTTCTGCAGCTAATGCAGCCCAAAGATCGGGTAGAGCTGGAAGAACAGCTCCTGGAAGTGCTTACAGATTATATACTCAACTTGCGATGAACAATGAATTATTTAAGGAAACGATTCCTGAAATCCAGCGAACAAACCTCTCAAACACGATCTTGCTCTTGAAATCGTTGAATGTTCTGGATATTCTCAAATTTCCCTTCCTTGATCCTCCTCGTGAGGAGAATATAGTTAGTTCTATGTATGAGCTTTGGACTATGGGGGCCATTGATCCACAAGGTCTGTTAACTGAATTAGGTAAAAAGATGACTAAATTCCCGATGGAACCAAGCCTTTCAAAGCTATTAATAAACAGCGAAAGACTTGGATGTTCTCAGGAAATGATCATCATTGTTTCTATGCTTTCGGTCCCTCATGTATTCTACCGTCCAAGGGAAAGACAGGACGAATCCGACTCAATGAGGGAGAAGTTTTTGGTTCCCGAATCGGACCATTTGACACTTCTCAATGTATTCAATCAATGGAAATTCAATCGGTACTCGCCGAAATGGTGTACTCGACAGTTTTTACACTACAAGTCTCTTCAAAGAGCCCGTGATATTCAGGAGCAAATCACTAGGATCATGGAGCAACAGAAATATAAGATAGTTTCATGTGGAAAATCATGGGATATCTTACGTAAATGTATTTGTTCTGGGTTCTTCCATCAAGCTGCTAAAGTCAAAGGGTTTGGGAAGTACAGTAACTTAAAGACAACTATGGAGTTGTTTCTACATCCTACAAGTTCTTTGTTTGGATTGAGTGATTTACCCAAGTTTGTCGTGTATCACGAGTTGATATTGACTACAAAGGAGTATATGAGCTACGTAACAGAAGTGGAGCCCGAATGGCTAGCAGAGTTCGGTGCAAAGTTCTATACCTTGAAAAGACATAAAATTGACGCATGAAATTGGAGGGCTAACGTTAATTAATCTCCCAGTGTATATTGTACATTGTATATTATAATTTAGTGACTGTTTTTAGTCGTTGCAATTATCTCTGTACCTACTTCATTAATTAAATCTTCACACCATTTGAGTAGTTCATTCTTACTCTCTATTGCTTTCTTTCTCTCATTTTCAACTTCAATCAACTGCCTCTGTAGTCCCTCAATTTTTGCTAGCTGGTCTTGTGTTGAAACCCCGACACCAGGTAACAGTTCTATTATAGTGAAGATCTGTCTCGTCTTAAGAATTATATCTGTACTAAGTTCATTCATAGTTTCCTGGAACTCGGCGGGTGCAGCAACTGTTGCCTCTTTATTTGTGAGTTTTTCTTCGCCCGGCAGAGGAATATAATCATGATGTGTATTAACGTAATTAACAGTAGCGCAAAACTGCTCTAGAAGCTATATGATACAATGTTAGTTTTGGCATTCATATTATATCTATGAAGAAATATACGTATTATTACTTACCTGATCCAAACATGTTTGTAGCTGAGTTAATCTATCGGCCATTTTGCTGTAATTTAGTGGTTTACCTTTAGTATACTTATTGACTTACCTACAGCAAAAGGTAGTATTCCTATTCATCATCAATATTGATATTCAGTAAAAAAATACAATTAAATAGAGTGAAAATATTTATGTTTTTTTTTTTTTTTTTTTTTTTTTTTTAAAGATCGATTCCTAAATCTCATGCACTATATATTGTTCCTGTTTGGGTAACTAAAAACTCTTCATGAGCGAATAATATATATAAGAGGCCGCCTTGTCGACGGTTAAATTCTTGTATTGCCTTCGGGATGTTGCCCATTACATCTGGCGGTGGCCCTTGTAGGATGGATGACTCAAGAAAGTTTATCTGGAGAAAGTAGATTTTGATGGGTTTTTGATTGAGTGGAAATTGGTCATACCATTTTTAACTTTGTTTCCAATAACTTCACCTTCATCTATTAAAAGACTTTCGCGTTTTTGGAAATATGGGGTTTTGTAGGAGCACATAGTGCCAATACTGAGAGTAAATATTTTTGTCCTTCGTTAGTGGGGCCAGTTTATGTGTATTAAAAATGCTAAAACCCCTACAAAAAAAAATTTCCGCATCGAAATCCGCAGCAGACTTCGTGGCCAAGCTGGTTAAGGCGTGCGACTGTTAATCGCAAGATCGAGAGTTCGATCCTCTCCGAGGTCGTTGTTTTTTTGCACTTTTGTGTCTTTTTTTTCCTCCTAGATCGCTACGCCATTATATAGCGATTGTAACACTCTGTTATTACTCTGTCTCATCCATACCAATTGCACTACCATTTTCTATCTCCGAGTCACAACTCTACACAACATGGGGCACACCCGAACATCAGAGCCTACAACTGTATTTCTTTCTGGAGATAGGTATACATCACTCACATCCTTATGTTATTAACTATACATAAAACATAAAAGTTTCTATTTTTGGCCGAAATCAACCCATGCGGATGGGGTCCTGATATCTATCTCTCTTCATGCTCGGTTTAGTGGCACCTGGCCCTAAACTAACATCAAGAGAGCCGAGAGTGTGTGAAAAGCTTTTTTCACTCTCGATGGTCTCATTTTATTAGCTGTCACTTGCAAGGCGACTCAATGCTTGTTTCCAACCCTATTATTAGTTCAACCACAAATGAGATCTCTCCTCAGATGAATCTTATCACTCAAGCCAAATTACATATACTAGTACCTGTATTATTGCAATTTATTTGAAATATATGTTATACAGTCGGAAGTTTCCAAATAGTAAAAATCCCTGTATTTTTGGAACTTTCTAAAAGAGAATCGTTCAAAAAATCAACGGCATTTCATGCATGATTTCAACATTGGAAGTACACCCCATCCACATCAACCCAAGAATCGAATATTGCACTAGAATAAGATTTTCTTGGAAAAAGCTAAGAGAAGTTAGATTATCCATAAAATAGCTACTTTCTATTATAAATTAACACTGAAATCCATCTTAAATGGTTTAATTGATATTATTTCAAATAGAAAAAAAATTAATTACTTCCTTACTCTCAAACAATTTGATAAATCGAAATAAAAAAACAAATAATAAGAAATATCATTAGTTAATCAACCATCAAAATGTTTTTTTTCACTACATTATTGGTTGCCTTATCCCTTGCTACTCAAATATCAGCTGCAACTATCTCAAATAAGAGATCCAATTCAGTAACTTTTTCCAGATCACCAGCTGATGCTGCCAGAGTTGCCAGAACAATGCTTCTGAGAGAATCCCTAGCCGATATTACAGCCCTTGATGCGGAAAGCAACATACCAGTCGAATTTACCGAGTATTATCTTGACGCTTTCAATAACGGTACTGCTGTTTTCATCTTCATTGACATTTCCTCAACCAACAAAAACGTCAACCACACCCAATCTCAAGGTATCAAAACCTCTTTTTCAGTGAGAACTGGTGATCATGCCCCATGGGACAACTCTATCGGAACCAACTTTACCTACCCAGGTTCTTATCCAGAATCTATTGCTGGATCTCCACGTTTTTCTCTTCGTGGGGAGTTCAAAGATTTGGTGTTCTCATCTGATGATGAAATGAAAGCAGTGGCAGAGAAGTTTGTTGCTAAGCATTCGGATGCTAAATGGTGGCTTCCCCAAAACAAGCATACTGCTCACTCTGGCCGTTGGGTCTATTTCGAAGTTGAGAGTATTTATTTCATTGGCGGTTTTGGAAACTTAGCTTACATCGGAGAAATCCCAGTTGAAACTTTCAATAGTGCTGTTCCATACACCGATGAGGAGATGGCCACTATTCAGAGTACCATACTTGATTAAGCAATTGCTGGTGCTCTTACTTAACTGTTTCAATTCTCTCTGACTATAGATTAGTCAAACTATATAATTCTAGTATGACGTAACCTATATTTGCTTCGCGCAACTATATAGCAAATAAATACAAACATTATACATTAAACTATTTATTAGTAGTTTGATGATAAGTGTCTACCCATTCAAGAAATATTAACTAGTTTGTGATATATTAAAGTAGTAGTAGAAAGTGTAAAATAATAACCAGAGAATCACCAAGTCTAACAAGAACCGAAAGTTAGACCAAAAAGCGAAATTAGAGAAAGAGAACTAAAAGAATATGCAGAATGAGCTATAAATGTAAACAAATGATGACCAGACCATGATGAATTAGCTAACTCACAAGAGCAAGAAAGCAATTACACCAAGGAAGGTAGAGCCAAAGGCAACCTTGACATTATCAGCTCCGTTTTCAGTCTGGATAGTGTAAGAAGATGAGGTTTCACTGGTGGTAACAGAAGTTGCAATGGTACTCTCAGTAGCGGTGGTCTCAGAAGATGTGCTTGACTCAGTGGTGGCAACAGCTGAAGAAGTCTTAGCCTTCTTGGTAGTGGTAGACTCAATAGAGGTAGTCGATTCCACAGAACTAGCGGTACTTGATTCAACAGATGAAGTAGTTTCAACAGTAGAGGTGGTTGAAACTGGGGTAGTTGTTGACTCAATAGTAGAACTTTCTGCAGAAGTTGTGGTATATGGAGTAACGGTAGTTTCAGTCTCAGAAGTAGAGGCACCAGTGGTAGAAATAACAGTGGTAACTTCGTGAGTAGAGTAAGTGGTACAACCACCAGCAGAACAAGAGGTGATAGTAACAACAGTAGTGTAACCAGAGGAAGCAACAGAGGTTTCTGTGGTAGCTGGGGTAGTTTCGGCAGTAGTAGTTTCAGCAGTAGTAGTTTCAGCAGTAGTACTGGTCAAAGGACAAACAGTGGTGTATTCAGTGACAATAGATTCAACACTGGTAACTGGAACCTCGGTACAGGAACCAGCAGAACAGGAAGTGATGGTCACAACGGTAGTACTGTATTCAGTGGTTGGAACAACAGAGGTGACAAGTACTTCAGATGATTCGGATGAGCTTTCAGAAGCAGTAGTAATAACAGAAGAGAGAGTGGATAAAGAACTGTAAGCAGCAGCTTCAGTGGTGATAGAGCTCAAGGCGGAAAGAGGGCAGGTAGTAGTGTAGATAGTAGTAACTTCCTCGACAGTGGTGGTTTCCACTGGAACACAGGTGGATATACCTGAACAAGAGGTGATTGTTTCCACTAAGGTGCTGAGACTTGTGGCAGTAATGACAGCAGTAGTTAAGTCATCATCGTAAGCATCAACAGTAGTACCAGCAGTAGTTGTAGTATTGGTGTATGGGAACTCCAAGGCTTTAGCAGCAGCAAGCGAAGCTGCAATACTCATAATATATTTGAACAACATCTTGATTGAAAGTTTTGTGGGTAAAGTATCTTATCTGGTGGTGGTTATTAAAGTTGAATATCTCTGATCGATATGGTTGTTCTGTGTGGATTTTCCAGAATAATTACAAACCTAAGAGAAGAAGAAAAGAAAATTGGGAACAGATGCTTATTTATATTACTACTCGAGGATCTTCAAGGATAAACCCCCATAACTTAAAAGCTGGCAATTGTGGCTTGCAATGGTAAGATTTTTTACCAAGCTGAAAAGCTTTATTGTCCTCGGTTACAACAATGTCTGGCTTGGAACTTGCTATTCCAGTCTGAGAGTAAATTGAATTTCATGTCGCGGTAAAAATATCCACATATGCATGTCAACAATCATGTGACTCTGCAGACGAGGGTGCTGCGCAAAATTTTTCCGTCGCGTACAAAAAGTGTAAACAAAAACGGATCTCTTTATTTACATAAGAAGCTCGTCAAACATGCATGACATCGTTTTTAGCTTAGTGAAGGGCCAAAACGCAGAGACATTTCCAAAAATAGTGCTATTATGCCTATTACGTCTATTAATTGAGAGGATATTGAATCAACCTCTCCATTTAATCTGTGTTTCTAGACCGCCGACTCTTTTTTTGATCATTCGTCGTCTTTCTCAATCGAAATCGTATCCTTAATGAGCAATATTAGCAGTTTGTGCGTTTATATTATTCGTAGCCGTTAATTACTTGCTAACATTAAGCTATTCGGGAGTTTACACCGAGTAAATTGGTTAACTGTTTCGTTAGATCAACATGATCTACTGTATTTTCCTACCGAATCGTATAGAAAGTTCCTTTTCTTCTATTTTCGCATACTCCGAGTATACCACTAGTATACATTGACTAGAGAGTTTACACGAGTATGATTTGTGGTCTAACGGTTTAAATTGTATATACTGGCCTTCTAGACTGTTAGAACCATTTTTGACAGGCAGTTATAGTAAGCTCGGTATTTTTAGTAGTAGCTCGACAAGTTGCTTTGTGTGTACAACTATATACGGACCTCTACCACATATATCGCGTGGCTCTGTAGGTATCTATTTCAGCTTGCGAATTATTGTGAAATTGATTTCATAGCGGCATGGTAATTGGTCATTCTAATTTCAGTGGTGGCTGAAATAATGAGTTAACTTGATCCGGATCCGTCGGTGAGCGTAGCCATTCTAATTATAGTTGCCACCTGTAGAAGAACTGAATTAAGTGAAAAAGGGTTATCCTAATTATAGCCATCGCTTGGAAAAGGGCCGATCTGAGTGAAGAGTGGCCAATCTGATTACAATCATGGTGGCATCGAACTACTAGCTATAAAGGTTGTCATTCTAATTATAGTCACTGGACGATCTAGACTGATTCTGTAGTTTTGGTCATAATATGCAGTAGAGTTATTAGGATTCTGGGCTTAGTACCATATTACATACGTATGTAGTAGATATTGTTGTACATGCCATTATGCTTTAATTTCATACTATTAAGCTATGTGGCACAGTCATTGTAATTCAGGGCTTTATCCTTTAATTCAGTCATAGTAAGCTGTGGCAAAGTATTATTATCCAAGGCTTTATTCTCGAATTTCAACATGAACTCTATGAGAAAGGCTACAAATTGTAGAAAATAAACTTACTTATATCAGTTCCAGACATGCCGTAAACAGTCACCTAAGTTTCCTAGATCAGTTCTAGACAACCGATGATCGTAGATGCGATTATACCCAGATCATCCTACACAATCTGTCTTTTGTGCTGTAACCTGCAGCATCATCACAGCTAGAGTTGTCCCTACAACACCTGAATTGGATCCAATCATATATTCAACTAAATATAAATACAATAGCCGAAGACAATGCCAAAAACCTATGCCTTTTCCATTATCTAGACTTCGTGTATCAATTCATAACCGTAACCTAGAAATAAACCATCAATAAATAAAAAAATACTCTATACTTTAACATTCTGAAGCTCGATTCTCTCTGGAAATGGCGCGGGTCTTTCGCTTTGTGACTGGGCGAAGTTTTGGTGAGGGAACGTCTCCTGTTCGTAGATTCTGCCCTCGGGACTCGAGGGATTAATTTTTCTTTCATATGGTTCGTCTACTAAACTGCTTCTAGGCTCATTCAGTTCGGTTCTAGATATTCTGTTACCATCAAAAGGATTCTTACCAGGTCTTTCACTAGATTGAATGTAACTTCCAGAAGGGGTAGCCAAATGATTAGAATTTGTGTTTGATGACGTACCATCTGCAAAAGCGCCAAGACCACTGTTACTCAACCTGTCATCGTTTCCATACCTAGTATTGAGATTGTTTAAATTATTAACATCTGGAGGTCCGTTATAAAATGGCAATGCCCTGGCGCGTGACCTTTTCACAAAAGGACTATAAGAGTTGCGTGGATTGTAAAGCAATGCCGAATATAATCCTATGCATACAAGCAATAATACTAGCAACAATATTAGCTCCACTTTGAAAGTGACCGAAAATCCTTTTGATCCAAATATTCCCATGTTGATTCTTGGTATTGATTCTTGATAAATAAGTTCTGGATCTATTAGTTATTATGAACAATAATCACTATGTGATTTGATGTGATTGATTGATATATCTAGCTAGATCTCCGTTTTTTGTAGATTTTATTCCAATATCAAACAAAATTCCGACCTGGTGTACAAAACCGATTTGCTGAGGAAGGCTAGGGCTATTTAAATATATGAGAGATGTGTAAGATATATTATGAGGAGGAAGAGTGCAAACTGTTTCTAATCACTCTCGTTACTCTGAAGGTGTTTTTAAGGAAAGAGTGGCCCTTCTCTAATATAAATCAGCTTTTAGGACCAGTCTAATAGTGCTAGGCTGCGCCCACAGCCGAACATTTTCTGGCACGTGACTAGAATTGGGGGAAATTAGGATGTTTTACTGGGCACAACCATAGCCGAGTAACTATTTGTTTAGATTTATTATGTGTGGAACAGGAATTTCATTTTACTCATTTCACTGATTTCATATGACTGGGGAATACTACTACTAGTAAGAGTTAAGACATAGTGTTATCCTAAATTTAGTTATAAATGTCTTACTGGGCCTTATTGGAATGCGTTTTGTTATACGGGCATATTCACGTGAATATATAAATGAAAGATATACCAGTAAATACTGTGATACCAACACTATTGCGGTGATCTCGCCCGGAATATGTCAACGATCGCCGACTGCCATCATAGTGGACATTCGATGATATATGAAGCTAAGGAGATCTGCATCTGCGGTTTCATTTCTATGGATGATTAATCAGTGTTACTTAGTAAATTGTGCACATTATATGTAATTTCTCATTATGAAAATTTTGTCTTGTAAGTAAGCAGAGATGATATCATCATGAACATCATCATCGACACAATTATCTGTGGTACAAACACCGACAAAAAAAGACAAGAAAAATTCTGTGGTTTATGATTAATTGACGGATTTATAGCCTAATCATGTCAGAATACTTGATTGCCTTGGGTCTAGAAGGCTCTGCTAATAAATTGGGAGTCGGAATCATTCGTCATAAGAAAGACTCGCCCATCTGCCATTCAACAAACGCCGAGATAATCTCCAATATAAGAGACACATATGTGACGCCTCCGGGAGAGGGTTTTCTTCCACGAGATACGGCTCGTCACCACAGAAATTGGATTGTACGGTTGATAAAACGGGCATTGAAAGAAAGTAATCTTACAATGGAGGATCTAGATGTGATATGTTTTACTAGAGGGCCAGGAATGGGAGCTCCATTGAATTCAGTAGTGATAATAGCAAGAACATTGTCGCTTTTATACAACAAGCCGTTGGTGGGAGTCAATCATTGTATTGGACATATTGAGATGGGAAGAGAGATTACAGGTGCTATAAATCCAGTGGTTTTGTACGTCAGTGGTGGGAACACACAGGTCATAGCGTACTCGAAGCAGAAGTACAGAATCTTTGGGGAAACTTTAGATATTGCTATTGGGAATTGTTTAGATAGGTTTGCAAGAATATTGAAGATATCTAATTATCCAAGTCCTGGATACAATATCGAACAACTCGCCAAGAAAGGACTCAGTGATCCTGATAATTTCATTGAATTGCCATATACGGTCAAAGGAATGGATTTGAGTATGAGTGGTGTATTAGAATATATAGAAAACATGGCAAAGAACAACTCCAAAGGCAAATATAAGCCTCAAGATCTTTGCTTTTCGTTGCAGGAATGTCTCTTTGCCATGCTTGTGGAGATTACAGAGCGTGCTATGGCTCACGTTAACTCCAACCAGGTTTTAATTGTTGGAGGTGTGGGTTGTAATGAGAGATTGCAGGAGATGATGGAAATAATGGTAAAGGACCGGAATGGATCGATATACGCTACTGATGAAAGATTCTGTATAGATAACGGTATCATGATTGCTCATGCTGGGTTGCTCAGTTATAGAACCGGAGATTACGTCAAGGATCTCTCAGAAACTGTATGTTCACAGCGATTCAGAACCGATGAAGTATGGATCAACTGGAGAGATGATTAGTGGTTATAGTAGATAATTATTATTAGAGATGATTGGCTAACTAATAAATAGAATGATATTTCAGGTGATTTCAAAAGGGTGTTGTAATATTTTCATATATTTATTATATTCTTAGAGCTCCTGGTATTTCAACCAGAAGCATGGATATACTCCCACAGAATTAGAAATAAGGAATATCAAAGAAACAGGCAATTAAATAAGCAAGTCTTAATTAGCTAAAAATTTTGGAATACCCTCGGAAGTAATCAAACTGTCTTCGGTATTTAAAGGACCTTCACCAATTCCGGTCAATATGACTCTCGAGACGTTGAAGTCAGCCTTCTCAAAGTTATCAACACCAGCAACAGTTACAGGAGCAGCAGACACCTTTTCCAAAAGACTTTTATCTAAAACATCCCATCCAGTAAGATCTCCAAAGAATTTGTGTAAAGTGCTAAGAATCTTGACCTCGTTTTTCTGCTCGTAGTAGATGACAGCATTAGGGCCGGCATCGAAAGTGTAAGCAGCAATCAATCCGTTTCCATTTGCAATACTTTCGTTGTTTATCAAGTTGACCAACTTGATGACCTGTTTAGAGGTGTCGTTCAAATAGAAGATAGGAGGATATGAGTCCAAACAAACAGCATGAAACGAATTCGAGTCTTTAATTGTAAGCTCTGCAAATTTGTTGAAATCTTTCTCCAAAATCGCCTGTTTCATCTCAATGAATCTCTTAGGAACCACCTCTTTTATTCTGTGCTGGAACAAGTCAGAAGTGTTGACGGTTATTTGCATCCCTGAGGTAGAGGACGTGTCTTTCTTGACATCGCTGACCACTAAGATAGCTGCTCTAATGGTAGGCCAATGAGACAGAGGAGCAACTGGAACAGCCTTTGAATCTGACCCGTCGAGATTCTCACCCATTTCCCAGGCAACAAAGCCCCCAAAGAGCGATCTACAAGCAGAACCAGAGCCCTGTCTGGCGATCTTAGAGACTTCAGACAAATCATCTGGCAATTTGTAGAGTTTAGCAATGGAGGCCACAAAAGCAGCTAAACCAGCAGCAGAAGAAGCTAAACCAGCAGCAGTAGGAAAGTTATTTTCGGAGACAATCAACAAGTCCCATTCACTGAATTTTGGCAATGATTTGTCTGCGGCTTCCAATTGGGCTCTCTTGGCTTTTAAGGTCTTGATCACAGCGATCAATCTTGGCTTATCCAAGCTGTCTTCCTTGCCGTTTAAGTAAAGCTTTGATGACGCATATTTAGGGCTTGTAGAGACTGTAGTCAAAGTTCTTAAGTGGTCCTGGTTCAAGGTCACAGATATGGAAGAATTGGTTGGCAAATTCAACTTTGTGTCTCTTTTACCCCAATATTTCAACGTCTGATTTGTTAGTATTAGCAGGCGATGCGCATTGAATTTAAGCTACGATACTTACGGCAATATTAACCGGGGCGGTGATAGATGTAGAGTATACTTCGGTCATAGTGTTTGTGTGTGTTTTGTGAGCAAATGATTGCTTTTGTAGGTCGTTTCTGTTTCTTCAGAAGCTTGTAAGCTTAGGATGATGATGGTCGTCGTAAGATTTTATGTTTGAAATTTCTTCGTGAAATTTTCCATTTTTTTCGTTTAAGATACGAGATATTATCATTTTTTGGAGAGTACGTTTTGATGGATTTTAGCTTTGGGGGGTCATTGCGTATTTGTTAGTATCTTAAGGATGGTAGGTATTGTAAGAACACTGCAGTGAGTAGAGAAAGAATCATTCCTATTCAAGAACTATCTATTGTAGAAGTAATGTAAGATTTTCTGATTGGAGGCTTTCTGAGCGTTGTGATGTCTAACTAGGGCCTAGTAAATTTCGCAGAATGGATGATAAATACCCGAGTGATTCCACAATAATGTTAAGTATGGTAAGCAATGTCAAGTAATGTTATGTAAGGTTAAAATATTTCAAGAGACGTCAAGTGTATTAAGTATGTTAAGTATTAAGTAACCAGATGTTCCTGTTTTTCCATAGTCTCCAAGAGTGTGAAAATTACAGCACTTTTTCATGGATTTAACAATGCAATATCGAAAATATAAAGCCATGTGTTTGCGTACTTGTAAACCTGTCTACATTCAATAATACTTTCTCATGCTACATACATTTATTTTTATATGATGTTACATAATGCCTGTACTAATGCTTGCACTAATGCTCGCACAATGCCTTGCTAAAAATCACCTACAAATCAGTAATACACCCGTGAGATGCGTCACTCACAAGCTTGCTGTACTTGGACAAGGCACCCTTGGTATATTTTGGAGGTGGATGAACCCATTTAGCTCTTCTTTCCTTCATGGTTTCCTCGTCAACTAACAAGTCAATAGTGTTGTTGTCAGCATCAATAACGATCTCATCACCATCTTCAACCAATCCAATAGGACCGCCCTCAGAAGCTTCTGGAACAATATGACCAATCAAGAAACCGTGAGATCCTCCAGAGAATCTACCATCGGTTAAAAGAGCACAGTCTTTACCTAAACCGTAACCCATTAAGGCACTACTAGGCTTCAACATCTCTGGCATACCTGGACCACCCTTTGGTCCCTCGTATCTGATAACAACAACAGTCTTCTCACCCTTTTTGATCTCACCTCTTTCCAAAGCGTGGATGAAGTCGTTTTCCTCGTTGTAAACCTTGGCTTTTCCCTTAAAATAAGTACCTTCTTTACCAGTGATCTTACCCACAGCTCCACCTGGTGCAAGAGATCCGTACAAGATTTGCAAGTGACCATTAGGCTTGATAGGATTCGAAACTGACTTCATGATCTTCTGGTCAGAAGGTAATTCTTTAGCTTCGGCTGCGTTTTCCTTAAGAGTCTTACCAGTAACAGTCAAGGTGTCACCGTTAAGAAGTCCTTCAGCCAACAAGAACTTTATTATAGATTGAGTTCCTCCAACCTTGAAAATATCTGCCATAACGTATTTACCAGAAGGTTTCAAGTCTCCCAACAAAGGAGTCTTGTCAGAAATAGTCTGGAAATCATCAATGGAAAGCTCAACTTCAGCAGACTTGGCAATAGCAATCAAATGCAAAACAGAGTTAGTGGATCCACCTGTGGCAATGATATAGGTGATAGCATTCAAGAAGGCTTCTCTGGTCATGATATCTCTTGGCTTGATATCAAGGTCAATGACCTTCTTGATAGATTCACCAATATTCTGACACTCGCTAATCTTTTCCTGAGAAATAGCAGGAGAAGAAGAAGAGTTAGGCAAGGTCATACCCATAACCTCAGAGGCAGAGGCCATGGTATTGGCAGTGTACATTCCTCCACAAGATCCTGGTCCTGGACAACATCTTTTGAGGACGTCAGTTCTTTGTTTGTCACTAATTTGGTTGGAAATGAACTCTCCGTAAGCTTGGAAAGCACTGACAAGGTCGAGCTTTTCACCATGAGTGCCCACACCAGGCATGATGGTACCTCCATAAACCATAATGGATGGTCTGTTGTGTCTGGCCATGGCAATCAATACACCAGGCATGTTCTTGTCGCAACTTGGAATTCCGATGTTTGCATCGTAATGCTGGGCCATCATGATGGTCTCAAAACTGTCAGCAATGATTTCACGTGACTGCAACGAGTATCTCATACCCTTGGTTCCCATGGAAATACCATCAGAAACACCAATTGTGTTGAAACGCATGGCTTTGAGACCAGCCTTATCAACAGACTCAGAACAAATACGGTTCAACTCCAAAAGATGCATGTTACAAGGGTTTCCTGACCACCAACAGGAGCCCACACCGACTTGACCTTTCCCAAAATCGTCTTCTTTGAATCCGGTTGCATAAAGCATTGCTTGTGACGCACCCTGGTCCACCGGGGACGTAATAATAGATGAGTACTTATTATACTTTTTCACCTCAGAAACAACTCTGGAGGTTGCGAAGCCTCGCTTCATGGTTGCTGGAATTCTTCTGGAAAACATCTTCAGGTTCTTTTTGTGATTCGGTTCAACCTTTTCTGTGTAAAGAACTGTCTTATTTGTATAGTAATGGGATAAATTCAAAGAGAATTGTCATAGATATAATGTCTGATTTCCCCAATATCTTTTATGACTGATTTTTCATGCTATTTTTTTTCTCTCCATCGCGTAAAGCGCAGTGCGTTCTCCGGAAACGGCGAGAAATAGCAGGGCTCAGAACCAAAAGAGGGCCAATCAGAGACGGAAAGAAAGTAATTTTGGCGAATATAGGCATACTGGTTTGAGGCGGGGTCGGAGGGGGAGGGGGAGGGGTGTATTATTTGAAACTATAGAAACTACAGTAGTTATTGCATGTCTATGGTATATTTTCAGGATTATCTGATGTAATATGAAGGTGTAGAGTGGCAAGAGACTGTGATTGGTTAATTGGTTGTCGGATGTTGTGAGCATGTATTAATGTACCAAATGAATGGTATATAATATGAAACATATATGCTTCAAATTTTTCACCAAGATTAAGTTCCATTACAACGGTACCAATTAGTTTTGGAGAGATCTGACGAATATCCTTTACAGGTTAAGACCAGTAGGGCCACTAATAGCACGTAAATATGGATCTATGATAGACTTGGAGCTTCTAAGCGTCCAGAAATTATCATAATTAGGTCACTGCACGGTCCCTCTAGGTTAATAAAATGACTTTCTGTGTTTTAATTACTAAATCTTGAGAGTTTTCTTTGCCAGTAGAAACGCTATCACTTGGGTTTCATATTCTACATATATCCTTATTTGGAAAGGGATAAAATACTGGTACTTCAGAAGAATCAGGCAATGGGTCATGCAGATTTAGAAAAATATCCCCCTACATGGTTGGGGTTACGGGCGCCTGTAGCATACAAGTAATTCATATTTAGTGTCCTTTGTGATTGGGAACGCTACAGGGCAAAAGCGGCAAAAAAAAATGTATCTTGTGTACCCTACGTATCCTAGATATTCTAAGATGTGTCCAAACAATTAACAAAGGATCCAAGTAAGCAGAATATTTATTTATTGCGGACTAGTGTGGATCCAGAGGATCAAAATATGGATCTCAAACAAATAACAACGTATACGAGTAAATTGATCGCGAACCAATGTAATGTGAACTTAGTGGCCAAATGCTTCTTAGACACGGACCGACACGGACCGACGCGGACCCGATGACTAAACCTGGATGAGCGTCATATCTTATTTACAGCAATTAGTGTCAGTGATGACATCCTCGAAGCTAGCTGCTCTTATTCGCTAATTTATAACTCTTTTTCGGCAATGGTAATTACTAGTCAACTAGTCAATTTGATTCTTGTCTTCATTTTTAGCTGTGAGCGCAAGATACCCGTGTCTTTCTGTTTTGGATGATCATCAAGCTACTTGTTCTTTTAAACTTAGCATATTAGGGCGTCCTAATAGACTTAGTACCTGTTATGGGATAGCAAAAGCACCTATCGCTCCCGTAGTTCTATACGTAAGAGTACTACTAATGGCCTAGAACCCCTCTAATATTTCTTCCTCACTTTAGTACTTATTCTTCTATTACCTTACTTCCGAGAGTGGCCGCGTTTCCTAATATATATCTTGGAATCCCAAGCAACTCCTTAGTGCCACTTTATATAGATGTTGAAACCTAGGAGTTCTCTGATCAATAGCTCGTGCCACGGTAACACTACCGTCTTCCCAGGACTATTCTTCACTTACTCTTGGAATATATGTTATACTCTAGATATATTCTATCCAGTTATTCTATAAAACTGGTACTGCGTTCCTAGACGAATCTAAATCTGCATTATAACAGTACCCTCGTATATGAGCATATATGCTTATTTCGTCTCACTGTATATATAGTAATGCCTCTGATTAAGATAAAGATTTTGATATATTTCATGCCGTGTAAAGTTATTGCAATTCGTAATTACTAGGTACTATAGAGGATTCGGACCCTTCGGCGGAACTGTGCCATTTGAGTGCACCTTCAATGTCGAATATGATTTTAAAATATTTGTCCTGACCAGTCATATGTCATGTATACAGAGAAAGCCGCCGATCTTCCAGAAGCTATATTCCTAATTTTTCTTTTCAGGACGTGTACATTTGGAAGATGATCAAATAGTGTCAATAAATAACACTTTGGGAACAATGGGCTGAGCAAAACTTTAAAATGGTTGTCAATTATTACACATGTGGAAGTAAATTAGATAAATTGAATTATTTAGCCATCGAAATATGCTTCCTTGCGTAAGTACACATTCGCTTAGAATAATAGTATGTCTGTCACTAAAAATTGAGTCTCTCCTTATCTTATTTCGTCAGTTGACCCCGCCGTTATATAACCGAAACCGTATGTAGCGAGAAAGCGCTCAAAACAGAATTTCTGAATTACTCGTAATACATAATTTATGTATTTACTTCCATTGGTACTTCTTGAAGTGGTGGTACTTGTATCCAATGCATAATCGACAACTCATAGAATCTCTAAAGACACCCATATCGTACCATACAATACATCTTCTATATTTCCATATAAAGACTGCTTCGAAAGTCATGTACTTTCCAAGTTTCAAATTCATTGACAAGACGCTATATTTTTCGGTTATCTTGAGTTGCTCTGGAATGCCATTTCATCACTTAATTTATATGCAGCTTGGAAGGTTCAAAAATGGATTTTCATTGTGAGCTCGTGTTTTCCGAAGCCCTAAAAAAAAACTTCTTTGGAAAATGATGTTTCTATGCATAGAATAATCATTTTGTGTATACAAAATACTTAATTTACACGTCAAACTTGTGAGTAAGTTCGGTTCAACTATGAAAAAAGAACATCAAAAAAATATTTTCAGGCTTGCAAAAGCATTGAAATGTTATCCTTTGAAACCTAAGCCTTAATATAAATCGAGTAATGCAAGATAACTCTTTGAACTTCATCATCATCATATTAGATCAGTTAGTTGCCTTAGTTGACTGTGCTAAACTGGCACAGCACACATGTATTGAACAGGCATCAGTCGACCCCTTCTTTTGACCATAATTTATTTACGCCAGAATACATTTGCATATGTGTACATACATGTATACACATATGTCTCTTGGAGAGTGAAAGTGGTACGGGGAAAATCCAGAAAATCATGCAGTATAGCTCCTAAAGAGGACATTTCTGTGCAAAAATTGTACTCACAAGATACGTCTGAAACTGGCTCTATGGTACCACATATTGTAGATAAATAGTTAGTTGCTTCATGGAGCAAATTGGGTAATTATTCGCCATAATTGGTATCCCTAGCTAGCACTTGCAAGTTATTACTAATTTTCCTTTTTCGGTTTCCTACTAAATCTTAACCAACTTTTAAATAATCAAACTCTCGAACATCAAAATAATTTGAACACTTGGACTGACTAAGGCTTATAGTTTATGAATCCAAGGTTAAAATCGTGGCAAACATTAAGCAAATTTGCGGTTACTATATTTATGACAGCCGTAAATATCACTGCGCTCCTAAGAATTTTTGGGAAACTTTATTCTTGACGTGACTTTAAGAGCATTAGCCAAAATAAGTATTCATGAAATTGAATTTTGCATGGAATTCTAACAGCAACTTTTAAGGTTTAGCCTGCACCTTATTCTGGCTTGCTTTTCTGATCTTTCGAACATGAATCTTTATAGAATCAACATTAGAATTAGTAAGTTCTACTTAGCGAGCAAGAATTGGACATGATATTTGTGTCCTTCTCGTTCAACTACTATATAAATTCCTGTCTTTCCTCCTTTCAAGAGTCTTCAAATCATTTATTCTGTATTTCATAATATTTCTTGTTGTCTTAAGATTATATTATCATATCAAACTATACGGCGGTAGAAATTGCTCCTAATAAATATATTATGCATATTTCATACTCAACTATTGTGTCGCTCTTTGTGACATTATTCGTCCGCAGTGTTGCCTCCGACGACTCTGGAGATGGTGATACTGTTGCTGATTCATACGCATGTGGTCTTAAATCCCAACCAAGTGTTGAAGGGTTCGATGCTACCTTTTACAATTACACCCTCCATGACAAAGTCGACTACGAAGATGCAGATTATATGGCATATGGCTATTTATCTGGTACCGTAGTGGGATCCACAACAGGTGTTACATCTCCTTATTTTATCGATACAATTTCTGCTTCGGCTCAGGTTGTTGATGGAACAGTTTATGGTGTTGATGTTACCGTTTCCAACTTCACCTTGGAATTGAAAGGATATTTCTATCCAGTTGAGTCTGGATTCTACTCTATTACATTCACTGATATTGATGATTCTGCTATGTTGTTGTTTGGTGAAAATGCTTTCACTTGTTGTGACTCTACAAACTTTGATGATTCCAGCGCTGCCTCTGGGTACGATCTTTTTACAACCAAGACATATCAACAGGATAATGATGAAACTTTGTCTTACTATCAGTACTTGCTTTCTGGATACTACTACCCTATCAGAATTATATTCACCAATATTGAGAGAACAACTGTGTTCAACCTCACCTTTTCTACTCCAAGTGGTTCTGGAATCGAGGATTTCAGTGGGTATGTTTTCTCTGCTGAAGAGGAAGATGATGATTCTGGTGAATGTACACTCACCACTACAGTCAGTACTACTATTAAGCATCATACTACTACCGTTACTTCCTACTGGACAGAATCATATAGTACAGAATCAACTGAATCCACTACGTTAACATTCGGCACCGATACTGTGATCGAGTACATCCCTGATGTTACTACCACTACCACTGAACCTTGGACTGGTTCTGAATTATCTACTACTACAATTTACCCAACTACCACTGGTTTAGGAACCATTACCGTTGAAGTGTTTACTGTCAGATCAACTGATACATCCACAACTTACTGGACTGGTATTTACACTTCCACGTACACAACCATCATTCCTTCTGATGCTTCCATTAACCCAACAGTTGAAGTGGAGACTCCTGAAGCTAGAGTTACCACCACTGAACCTTGGACCGGAACCTATACATCATCCACTACCATTTACCCAACTGGTAATGGTACCATATCTATAGAGATTTTCACCCCAAGAAGTACTGATTATGTTACCACCTACTGGTCAGGATCCTACACATCCACTTATACCACTGTTAGTCCTTCTAATCTTAGTGAAGATGTCACTGTTTACGAAGAAATTCCAGATCCTTCAACTACTATCACTGAACCATGGACCGGTTCTGAATTATCTACTACTACAATTTACCCAACTACTTCTGGTTTAGGAACTGTTACTGTTGAAGTGTTTACTGTCAGATCAACTGATACATCCACAACTTACTGGACTGGTATTTACACTTCCACGTACACAACCATCATTCCTTCTGATGCTTCCATTAACCCAACAGTTGAAGTGGAGACTCCTGAAGCTAGAGTTACCACCACTGAACCTTGGACCGGAACCTATACATCATCCACTACCATTTATCCAACTGGTGATGGTACCATATCTATAGAGATTTTCACTCCAAGAGGCACTGACTATGTCACTACATACTGGTCCAACTCCTACACGTCCAGTTCCACAACCATCCCTTCTGATGCGGGCTACAACGCCACGGTCTACGAAGAAATTCCGTTAGTCACATCTGTCGTCATTGTCACTGCCGAGTCAACAGAACTTGTAACTATTACCTCTTGCAAAGACAATGCCTGTGCTGAAGTCACATCGACAACTGTACACGAAATTACTACTGAATACACTACTACTGTTCCACTGTCTTGTGCTACTGCCTCATCTTCTGCTGCAGTTTCTGGTTCAGCAACTGCATCGACTGTTGGTTCATCATCATCTGTTGCAACCACTGGTTCATCATCATCTGTTGCAACCACTGGTTCATCGTCTGCCTCCGTATTTGTTCCATCATCCGGAGAATCAGCTTCTGACTCAGAGTCATCTTCAGCTTCGGTCTCTGTTCCATCATCCGGAGCATCAGCTTCTGGCTCGGGATCATCGGCCACCGTTGCCACTACTGGATCTCTGGAAACCAGCTCCGAATCTGTTCCATTGCTTTCGTCGATCTCTGCTACAACTGTTTCATCAGAAATTTCTAGCACCGGTAGCGGAAGCACAGTAAGCGGCACTTCTCCGTCGGTGGCTGTTTCAACCAGTGGAAGCTCCAGCTCAGCTGAAGTAGCTATCACACAAGCTACTACTTCAGTTCCATCTTTGGATGTCTCTTACTCAAACAGCGGAATTAAAATACGTTCCAGTATGATGGTATGCTTAGGTGCATTCATCTTGCCATTGGTGTTCATTTGAGAATCTCAATGTGTATACTTCTGTCAAAATATTTTCTCTTCTTTCCAAGTTACCTTGATAGATATTGTTTCTTCTTCAGGAAGTCTCGCTAGCTTTACGTTAGCTGTATGACATCCTTATATTTAATACCGTTATTTTCTTCAATTTTCCCTTGTTCCCTATATATATATCAAATTCGATATCGCCCATAATACAAATGTGCGCAAATATTAGAGCATTCAGTATATACCGTAATATTGGTGCATGAGATCAAAGAATTTTACTGCCAGATCTATGATAAAAATGCAGCCCTTTTCTTATAATCTCCATACTAACAGAACTTTCTTATTGAAAGAAAGACAAAATTGACAAAATGACTGACAAATATTTATTAAGCTATATAAGGGGAAGAAATTACGCCTGGCATATCACTATAAGCATCTCAAATTCCAACAGTTCATTGGAACTTTTTGACCAACTTTGGGGATGTGAAGGTTCTCAAAGCCAAGCTACTTAAAACGACACTCACGGAACTCAATGCCATGGCTGCACTGGCCCAAATCGGGGACAATCTGGTTTGGTGAATAGGATAAATGACTCCTGCAGCGATAGGAATTCCAACTGCATTGTAGATAATTGCCCAAGCGAAGTTGAATCTAATTCGATTATAGATTTTCTTTGAAAGCTTGATTAGTGTTAAAATCGAGACCAAGGGGTACTTTTTAGCCAAAACAACAAAGTCAGCTGAAGTAACTGCTAATTCAGACCCTGATGCAAGGGCAATACCGACATCAGCCACTGCCAATGCAGGAGCATCATTGATTCCATCACCAACCATCGCAACCTTAACTTTCTTCCCACCTAAATCATCTGAAAGTGCGCTTCTCAAATACTTAATCTTTGCAAGTTTCTCCTCAGGTAACACTTCAGCGATGACCCTGTTCTCGTCGATACCAACTTCACTAGCAACTGCTTTTGCTGTAAGTTCATTATCACCAGAAATCATCCAGCATTGAATCTTATGGTCATGCTGCAAACTGTCAATAATATCCTTAGCTTCTGGTCTAATTTCATCACGAATCGATATCGCGACTTTTGCGACATATTCCTTTTCAGAGGCTTCTTTGACACAGAGAATCATTATACTTTTCCCTTGCTGTTTCCAAGAACTCAAAATAGTTTGCTGTTCTGTGGTCAATGGTTTGGATTTATTTCCGAGCATTAACTTCTCATTCCCGATAATTGCATAAATCCCTGATTGCTGATAATGTCCTTCAATACCCTTACCTGAGATCTCAGACGCAATAATTTGTCCCTGATTTGGTAAAGAGTTGTCATGTTCATAATCCTCAATATGCTTCTTGATTCCAATTGCCAAAGGATGGTTTGAATTCATCTCTAAATCTTTAATCATCAGAACATAGGTACTCAAAGAGTTTCCATTGTCTTCTCTATCGAGCAACTCAATATCAGTAACTTTAGGGTCTCCTCCTTTAGTCAAAGTTCCAGTCTTATCAAAGGCAATGACATTAATATCTGATACTTCCTCAAAACTCGATCCGGTTCCGCCTCTTGCCAACACTCCATATTTTGCAGCCAACCCGCTACCGACAAATAATGCAGTAGGAGCAGCCAATCCAATGCCACAAGGACATGCAATAACAAATACTGCAATGGCAAACTCCAACGACCAAATAGCCCAGCCTCCAACTTCTGAATCCAAATATTTTTCTGGTAATGCTCCTCCATAGCCTAAAGAGATCCAGACGACCCAAGTGAGAACAGCAAGGACAACAATTACAGGTACAAAATAACCAGTTAAAGTGTCAATAATAGACTCGATAGCAGAACTTTTCTTTGATATTTGACCTGCTCTCACTGTGCTGATGATTTGATCAAGAATCGAGTTCCCTGACAATGATGATACTTTTCCTACTATCGAACCAGTACCTAGATTAATAGTTCCCGCAAATATCTGATCACCCGGAGAATGTGTGATTGGAGTTGATTCCCCTGTAAGCGTACTTTCATCGAACTTTGCGCTCCCCTTGGTGACAATGCAATCCAACGGAACAGACTCACCTGGGTAGACCCTAATCAAATCGTTAACTTCCAAGAGAGAGAGATCTGATTTAGCGTCACTTTTAGTTTCATTGTCATCGCTATTTTCTCTCAATGGTTGAATTATATTGGCAGTTTCAAGTTTGAATTTGTGCAAACCTGTAATGGATTCGTTGGTTTTGAATTTCGTGTAGGCTTGCAACATCTTCCCAATCAATATGAAAAAGGATAAAAACACAACAGAATCGAAGTATGTCTTTGTATCACCCATTTGACTGCCACCAGAACTCGGTTTCTTCTCAATACCTGCAAGGATCATTTGAATAATACTTCCAAAATACGAAATCGAGGTTCCTAACGAAACCAATAGATTCATGGTTCCAAATTTCAAGATCCGGGTCTTGAAAGAAGCGTTTCTCCAAAGAGCACGGATCTCTACAAAAGAACGACGGTGGAATAAGTAATCTACCCCAAAATAAATAGGAGTGGCCAAAAAGAAGAGGATCCATTCAAGTCTGGAAATCTTCCCAGCCCAAATAGCTTTGTGAGACCATTGCTTGAAAGAGTTGGAGTCGTCCAAAAATGACATTGGAACAATACCAAAAATAAAAGTAGGAATGGCAACGATTGCGGTGGCGATCCATGAGGTGAAATACTCTTTCATTTCTTTCTTCCCAGATTTAACCAAATCATCATCAAGAGTTTTCTTTTTGATTAGCTCAAATTCAAACAGGGGATTGAGCTCTTTCAAATCATCAATAATGGAACGAATAGTAAACTTTGGAGGATCAGGTAGATACGAGAAAGTGATGTAAGGATTGGTCAATGAGAAGCTATGGTTATCTAACTTCACTGAGGCCGAATTTAACTCCTCGAAATAATTGGCAATTCTTTCTGGGCAACTCTCACAAAACATTCCTTTAATTTTCAAAACGATAGTTCTCTTTTGATCCTTGACTTTAAATGTCTTTTGTTGAATCTCTTCAATAGAAACTTGTTCATAGTCGTAGCCGATGTCTTCGATAATTTCTTTCAACTCATCAATATGAGATTGAAGCTCTGCTTCAGTTGATTCAAGGAAAAAAACTCCACTCTTGGTCACAACACTGAGATTGGCCTCTGAAAGGAACGGTAAGTGCTCAATTGCCGACGAGATAGTGTTGGTGCAAATAACACAGGTAATGCCGTCAATTACTGCAGTTAGCTTGTAATGAATCTTGAAGCTAGACGACTCAATAGGTTCAATACTGGTAAGAACACATGAAAATCCAATATCGTTGATACTGCGGACAATTGAGTTTGCAATTTGCTTGTTGGAGATAATCACAGTAGCAACTCCGTTAAGTAAATCGACCTCCACCGAATCCTTGAGATCTGGAGACTCTAAGATTTTGTTACCATGTTTGTTCATAACAGCAGCAATAGTTTCTCCAACCAAACTTGAACAAGAGGAACATGTCATACCATCGATGGAGAAAACGGCCTTGAACTGGTTTGGAGATGAGATGACAACTTGTGGAAGCCGATAATCTTCGTCAACCTTAGTTGAGTCACTATGGGAAGAGCTGATATCAAGACTATGCGAAGCCTTGCAAGAGGAGCAGTATCTCAAGTGGTTGTTGAGTTGCTTCTTATGGTCTCTATTCTCCATAATTTTTCCGATGATTTTCCGGATTCTTGCGTTGAATCCAGAGTCCTCATGGTGAAATCCGCTTATAGGGAGATTATCATCAACTATCTCGAAGCCAAGCTTCTTGATACCTGAGACAATCGACTTAGCAACATCTGATTTTGAGTCGTTGTCAAGATTAAGCTGAATTTTGTTGTCAATAATCGAGTATCGATCCGCCGATGGTAGCCATTGAGATAATAAATTATTCAATGAGTCGACACAGTCTTTGCAATGTATATTACTTATGGAAATAAAGTACGGTTTCATGATTGAATTGTTTCCTTGATTTCAATATCTTGGAGATTCAAATCAAGTATTGACATGGGAACTGATCTTATCGATAAAGCCACCATCTCTGCAGGTATTTATAATTGCTGCGTTGAGTGCATTTTGCGTTTTCCTAGGTGGGAAATTTGCAGCGAAAAGCACTCAACAGACAAAAAAACAATTTTTTTTTTACTGAGTTAAACTTCTGTATTAGTCAGAATATGCAGATCTTTATTAAAATGCGAGTAGGTAAGGTTGGATCCAGCCGAACGGTAGTAATCAATGGCAGATCGGTTGTGTGTGTGAGGCTATAGATGTGTATATATATATGTCTATATATGTGTGTGTAGCAAATAATGAATATTGTATTTTTGTGTGGGGCGGAAATAATCGCCCCCAGAAACCTCAAATTCCCCTATAGGGAACAAATATATCGAAAGCTGTAGTTTAGAAACTCTTGCATCGTAAATGCATCGTACATTTCAATAGCACCAGTATATGATCCGGTCCTTTTATCCATCATTTGCCATTTAATAATCCGGACCCTTCTCCATAATTTCTGTGTTCCATTACCATAGCGGAGATTTGTGAGAGTGGACGGACCAACAATGTGGTTTTTCCCTGGGATGGAGTTAAATTGCTTTGATAACGCACCTATATTACGGGGAAAGGAGTTTATCTTGCTTTGAACTCTTAAAAAACTGGATTTTCCCCGTGGAGTTAGCAGAAGCCTATTTTTGGGCTCGGAGTTTTCTAAAGTGGAAATGAATGTATTGTATTCTGTTTTTAGGGATCAAGTGTGTGCAGCTAGAGAAAATTTTTCTCTTGGCTTACACTCAAAGAATTTACTCTGGGGAATAACCAGGACCCTCGGTGTTTATTATCACCTTTTAGTGCTTTAGTGCTTTAATTATTATGTGATGCTGCTCCGTGATTGGAAGAGAATACAAACTGGCCTAAATTCCATGTTTGTACTGATCTGCTTCCACGAATAGTTACTTTCACTAATTTATGATTAGAGATATTATACAGTGTAGAGTAGAGTTAGAATTAGGGATATATTTCATTCGTAGAAGTTAAAATACATATAAACATTGATTCCCCATGGGGTTCTTGTTCTGTTTGTGACTTTTTATTCTTCTTTCATATTAAATCTCTATATTGCACATTCCAGCTCAGAAAACACATTACTACAAGCAAGACATGAATTTAAAAAAGCTCAAGACCGCCAGAGAAACAACTCATATTATCCATGAGGACCAACCATCCAAATTTTATGCGCTTTTCCTCGCAGTAGTACTTGGTTGCGTGGGATTTGGATATGGTTTTGATACAGGAACCATTTCCGGATTGTCCAACTTTGTAAACTTCAAGAAGAATTTCGGTCATTGGGATGCTAGTACACAAGCCTATAAGATTCCTACCATCCGTAACTCTTTGATAGTGTCAGCGTTTTCCTTGGGTGCAGGTGTTGGAGGAGTGTTCTTGTCGAACATCGCAAACTGGAAGGGAAGAAAATCTGCATTAATGGTCTACTTGATTCTCTATGTTATCGGAAATTTGATTCAAATCAGCTCTGCCAATGGTAGATGGTATCAATTATATATTGGAAGATTTATTGCAGGAGCCTCTGCAGGATCTGTAACTATTATTGTGCCAATGTATATTGGAGAATTGTCGCCGGCAAAAATTAGAGGTGCATTAGTAGCAGTCTTCCAGCAGTGTATTGTTATATCTATATTGCTAGGTGATTGTTGTTGTTATGCTACTAAACACCATAACAGTGATAAAGACACAAGTCAATGGAGAATTGTTATCGGATTGAACTTCCTTTTCGCAGCGATCTTGATTCCATTAGTGCAATTTCTTGTTCCTGAGTCGCCAAGATATTTAATTCAAAAGGGTGATAACGAGAAAGCTAGAGAAAATATTGCATATGTCAACAGAATCAACAAGGAATCGAGATTTGTTGATGAGGAATTAAAAAGTATAGAAGCAGCGATTATAACTGAGATCGTGGCAGGAAGCTCATCCTGGTTTGATCTCTTGGACAAAAAGGTGGTTTCAAGAGTCCTTATGGGAATTTTACTTATGACTTTCCAACAATTAACCGGAATCAATTACTTCTTCTATTATGGGACAACTCTTTTTGAGTCGACAGGATTAAACGATTCCTATCAAACAGCCATTATTCTCGCCGCAGTCAATGTTGGTTTTACGGTTGTTGGGATTTCAGCTGTCGAGAAATATGGAAGAAGAAATACATTAATATGTGGTTCGGCAATAATGACAGTTGCCTTATATATTTATGCATCTCTTGGGATTAAATTATTGTATCCTAATGGTAGATCAGAACCTGCATCAGCTGCAGTGGGAAGTGCAATGATTTTCCTAACATGCATGTTCATCGCAGCTTTTGCAGCCACTTGGGGAACCAATGTTTGGGTTATTCTTGCCGAGTCTTATCCAATCAGAATAAGATCTAAGGCTTCATCCTTAGCAATGCTTGCTGGATACTTGTGGAATTTTGTTATTTCGTTCTTCACTCCGCTTATTACTAACGATATACATTATGCTTTCGGTTATATATTTGCAGGGTGTTGTACAGCCTCAATATTCTATTGCTACTTCTTTGTCTGCGAAACAAAGGGACTCACTTTAGAAAACGTTAATATCATGTTTGAATCGGGGGTTAAACCTTGGAAATCGTCTTCTTGGACACCTCCTGATGAAGTTTCAAAAAGCTCAACGGTATCTGCTTGATAATCCATCCTCAAATCATATTTACATTTTTTTCTACATTCTTCGCTGATCATAATGCAATCATAAAATATCGCATCTCAATATATTACAATATTAATAATTAATAATTAATAATTAATAATAGCAATTATAATACATCAAATATTCATTTGTTATTCTATAACTGTAGAGAACTGGTATATTGATGGGCCAAATTCCCTAGCAATTCATCGTTATCGTTTCTATGGTTAGGACTACTTTTAGTGTTAAGTTTTTTCAAATTGAGCTTCTCCTCAGGGAGATTCAATCTCTTGACCAAGCCTCTGATTTTGTCCTCGCCAAATTTTTCGTCTTCATCTGCCGTGCCACTGATATATGATATTTCTATGAGAAATCCACGAAAACCTCCATGTAAATAGCAATTGGCAGTCCGTATAATAAAAGAGTCTTTGACCGTATTCCCAGTATTATCTTCAGCCAAGTCTACAAGTTGATAGCTGTTTCCACCTTCACCCTTCATTGTCTGTTTCAAGTTCCAATTACTGCCCATTTTACCAATAACGATCGTGTCCAAAGAGTCGTAGAATCCTGAGGAACATCCTGCCAGTACAAGTTCTGCAGAAGGTTGGTTATTGAAAACGGTGCAACTGTCATTTATCACAGATATCGTTTGGCTGGCTTTGTAGGAGAGATTCAATACATATAAAACTTTTGTAAGCTGATTTTTCTTCTCGTTATTGATTTGTTCAGTCTCAGGAAGAAGTGAAAGAAGCTTATGAATAATCGGATTTGTTCTATAGAGTTTCAATTCAAACGACCATGTTCCCAATATCGTGGGTATTTCGTTGGATATCTGGTCGTGAAAGAGCGATATTGCATTCACCGAGGTGTTACCAATAAAAAGCACTCTATTATTGTTAATAATTGTTCTTATAACTAGCTAACTAAATAACTAATTGTATATCCATCATAAAGAGACCTAGAAAAAAAAGGAACTCACCCGGTGGTTGTAGTCATTTCAATCTATTTATCAAGTGGTAATAATCTGGCTGTAAATGATGAGCAAAGCACCATCTTGATATTAATACCACCAACCTATAATTCGTGATTTTATTTTCTGAATAATTTATTTATTATTGGGCCTCTGATTATTCCGGGGGACTACCACCGGATCGTGTAGAAGCCCTGCTGGCCAATACATCAGCATCCAGGCTCTCCACTAGCCAGTTTTACATCCACACAGACTCTCTCCCTCTCTCTTCTGGTTATTATCCCACATCACAGCTTGTTCACGCAACCCCTCATGACTATCAATTACCCCTCCTATCACGTCAAACGCTTACTCCCTCCACACTCTGGACCCGCTAAAAAGACCCAACATCATCTGACCTTATCGTCCAGCCTGATCCTGCGCTACGAAAAATAAAACGAAAAAAAAAATTTTCTTGAGGTTCGGAATGAAATTCTTGTTATTTTTTATGGCCCTCGTTGCCGCAAACTGATTATCGAGCTATAACTTTCAATACGTCACCTTCTGCTGAAAAAAATCCAGAGAACTAAGACAGGTGCTCAACCCAGTCCGGAACGATCCATAATCTCGTTTTCGGTGGTGAAATCGCTGGAATCAGCTGTGTTATTGTCTTCTCCGGGACTGTCTAGCTGGGGTTATCGGAAACGCATTAAAGTTTCATTTTTTCGTCCCCTATAGAAACTATACTACTGCCTGCAAATAATATCCTTTCTGATCCCCCACTCACATGGACGGTATTATTAAAGAACCCAAAGGGACGCCGCATAATTCGACATCCGATCCGCTTTTGTTTGAACCTAATACCCACATTACCATGACAACGTCCTCTTCGGCAGCGGATGCTGACCCTAGCGTTTCGATGACGCCAATCGCTTCCACCGCCTCTATTAGCATGGACGAAGGAAAAAGTCTCAGCCGGACCAACAGCAAGTCCGGGAGTCTAGGAGTACGAACTCCAAATGCTTGTGATTCATGTCGTAAGAGGAAAACTAAATGTACTGGTGGATACCCATGCGTATATTGTGCAGACCATGCTATTCAATGTCAATATACATATATAAAGAAAAAGAGAACCAACTATAAAAAAAGCTCTTCAAAATATACAGGCACGTCTCCAGCGGTCTCGCCAGCTGTTGCTTCTACGCCCGTGCTAGCAAAGCCCGTACGTCAGTCGCAGCCGCAGCCGCAGCCGCAGCCGCAGGAGCAGGAGCAGCAGGACCGTATGGATCTGCCACTGACATCCCCGCAAAATTCAGAGCACTTCAGCAACGAGAACAGGAAGAGTAATATAAATGGCAGACCCAACGATAATGCAATGGAATTGCAAGTTGTGATAGCAGATGCAATCAATAGTAAGATCGAGAAGCTTGAAGAACGGATGCTTGAATTAGATGGAAAATTGACGTTTATGAGCCGAAAAATGAACTCAAAGATGGATAAATTGCTCAGCATGCATGAACAGGTCCTCGAGAAGCTCGAAATAAAGCCCCTTGATAAGGATAGCTCCTATGCAATTGCTGACGATGATGAAGATAACGAAGAACACCCGATAATCAAGCAGGCGTCACACGACTACGGGATGAAATCACCATTATTTAAAAAATTCTTGAAGATTGCCCTCAGTGCCTCAGGAACACTGATATTTGCGCCTAGTGTGTTCAGATGGATCCGTGAACGCACTGGCGAGGAGAACTTCAAGATATTCAAGCCTACTATAGATGTTTATTTGCTCTTTATTACTGACGTTTCGAACGCAATTAAAGAGCAATTTACACCGCTTGCGCGCGATGATGTAGAGCTTTTAGGGCCTCGAAGACATAAAATACGGTTCTTGATCGATGTGTTCTTATGTTTGAACTTCAAAGACTTTGTGCTAGTAAATGACGAGCGCGTCTACGAATTGATGTCTGATTATGTAGGCGGAAAGCAGAAATACATGCGGACGTCTGAGAAGTTGATCTTTAATGTGATCATTTGTCTAGGATGTACGTTTTTGTTGTGCAAGTATGAACAATTTATCAACAACAATGAGTTAGATATCAACAGTCCAAGTACTCCTATTGTTGATGGAGATTGTGATGTTCTTACCAGAGAAGAAGTCAAGCAGATAGAAAAAGTAGCACTTAAAAACTGCTGTCATTGTGTGTCGAAACTTGTAGATACCAACGAGGGCCAAGATGCCATTGTAGGACTTGAATTGTTCTTTTTGTATTTGAACTCGACCAATCTTGTCAAAATGGGCTACTATATCCTCTCTTTATGCTGCAAACAATCTATAGAGCTTGGCTACGATAAATTAGAAGCCATCACCGATTATGCAGCCCCAGAGCTGAAGGTGGAGGAATATTTCCGCAAGAAACAACTTTGGTTGAACTGCTACACTTTAGATAAAGATATCGTTTTGATCGTTGAAAAGCCAACAAATCTTGACGAATCACATGAGATCAACGACGAAGGGTTCTTACATTTGTCGAAATACTTAATCCTCAGATATTGTAGTCGTAATGGACTCCAGACCAACGATGAGCTTACAAAAATCAACCATATTGTGTTGGACAAGCACAAAATGATCGTGGACCAAGTAGCTTATTTAAAGATTATGAATAACTTCGCAACGTACGATTCGAAAGGATACATGTTATTAATGAAGTTCATTTCCTTTAGGCTCTCGAAAATACTCTCTTTATATTGTCAGAAGATCTACTTGAACAACATCTTTACAAGACTTTCTAGTTTAGATGGGAGTGTTGTCTCGATCACAGACGAGAAGTTCTTGACAGTGTTCTTCAAAAGTTTGGACGAAATCAATCATCTTGATGCTAAATTAGATGCCTGGAAAGAGTCTCTTCCTCCAAACATTCGACCAGGGAACGATTTAAACCTCAATATCTACTTGTTTGACGACCCGCTGGTCGGCCAATATCCAAGCTCAAAACGTGTGAAGAATGACTACAAAAATGTGTTGTTTGAAGGAAAACTATTCTCACAAATTCTCTCTAAAGCCAATAATTTGAACTACGGGATTATTTTGCTTGCCCATTATAGATACTTTTACAATTTGATGAAGGCGCACAAGATTGCATTCCGCTGCTGTGCATTGATATATCGCAACGTTCATCTCTTGAACACAGGAAATGGTGGAGGAAAGCAAGACAGTTCAAAGGTAAAAAAATTCAAACGGTTGCTTAGAAAGAGAATATTCCATTACGAGAGAATCACCATAGACAGTGCACTGCAGATACTCCGGCTCAGTCTCAAGGTGGCCAAGCTTAATTTCTCGGTTATCTCTTGGTGTTTCATCTATATTTTGGCGGCATATTACACGATCTTCCTCCATAATATAAACTACATTAACCCTTTTGCAGAGGAAAAAGAAGAGTCGGAGGCCGGTGCGGACTCTGATGGTGACGACAAAGACGACGATTGCGATGATCCAATAAAGCTAAACAGCTCTGAGCTTCTTAATGAGAAGCTTCAGGAGATCTACTTGTTGATTGATAATTATCTACTTTATCTCACTAAGTACCATGTTTTTAACCGTCATTTGAGCCATGATTTCTCGGGAATCGTGTGTGCGAAGGTGATCCGTTTGGCTGTGGCTAATTTGTACAGCAAAACTGGCTATAATGTGTCACGGGACTCGAAGATCCAGCAGTTTTTGCGGGTTTCGGACCAGGTCGCAGATGATGAGCAGATCAAGTACATCATTAATAAGGATCAAACCTTAAAATCTCACAGAAGAAACTCTATGGCGGTTACGCATTCGGCCGTTCATACTGAGCCTCATCAAACAGGACGCATGAATCCTGCCGAACCACTTAGCAACCTGAAAATGAAACCCACAGGAACCAGTAATAATATGGCCAGTCCGATGGTTAAGCCGTTGCAATATTTGGAGAAAATGAATATTGATAGCAATTTCCCGGTAATCAATCAGTCTGTCCTGAATTTAAGAACATGCATCAAGTCAGACATCAACAAAGCAGCAAATGGCGGTGTTTTTGGAAACGGATCTGGAAACGTAAGAGCTATATACGAAACGGGGCCAGCTATTCTTCCAAAAATCAACGAAAGAATGGTCTACGAAGAACAAATGGATGTTGGAGGAGGACAGGATCTCAGACGTAGTGACAGCAACCATGAGTCTACGGGAAGTAATTACATGGATGTGAACGAATACAGTACATTGATTAACGACAAATCGTTCATTAACAATTTGACTAATCTTAAGGCGGATATCAATGATATCAACAACTTGTTCTCGAACGTGATGGATTTTGATCCGTTTACGTCTAATGGGAATGTAAATCTCTCCACTAATTCAAATACCACACCAATAAACACGACCGTGACCGCTCCTGAGTTCTCTGCCTTTAATGGGAACAATTACGGTCTGTTCGACCATATGGTTAACGCAAATGGAAACATCAACAGCTTTGGGGACTACAATTTTAACAATAATAATAATAATAATAATAGTAGTAGTAATAATAACAACCATATCAATTCTGTTGTTCCTTTCCCTATTGTGTCTCCAAATGGTGGAAATAATATGTTCAATGGGAACATTGGCGCAAATGGCTTACATAACAGCAACTATAATGGAAACTATAACAATAATAATAACAACACAGCTGGAAATAACGGAATGAATGCTGAAAACGGACGCACTGATAGTTTCATGTCCAATAACGGGTTTGACCTCGACTTCTATTTATGAGCTATACTATAATCAATAAAAAACATGCATACGATAAAGTGCTCAATTTAGTAGTACTGGTATTTCAGGAGGAGATACTAAGAGGTATTATGGAAATTCAAGGAGTATTAAAGACCAGGATTAATGAGTAGCATTCCTCGCCTCTCAGGATATGAGTAATAGAGGTAAGTAATCTATCATAATTCCGCCATTGTATGGCGCCTATTAGGGCAACTATGATGAGATTACTCACCATAACGGCAGCCAGAATTAAGGCACATCACGTGCCCGAGGATTGCCGAGTTTTCAGGGCCTTCCTCAGCCATATGAGTCAGTCGCTAAAAAGCCGGTATTACTCATTTTTTGTTCTTTTAAGGTTGGGTTTTGTCAGAATATGGCAGCTCTCCGAGCAGATTGAGCTAACTTATGATATCATAGCGGAAAGCGGGAGGATTTGTTCGTTTATGGACAAAGCTGGAGAAAGATTATGAAAATTGTATATAAATGGGGACAATTTGACATAAAACACAGGATCGAGATCTCTTTCTTGGCTGAGGCAACGTTCCTAAAGTTTTTTTTGTGATGTATCCCATATGTTTTGAGTCTCCATATGATCAGCTTCACTCAAACAATATAGTATAAACGAGCAAATCACACATATCTGTTCAAAATGATTTGGGAATGTCACGAATGCAAGAAGAGAAACACGCTTTTGAGATCGGAAATGAAAATGAGAAGCATGTCGCCCCGGCCTCAGCCTTTCTGCTGCACAAACAAGAGCTGCTATCATCCTATGTGCCCTGAGTGTCGCGAGGTGGACACCCGCAGTAAAAAAGGGCCGACGTTCCGACCCTTACGATTGTGATGCAATCCTGGTGTCTTAGTGTTGCAAAATTAGACGTTCGCTTCGTTCCTAGCTCGCATTATTTACAAGAAAAGCAGTTGGATTTTCAACGGTTGATGATGATCGTCGGTATACTATAGTATTAGTGCGCTTCGTTTACAGATTGAGCAGAGTTCTGAATAGCTAGCTAACAAAAGCCATCTGTACAATTATTATTATTACTCTCTCGCTTCAATTCCCGCAGTTGTGCGTGGACTGTTCCACTAGCAACCAGCTTGCCATTATATTATATATACTAGTTTCTTTGGTTTATTTCATCTCATAGGATATTTACAATCCCCCATATATTTTTAACATATGTTATACTTTGCTGAAACGGAACCTAACCTGCTCGCATTATTGTTTCTCTCTAAGCGGGAATGTAAATCACGAATGTGCTTCAATTAATGTATTAATTAATGTATTAATTAAAAAACACTGTTTGGTTGCTGCAACCAGGGGTTTTGAGACTAAAACCTGATTAGTCTAAGTGACCTTTTTGTCGCTCGCTTATTCATTTATCTGTGTACAGAGTATCCACACAATTGGCGGAGTGTTAGGTTTCTAGGTTGGTTTCCAGATTGGAATGGAGTGGAGCTACGTGTAGGCCCGTTGTTCTAAAATTTATTGGTGGAGCACTTTTCTCCGGATCATTGTCCTCCATTATGAGACTAACTGCATTACTCATGCATTGTAATTACTCCACATACTGCATATACCGGGAGCCAAGTCTATTGTGACTACTCTTTATTACGATGCTAGCATCTAAGAATTTGTGCTCTTAAGAATCCAATTGTATTAACACATCAGGCATTACGCCAACCGGCAGCGCCAACTGGCAATCAAAAGTAGGAAAATTTTTCCAGATTTTGAGTTTTGTTTTTGGCTTTTAGGACTTTATCCTGACAAATTTCAAAGTTTTTTTTATCAACTAAAGTGTTTATGATGATAAACATCTTGGTGAGTCGCAGAGTGATGTTGTTGCAGACACATTGCTATGCTCTGAGTATAAATATTGTGAGGAATCCTGTTCAGAGCCATTGAATTGACTTGTATTGCGTCTCTCCCCTAAGTAACTACTGGCTGTTTTTCGTGATACAGCAATCAAGATCACAAACAAACTTTATATTTCTGGAATTTGTGGAGACGTTGGACCACAGATTAACAGGATCCAGAGAATGAAAGCATGTTTAAGAAAAGACACCATTGGATTTGCTGCAAATGTGGCACGGTTAATGAGCTCCCAAAGTATCTCATGAACCATCATAGGGTAGCTTGTGGGAACTATTTGTGTGGACATTATTATTGTGAAAACGCATGTCAATTGAGCAAATAGAGGGACATCTTTGCTAGGGGGTGCCTAGAGGTATGCATTTACTTTTATGGCATTTACTTCTATGGCATTCCCTATCTATACTATATAAAATCTTCCAACCGCGATGTCCCTTGCCATATTATTTTCACTCTCCACCTCATACACCCTTTGCTTGCCACCTAACCTCATCAACGCTTTCTTGCCCTGTCGTCTAGCGAAATCTATACTATACTACTATATTATACTATACTATATCTCTTCTTGTTCTAACGCAGTTCAACAGCCGCTTCGGCTCTCTACTTCTTGCTCTTTTTATTGTTACTATATGGTATTGTAGTTGATCCTTTATCTATTGTCTAATCTATCCGTCATGATACAACTTATACTTGCTGTGCACGGTCTACTTTCTCCACTAATATAGGGTTTGCGTTTCAATATTCTATAGGGTCTACTAGTATGTACGAATTCTACATACACATAGTGTCTACCGTGTGACCTTACTAGAAGACCCATAATTGATCAGCATACCGCCTGCCATAACCTGTCATCTTAAAAAAAACAACCTCTCTCCATAAAATATACCTCTCCATATATTAAAGGGATATATAATTACATAGAATAAACTTCCGCCTGTTTTCAATGATGCGTGTACACTAACTTGTATCATGCATGTTGGAATATCCGCAACCCACTCACCTAGCAACACTCTTAGCGACACTCTTATGGCAAAGCACCGTCCAACATCCTATACTCCAACATCAATCGGGTGGCAAACAAGCACCACACATATGTAGATATATTCATACAGTCATCAGGTGCTTAAATGCCTCTCTCAAGCACTCAACGCATAGTATGTTCCCTTCTGTAGTGCTAATGGTTATCATATCCTCTTGATAACCGTTGGCTGACTGACGTCATCAAGATAGCTGTCTCCATTGGTACCGCCTATATGGACCCCACGTGCAAATTCACTTCCTCGCTGAAAAATAATAAAAATAAAAATTTTAACAAAATTTTAATGTTCACCATAACAACACTCAACCAATAAACTATCCAGAGTCCATCTCAACCCTGCTAGACATTCCCTCCCACTAACAGCAATGTCGTATCGGGGATACAATAATAATCGCGGTAGAGGAGGCTACCATAACAACAACAATAACAACAACAATAACAACAACAATAATTCTGGAAGCCACTATGTAGGATCCAACAAGTTCAACAGTCGGGTTAATGACTTTTCCAGCCGCAATGCCGTCACCCTTGAGATCAAAAACTGGGAGAACGGTGGCAAAGACTCGCTTGTGTCCTTCATCTCCAGGAAAACAAACATTGGTCTTCAGAACGTGGAGGTGGTCAATGGTAACACAATCCATGCAAAAGTTAGCAACGACAGCGACGCCAACTACTTGAAAAATTTCAGCGGTATTCGGTTTGCAGGAAAGGCACTCGACATCAAGATCCTCCCTGATGTCAACAATACTCCGCTTGGCGGAAGCAACAACACATCCTCCACAACAGTTAACACGGTGATGTTGCTCCGTAACTTCTTGCGCTCGCGATACATGGCTGACAGCCGCTTGCTTGACCTCACAAACATGGCAGGCGACCAGACGTTGGCCTCGCATGGGCTCTTTTCGTCGATTAGCACGTCTTCAAAGATGTTCACGGCACTTATGAAACTTGCACAGGAGGAAAAATCGATGGTGGTCGAGTCACTCAACCTCGCACAAAACCACATTGCCGACGGTGCGCTGATTGCCGCGTTAGCTCAGTCGTACCCGGATCTTCAGAATTTGTGCCTTGAGGGCAACGATATCGCGACTCTCCGTGCATTGGACAATTTCCGTCTCAAATTAAACGGTTTGCGAGAATTGATCCTCGTGAACAACCCTGTGGCCACGAATTTTGCCCAACAGGAGTACCAACGCGAGATGATGCGTGTTTTCCCACGCTTGGTTGTTCTCGACTCGCAAAAAGTGCGTGATGAGGCCAAACTTATCGAAATCAACAGCTTTGCCCCGCTTCTCAGGAAACAGTTCTTCTTTGAGAACCAGCTGTTACAGGATCTCTCAACCAATTTTGTTACACATTTCTTGGGCCTTTGGGACGCAAACGATCGTCAGCAGCTCGCCAGCTTGTACACGCCTGACTCACAATTTTCGATGTCCATTGATTCAGCGGCTCCACATGTAGAGTCTCTAGACGCCCCTAGTGGAACGGCCGCCGCCACAACAGTAAAACCATGGGGCTACTATATCCCTATTTCACGTAATCTCACGCGTGCGAAGTCCACGGACACGGCGAGAATCGCCAAGGGCCAGCAACAAATTATCGAGTTCTTCAAAAAGCTTCCAAAAACCAAACATAACGCCAACTTTGCCGTAGAAGTGCTTGAGGTTTCAGCTGGTGCCGTAATGATCTCGCTTCATGGCCAATTTGAAGAAACAGGAGCTCCTGACACTCCAGCAAACACTTCCAACTCGAAGTCGCACTACAGAAACCGCAACTTCAACAACAGCAACACAGCATCTGTAGGTCTTGGTGTGAGATCATTCGACCGGAACTGGTTGGTTGTGGCCAGCGGGGCATCCTATGTGGTGGCCTCTGAGATGTTGAGTATCCGTCCATTTGCTGGTACCAAGCCGCTTGAAGAGGGTTCTATAGCGGCACCAGTGGCTGCTGTGGCTCAGCCAGCGCCTGCTGTTGCGGGAAATGTAGTAATTCCCCCAGATATCGCAAGCAAACTTAGCCCGCCGCAGCAGGAAATCCTCATGAAGATCATGATGGAGACCAAGCTCAATGTGAATTTTGCCGGTATGCTTTTAGAGCAGAGTGGCTGGGACTTTGCACAGGCGGTAACGAATTTCAATAATAGTAAAAACAATATTCCTCCAAGTGCATATATCTGAATCAGTTTCGAGGACGGAATCAAGTCATCAAAGATGCTCATTTATAGAGGAGATCTTTTAGTGTATATCAATAAATAAACATAATAAACTATATTGACATTGGCAGTGATTGCATATATTAATTGCTAGCGGTGTTTTTTGTAGATAATCATTAATTAGATGTGTAGTGGATAACCATATTGGTTATCGGATGCCGCAGTTGCGGCCTTTCCTCTTATTCTCAAGAAAGAGCTTGAAGCTTTAATATGTAGTTTTGAGCCTAATTGTTTGCCCATGTACTGTTTAACCTATGATTGATGGTCTACAAAATCAAGGCAATTACTGATAAAGAAAAAGAACCAAGTTGGTCCTAGATAGGCTCCCAAAAAGAAAGGCAACAAATATATACCCTTGGCCTTATTTACCAGAGTCCCTTAATCTCACATAATTGAACTTACTGTAAACTCTATAAACAAATTTCTAACGTAATTACCGCATTAATTTATTTAATTGGGCTGAATGTTAGCTAACCCAAAGTAGGGATAGTCCAAAGTATGCATGGCCCAAAATACGGGTGACCCAAACTATGGGTGGCCCAAACTACGTACTAGTTAGCTTGTTATGATCAGAAAGTACACACAACCTCATTCACTAACATAGATCCGTACTCAGTCTTAGTCTTAAAGGTCAAAATTCAGGTTAAATATTGGTCACGTGAAACTCAAACACCGGTAATTCTGCACTGCTGTATTTACCGAATAGTGTACTGCAGTACTTATCAATAGTGTACCATACAGTCCATATCTATCCTATAGCACAATTATCCAATAAAATGCTCCTACAGTCCAGTTTCGGCAAATAAACCTCTGAAAGCCCAGGCTAATGGTCAAAAATTAGCCAACAAGTTAGCAACAAGTTATGCGATTTTTCCAAAGAAATTTTTTCAACATCGCAGAAATTTCGCAAATTTTGAAGCATTTCCGGATCGGGGAAAATGTAAACACCTGTGCATGTCTATAAACAGCGAAATGTAAACAGTCCAAAGAATCTTTCCTAGTTTTGGCCCAAACTAGGATTATGTCCTTGGAGGTTTTTGTATATATTGAATATTCTTCTTCTAAGTATCTGAAGTAGCACTTCTTTTGATTTTTGGAAATGACAACTCAATAAATGGAAACTATCTACCGATCACATTTGTTATCCATCATATATATCGCCAGCTATATCAATATCTATCAATTTATATTCTCACTTATTCCAACTTTTTCAACCATATTCTCTAGCTGATATTTTTCATCACATCCCAGCTAATATTTCCTGTCATATCTAGACATCTATAAATCCGGCCACTTCTTCTCCCATCGGCTCAGCACTTCGACTCAAAGCATATTAGTTATTTCAATATTAGCTTTCAACATTGCCCTTCATTTCTCAGTATGAATCCACTTCTTGAATTCGACCCCACTCTAATGGGCACCCAATTCCAGGTCCTTACTGACAACAGAATCCCGGATTTTGCCATGAATTTCGGGTACTCCTACGGAAACAACACCGACAACAACAGCAACAACAACGTCAACGAAAACGGGCCCTGTAACAACCTCATGGCATTTCCTAGCAGTTCTGGGTCTGAATCTTCTTCCGGTGCATACACTTCACCAAATTCAATAGACACGACGCCGATGATCAACTCGTCTGAATTTCTCAACAAAAACCAAAATAATAACGCAAACTACAAGTTTCTCAATGGACAAGCTCCTTATTCCCATAAACAGTCGATCCAACTTGATATGATGAAGCAGAAACAGCATGAAGCCAACAACCAACGTTTCTTGCAGCATCATCAACAACAGAAAGCTGCTGCTGAGGCTGCTGCTGCTGCTCACGCTGCCTCTCAGTTCCATGGATCAGACTCGCTAGACAAAATGCAGAATCCAAGGCCTTTATCGTCCAATTTTTCAAATAATACCCCACATCTCGGAACTAACATTCCGGTTTTCCAGCCTCGTCATCAGCATCAAAGAACCAGAAGTGAGCTCTCTGAAGCTCTCAGTCCTGCTATGAATCCTGTGGATTTCTATGATGGATCTGGTTCACCAGTTCGTCGTAATCATGATGGCTTTGAGAACAATTATTTGGATAATCCGCCAATGCTCGATCTTCTCTATGAGGATCCATCTGCTGCAATTGCGGTTGCTAACTCGTTAAACGGTACCACTGGAGACGCAGAATCAAAAAATTCTCTCAATTTTGCGGCTACACATCGTAATCGTCGTCGTCATGAGAACAAGTTGAATAATGTTCCTGAAATAGACCCGTTTTTTGACATTGACAACTTTGTTGACTTAGAAACTATCGGTAACAACTCTGCTGCTGTCAAAGACAACAAAGCCGGAAATATGGTCAGAAACTACAATAACATCGACTTGAGCTCTTTGGGAATCGAGATATTGCCCAATAACAACAAGGACAAATCCAAACCCGTGCAGCTGCAAAACTTTTTGGGTGACAGATTCAACGGTATTGATGACGACGACAAGCTTGGAGAAATGAGTCTCACCATCAATGATGCGCTCATGGACGAGATCTTTGGCGCAAACGGCGCTGGTCTTGATCCTTTGGAGAACAAGGACGAGCTTTTCAAGCAGCTTTTGGAGGACTTGGAATTCCAGCAGGGATCGGAAAATCTTAATGGTACTAATGACAACAATAACAATAATAATAACAATAATAATGATAATGACGGAAATGGACTTTTACCTAATGTGCCCTTATTACCTTCTAGCAGTGGTGTCTCAGACAGCAGTAAAAAGGGCCCTAATGGCAGCTTTTTGGACCCTAATAGCGTGACACAATTGAGACTCTCCAAGAAGGGACAGTTACCAATGGTATTGAAAGGCCAGCTCTCAAAGATGCAAGAGCTCGACAAGCAAGACGCAAACAGCGACTTGTTGGATGAAGGTGACACCACTATCATGAATACTACTTCTATAGTTGAGTTTGAAGAGAATGAAAAAAGACGCTCGATATATGGTAAAAGCAGTGGTTTACCTAACACTGACAACTTGATTGACGAGCTCAATAACCCTGCTACTGCTCTTGAACTTCCAAAGCTCAAGCCGTTCAAGCCTTCTCCATTGTCTGCAAGCTATACAAAAGGAGATCTTTCTAGCGGCCAGAAATCGCCTAAACTCGGCTCGCCAAACCGTATATGCAAATCCAAGTTCACTAACAGTGGCAGCACCAATTCTTTCAAGTCTATCCCAGTGTTAAATGAAAAGCTTGCGTTTTTCAGTGATGATTCCAATGTTTTGAGATCACCAATAAGTCAAATGTCTCCAGTATCGCCTATGAGAAATGTGTTGCTTCAATCACCTACTAATGCCTCGTTCAATCAAAATGTTTATGGATCTCCTGTCAGGGAAACCAACTTTTACTTGACCAAGGCTAACAACGAAAACAATGCATACATTGTCAAAACACAGATGTTGCCTGGAAATGCTCCTCCACCACCTATGTATTTCGATGGCTCCAAGTACATGCAATTCCATGGCCCAACACCTCCAGAGTCTCCTACAAAGAATCTTTCGGGTATGAATTTATCCTCGTCTTCTATGCATAACAAGCTCCAAATGCCTACCGACTTCCAACTGCAGAATAGTGACTTCGTGTTGAAGCCAGCTCCTAACGGTAGAAAGAGAGTGGCTACATCACCAAGATCCAAAACTGGCTGTTGGACGTGTCGTATCAGACATAAGAAGTGTGATGAAGGTAGACCTGTTTGCCTGAACTGTTCTAAGATCAACTTGAAGTGTGATCAATACTACGATCCAAAGCCTTCTTACATGACTGATGAAGAGGAGAAGAAGAAAAAACTAGCTGAAATTGCCTTTATCTGGAAGACCTTTGGCAAGAAGACTAAAAAACTCAACACCAGTAACAAGTCTAATCTTGATAGCGCAGCTGGGAATGAATCAGACCCCGTCAAAGAGCCTTCTAAGGCTGACACCCCTATTTGTGACAAAGAGAATCTTAAGTCTCCTGTTTAATTTATACCAAAACTCCCATCTTTATTACATTACTATCACGTATTCTTACTCTTCTTTCTATGTTCTATTCCGCAGTTGTGCTACCTTCTGTGCTCTTTTATATTATTCCTCATGTTCTTCTTTACTTCTTTTCTCTTATATCGTTAGGTCAATCCATGGTTTTTTAATTTCCTATTATCTGTTGTAGTACTATTCCTTCAATGTATGTTACTAGTAGCATGTGTTCCCATTTTATGGATCTTTGAATTGGTTATGAGCATATGCGTGGTAATGAAAATTTTTTAGCTGCAAAAAATTTTTGAGTTCTCGACATAGATCATATTGACCAAAGGATGGAGCCACAAAAGACATTACAATACGCTTAGATTGCTACAATTCACATAGAAATAAACGAAAAATGGTTCAGCAAGAGGCTATTTTTATTGGTGCGAATGCTCAAACCGAAGTGAGCGATTTTTCGTCCTCCAAAAGAACTCTTGCGTTTGGCGCTGGGAAACTCATCGCTTTATGGAATCCATTCAATTCCAGTCATGAAGGGATACACCAAACTTTGATTGGTCACACAGGAATGGTAACATGTGTGAAGTTTATCATGGTTAATGGCGAAAAAGGTGCCTCGGAAGAGTATTTGATATCGGCCTCGGAAGACAAATCAATAATAATCTGGAAATTTTTGGAAGATGGTTCAGTGGTTTTGACTCAACGACTCATAGATTCTCATAAGCACTCCATAAACAGTTTATCTGTGAATGATAATATCTTCATCTCAGGGAGCGCAGATGGCGTGGTGTCTGTATGGGGATTTTCAGATAATTCCTCTGATGAACCATTGGTCAAAAAGTTGCATAGTTTCGAGGTAACAATCGGATTCTATCCACTTACCATCTGTCTCCAGAAATTGGCTGCTGATAAATACATTTTATTTGTTGCAGGAACCAATACTAAAATATATGTTTACAGTTTTGTGACCATTGATAACGCCACAAAGGTCGAAGGATTCACACAAGCTGCGGTTCTCCCAGGCCATGAAAACTGGATCAAGTCGTTGATAATAAAGTCAACCGGTCCAGATGAATACTTGCTAGCCAGTGGAAGTCAAGACAGATACATTCGGTTGTGGAAACTTGCGTTGGATGAAAGAATTGATCATTCCGATGAGGACTCTACAAACTTGATTCTTTTGAGTAATAAAAAACATAGATTTACCATAGCCAGCAGCACCAGTTCTTTAAAGTGTGCCATTAATTTTGAAGCCCTTATCTTGGGACATGATGACTGGATTTCATCCTTGAACTGGAACCCGCGGGGCGGACTCCTGTTGTTGTCTGCCTCTTCAGATACATCTATCATGATCTGGGAGCCAGATACCATATCTGGAGTCTGGGTAACTACTACTAGACTTGGAGAACTCAGCATCAAAGGTGCCAGTACGGCAACGGGTGCATCAGGTGGTTTCTGGTCGTCGTTTTGGTATTATGATGAAACAACAGCTAAAGAATATATCTTCACCAATGGTAAAACTGGAGCCTGGAGGGTATGGTCTAAGACTGTTGATAGTGTGACGTGGAACCCAGAGGTTGCAATCACAGGTCCCGTGCGAGAGGTGACCGATATTTGCTGGTCTACCAATAATGATTATGTTCTTTCGACGTCTCTTGACCAAACTACCAGACTCTATGCTCCTTGGATATATGATGAAAAGCTAAACAAGAAGGCATGGAAGGAGTTAGCAAGACCACAAATACATGGATATGATATGATCTGTGTATCTAGTTTGTCAGAGAACCAGTTTGTTTCTGGAGGTGATGAGAAAGTTATAAGATCGTTCAATGAACCTAGAAGTGTTGCTATGATTCTCAAGAAATTCTGCGGTATCGATTCTAGTGAGGATTCAAATGGGCAGAAATTGCAGGAAATGCCTGAAGCCGCATCCTTGCCTACGTTAGGTTTGTCAAACAAGGCTGAAACGCATGTTGAGGAAGAACATCCTGAACAAGTCGCTGGAACAACTGACGAAGATAACAAAACTCAGGCCGAAGAAATACAGAACATTTCGTTCTCTACTTTGACTGAACTTACCACTCCTCCTTTGGAGGATCATCTCCAGAGACATACTCTTTGGCCAGAAATCGAAAAGCTTTATGGTCACGGGTACGAAATTGTGACAATCGACACATCCCATGATCATAGATATATTATATCTTCATGTAAATCGAATAACCTCTCACATGCCGTTTTGAGGCTTTTCGATACAAATACGTGGTTGGAGATCAAACCATCGTTATCTCTCCATAATTTGACGGTTACGAGGTTGAGATTCTCTAAAGACGACCGCTACATTTTGTCTGTCAGTAGAGACAGAAAATTCGGTATTTGGGCACAAAACGAAACCAAAACTGGCTATGAATTAAGCATGTCTAAAGAAAAGGCCCATTCACGTATAATCTGGGATTGTGATTGGGCATCTCAGGGAGGCAACAATGAATACATCTTTGCCACGGTTTCCAGGGATAAATTGATAAAGATTTGGCAAATTACTAATGAAAACAATTATGTACAGTTAGCCCAGATATCTCTTGAAGGTGCTGTCACGGCTGTTAGCATTCTTGACCATTATTTCAGAACGGGTACGGACGCAAATGGTGGCAGATTCTTCACGTTGAGTGCAGGGCTTGATAATGGTTCAATTTTCATCCTCAATTATTTCGTCGAAACCAAAGAATTGAAGATCATCCAGAAGTTGCAAAGCTCAATCTCACCAGGTGGTAGAATCAACAGATTGAGCTGGAGTCACAAAGAAATGGATGGTGGCATCTTTAATTTGGCCGCAGCCAGCGCAGACCATTCCGTGAGAATATACTCTATAGACAAGAAAAATCTTTTAGTATAGACACAGAGCGGACACTAGGCACTGGTCTGATAATTAGGATATTAACTTTGAAGTTCTACTGCTAATATAAGAAAATGTATTATTTATGAATATCTATCTTTACTGTAACCTTAGATAATTGAATAGCTCACCCTTTCACGTATTAGAGCTGTTGTGGTTTTCATTATCATTTTTGGGGAACCTCAAGATATTCAAAGACTTTGGAATTACCATAGTCTTCGAAGTACTTCAAATGGTCTGGATCATTCACAATTAATTTCCCAGAAAGAGTGCCAACTACATTTCTTTTTCCAAAAGCTAATAACATCCCTACCGGCAAACTTGCTATATCAACACGTCTCAAGTCTCCTTTGAGGACGTCTTCTTTGAGAGCGTCTTTCTCAAAACCGAAAATATCGTCAGCAACCACCTTTGATATGTTTTCCCCTGCTATTGTGCCCAAATGAAGAGCCATTCCAGCCGTTTTAAAGACGTCTAATGAAACTATATCACCAACAGCAAATATGTTTGCAGCATTCTCTAACTGTAGAGTAGTGGTAACGTTTATTTCTTTATTCTTGAAAGAATTTGTGAAGATCGATCCTGGATAGTCCAAATAACTAATATTGTTGCTTCTAAAGTTGCACCAATACACTAAATCAGAGTCTATTGTTTTATGGTCGGGATTGTTGGTGATTAGCTTGTTCCCTTTGGTATGCTCCACTACTCGTGTATTTAAATATAGCTCGACACCTAGTCTTTCCAACGTTTTCACACACTCTTTTTTGAAGTCTTCGCCTAATTTGTCCTCTGGGGGTAATAAAGAATGAGGATGAATTAATTTCACTAGTTTGTCGGGATAAGTGGTCTTTATCTCAGCCGCAAGTTCTATTCCAAGGGCACCTCCACCAATAATTGAAATAGAGACCGCATTTTCCACCTTTTCTGATGAGAGTTTCATTTCGTCGGCAAAAGACTTCTTGGTGAACCCTTTTGGGTAAAATGGCCATCTTCTTTCTCTTCCTGTTGCCAAAATACAGTAGTTAAAGTGAGCCTTCTTGCTTAGTGGAGATGCATCTTGTACAACATCGTCGTATATCACGTGATCGGTATGAAGCTCTTTGCATAGACCTTGAATGTGCCTGAATCTGACGTCAACAGTGCCACAAGGTAATGATTTCTGAAGAAGAGATGGATATCCCATGTTCTCCATCTTGCAATACGTACCAAGTGCAAATTTGGCATCAATAACGGCTTTTGGGATTCCAATTATATTGATGAACCCTTTTCTTGGCTCAAGCAACATAATATTGACTGTGTGTGAAAATTTTTGAACATTTGGGCATTCTGAAGAAAGCTTTTCGGTTAGAATAGGGAGATTCTTAATTATCGATTTGATGGCCGCAGCACCGGAGTACGAGCCTCCCACTACAAGAATATTGGTTATCTTTGAAGAAACTTCGGACATTATCATAGTCTGCACCTATGGTACCAGATACAATAAATAATATACAATGTAACGGAGACTCAAGGTCAACCATGCGGCTACAAAAGTATCTTTATACTAAATTCGGATACGTTATCCGTTACATCGGTCCAACAATCTCGGAAGTGGTGCAAATTAATCATGGTTGCGAGGATTGCTGTCCACTATTCGGCACCCCATTGATGATTTTTTGCATACAAAATTGATTTATTGTCAAACACTTAATTACGGGGCCCTCTTTTGAAAGCGGGGTATATTTCCAAAATGCATACCTATTATAGTCTTAATACATCAATAAAGGCCATCGATACATCTACAGACACCAATTTATAGATATAAACCGTTTCATGCATTGTAACTCATCTCGTCAATTTACCATCAAAATGGCATAATTTACCATTGATTACCCGAATATTTTAAAAAAAATTTACTTAAAAAAATTTTCAGTCTCATCTTCTCATCTTAAGCAGCTAGCTATCTAGTGATCTAGTTTTAGGCTCGCTTAACTTGAATATCTCACAAATTATATATCAAAATGGTCAGTTTCTCTTGTGAAGTTTGTAATGATACTATCATTAAGAAGAAGTTGGATCAGCATACCCAGAGATGCCGTGGAGCCTATTTCACATGCATAGACTGTTCTACCACCTTCCAGGGTACTGATTACAGACAACATACTCAATGTATCACCGAAGACGAAAAATATCAGAAAGCATTGTATAAGCCAAAGAAAGGTAAAGGTAAAGGTCAACAAAAGAATCAACAGAAGGTTCAAAAGAAACCTGAGCCAAAAGTTGAATCGAAGCCTGAACCAAAAGTGGAAGAAAAGCCTGTCAAAGCTGAAAAGGTTGGTAAGAAGACTGTCAATATTAAAGAATATGTTAATAACAAAGACAACCTCTACAAGATCCTCAAAAACATCAGCAAGAAAGAGAAAATCAACAAGAAAGATTTCTTAAAGAAATTGAAGGTTACCAAAGACGCTGAAGGTAACATCAAGATCTCTGTTTAAATAGATACTGTACCATATATTTGATAGTCATAGCAATACAACTGCATTATAGAGTTAATTTAGTACAACAAACAATTAATGTAGAAAATTCATTGACTATTATTCATTCATTTTGCATCATGTATTTATATAATAATAATAATACTATTAATTCCATAGGCGATCAATCACGCTTGTAATTGCCATGCTGGGATTCCACTTCTGTCAAGCTCGTCCTCAATTTTGGCTTTTCCGTTAGAGACCTTTTCAGACGGTGTCACAGATCTCAGAGACTCTGATTCTGAATGTGGATCCAATCCACTGTTGGTATTCGAGAAGCCGATGCCGTTGCTGCTGCTATTCTTTGCGTTCTTCAAGATATCAGCGGCCAGGGGAATGGAACTAATAGAAGGCAATGATGTCTTCCCCGCACGAGCACTACTTCCTCCTGATGACAGACCTACGACTGATTCAGGCTTCAATCTCGAATCCATCAATTTTTTGAGAGATTCAAGCTCCTTATTGATTGTGTCTAACTTAGTGTTAATTATGTGTTCGATGTTTCCGTTCTGGTACTTGTAGTTAGACTGTAAGCTCAGAATCTCTAGCTTAATTAGTTTTAAATCGTCATTATTTTTGCCGAGAGTAGTCTCAGAGTTCATTATCATAGTGTTCACCTTGCTAATCAAGTTGTCAATCTTCTCAGAATTCTCTACGTCATTCTGAGTAAGCTTACTATTATTAGCCTCCAACGTTTCCAACAACTTATCTATACGTGCAAATTCCTGACTAATAGTTTCTTTGTCATTTTCCAATTGATTATACGACTGAGGAATCATCGAAGGAACAATAACATTTTTGAACAAGTAATAAAGTCCGTATCCTACTGACACAGTTGTGGTAGCCATTATAAAATAGTCTTTCCAATCTCTTTCTGGAATAGGAGGAGGTGGTGGGGGAAGAAAGTCATTTATACTGCTGTTCTTGTTGTTATTATTATAGCTGTATGTGCTTGCTTGTGACTCGTGATCATGGCTCTTATTTTGATCGCCAGATGCTGATGTTTGTAATGCACTTGCGATTTCCTGATCAGTCAATCCTTTTGACTTCAAGAAGTCAACCTTTTTGTCTAATGGAGCAGTGGCAATCTGCGGATTTTGAAGGAAATCAACCGCACTGTTGATTAGATCCTCTCTGTCTGACATTTTTTGTTATTTATTCCTGGTTTGTAACTGTAAAAGTGGATGATCAAGAGGTATTCATGTATTAATGTGTTGGATATCATGTCATTCTCCCTCTTTTATGTGTGGGCTTTTTTATCTTTTTCCCGACCTATTTTCGTGGAGATAACGGTGCTCCAAACCTGAAGAAAGGAAGACCGGTTGCAATTAGCCTAATGGGGGATATTAATTGTGTGGTTTTTAGCAATTTGGGGTTGTTGCGCTGCATTTTCTTTGCTGAATTTCAACATGAACTGAGGGAGATGCGTCGAGAGGGGAGGGTTGGAACTTTGGATATGGATATGACTTTTGGTTCTGAAGTGGTATATTAAAGGTATATATGATTGAAAGTTTTGTATTTAAAGGTTTAGGTTGGTATTTATTCGCTGTTTTTTTTTTTTGTAATTTTTTAGTGTTATTCTTTATGAGAGTTAGGTTTATAAAAATAAATGTAGTTGAAATATTGTCAAGCATAAACAATCATATTTAGAAAAGACATAAAACAAAAAGAAACACAAAACATATTAACGACTAATGGATAATGGTAGAAGCAAGAATACATAATAGGTAGATGGTAATTATGAAAGTTACATCTCTGTCTATCTATATATGGAGCTTTATATAAGGATCCGTATGTAGAATAGCATCAAAATACAATGGTATTGCAACTAACATTCTTGAAACTTTATTAAAAGTACATAGGGAAGGTCATTAAAATCACGAAAATAAAAGCCTTTCAACAGTCAAAGTTCTAACAAATTGGAATATCTGTTCAGTATATTCTTCCCGTCGGCTAGTTTAGGGCCGGCTATAGAAATATTCACTCTGAGTTTCGCAACTTCATTAAAGATCTCACTCTGAGAGGTAATCATGTTTTTCTGAATCGACTCGTTGTTGGCACCACTCAAAAGGTATATTTTTCGCTTCAATTCCTGGTAATATTTCAATTTCTGCCGTAGATATAGAAGCTTCTTCCTTTTGAGTCGTAATTCCTTTCTGCGTTCTATGTAGTGTCGTATTTTATGCTTGATCTCCCGCTGTTCTATATTCTCAATCTCAACAATTTCATCTTCATCATCCGAATCACTGACATTAATAACTTCCTGCTTACTGAGCTCTTCACTCACGCTTTGAATCTGCTTAAAATACAAATACTTGGCACTGGGTAAACCCCCGATTACATCCAAAATCTTGTCCAAGCTCTCCGCGTGATGTAAAAAGTTTCCGAGGGGAATGAGAATCCCACTCGAGTCCTTTAATCGCTGTAAGCTCTCTAATTTCTGCAGTTTCTCATAGCTTAATATTTGCAACGCCGTTTGATTCGAGGCCTGTCGAGAGTAAGCTGTTCTGTAATGTTTCCTCAATATCGTATTTATCTTTACAACCAATTTGTCAATGTCTTTGGACATCTGCTCTTTCTCTGAGCTTTTCTGTATGATATCATTCTTATTCTTTAGAACGAATGGCTCCTTAAGATTATTGATCAGTGATTCCAAGAAATTTAGAATGTAAAAGTACGATTTCTCGTTACTTTTCAGTACTCCTTCTGGCATTATATACTGACATATATATATCTGTTGATATATATCTATATTATCTATGTAGATAATAGCGTCTATTATCCCCTGCTTCAACACCTCTGATGATCTCTGTTTATTTTGATGCAATTTTTCACGTCCCATTATTAATTACCGTGTAAATGGTATATAATATAATATAGCGATCAATATTTTTTATCACATAAAATAAACAAGCATCTCGGACACCAATCATCACATCCTATAGTCACTATAAAGTACCATAACTGTCCATATTTATCACAGAAAACAATGAAAAATATCTCCGAAAACCTATTGCAACGGCTAAAGCCATTTGACACCAAGGCGTATCGTCCAAGGGTTGGTGTTTTCGTAGCAAGTCGAGTCTATATTCAAAACGAGGAAAAGCTTAGTCTGGTTGGAAAATATCACAGTGATTGGTTCAGTCATATCTTTGATGTTGACAAGAAGGTGATTCAGGAGCAGCTATATGATAAAAGAGAGGGTGCTTGTGACTATAATTATCCTTTAAAGTTTGAACCAATTGAAAACTTTCCGAACTTCCAGGCCAGTTTCCAGGATACGTTCGAGGCCGTCTTAGATATGGAGAGTGAATCCAACGATGTGCTTGCGAACAAGCCTTTCAGGTTCAGAATAAACGGCTCGAAAGAGGAACATGTGTTACATACTGGAGAAACAAAGCATCTTGTTGATTTCGACATCGATAAATCAGACTTGAATGCAGCATCGAAAGAAACAATAATAATTAATACCTCTGGGAAAATAACTGCAATGAGTTGGATAAGCAATGACAACGAGTATCTTGGATTCGACAACTATCTATGTGTTGCTGTAGTCGGTGATGAAAACGGCGCAATGTTTAGCGAAACAATTGCTCCTCTAAGTGACCCTAATTCTCCAAGTATGAAGGAGGGAATTACCACAATATTGAAGATCTATAAATTTTCCTCAGACTCAAAGACCGTTAAGTTGTATTCTGAATATGTATTCAATAATTCCTCTGCGATAAGAGATATCAAAACAATCCCAATGCTGTTTAACGGCGAGGAGTCGTCCGGAGTCTTAGCTGGTCTATGTCTCCTTCTCGCTGATGGAACACTAAATCTTATGGATATCGCTTCTCATGGTGGATCCGAGGAACATTATGCCATTGTTCTGTCAGGACTAACCCTAAGTCTTTCATATCCTGCTAAAATTACTGTAATGGACTTTCTTACGCCTTCTAAAATTATTTTTGGCACGACTACTGGATGTATTGGTGAGTTTGATCTTGAAAGCGAGCCGGAATCGTTGAATATCCCGTCGTTTATTATACCAAAACATAATTTGGCTATAAAGGAGATGTTTGTTCATCGAGGAAATCCAAAGTTTAATAATCATTTGATATATACGCTCCCTTATTATGGAGAAATGTCGTTGACCGATTATAATGATCCAAAGTTCAAGAATTTCACCTACCAATTCAAACAGGTGTGTATGGACCGTACTGCCTGTTATATTCCTTTCTCAGACTCGCTTCTTTTGAATAACTTCCACTCGCTCAAACTAATGTCAAACAAACAGCTCAATTACGACATGAATATAGCTATAAATTTCCCCAAACACTTGCAGATAAGCGCAATGACCAGCTCATATTACCATCCATTTATATTGGCTGGTTGTGATAACGGGGACTTGATTATGTGTAATCTTCTGAGAGCCAACTTCGTGACCAAGAAAGGAAAGCAGAGTGCAATAAAGCAGTTGAAAGTGCTAGGCGTAGAATATAATGAGGAGCTTTCTTTGTACAAGCTATCCTTTAATTTAGGTCTTCGTGCGTTCAGCCATACAGACGTCTCTAATGCAAAGCATGTAGATGATCCAGATGCCACATCATCCTCCGTAGCAGTGCCAGAAATTGTTCCTCAGGGAAAAACCCATCTTGTTAGAAAGAAATCTATACAAACCCAGATGAATAATATGGAAAATGAGGCTTCTAACAGCGATTTCGAAAGCGGACTTACCTATACTGCTAGTCCATACAATATGTCAATTGCTCATCTCGAAACATGTCCAAATATTCAAAGCAGTCAATGGTATGCCATTGGTTTGATAGATGGTGTGATAATTTTGGACAAGATTTTCACAACCAATGAGGATTTGGTGATATCTTAGATGATTATGATGATTATGATCGATTTATAGTATATGAATGTGATGTATAGCCTTACAGGGTTTTAATTATCATTCAAGTAGTGCTATTAATATGTACAAAGGATTATAGAATGTATTATAGATAGAGTGGTGGTTTATGAAGTATGTCAAGAAATAGCGAGAGACAATCAGTATCCTTTTCTTTTGGCATCTTTCACAATATTGAGTAATCTCTTCACACCACTATTGAAATTGGCTCTATTCTTTCTCGATTGCTTCAAGTATCTCTTTTCACCAGGTCTAAGATGGAATAATTGCTCCTTGACCTCGCTGAATACTTTATTTCTAGCATTGATACGGTTCAATTCTCTTAATGCCTGTGAAAGATCCACCCCTTTGGATATATTCACACTTCTTCCAGCACCGGGACCTGTATATGGGACGTTACTAGCCTTACGGAAGAAATCTTCTGGGCCCATCTGGAATCTCTTAGCAAGCATACGATTAGACACATTTGATATAGAGTCGTCGAAGTTCACTATGTTCTTGAAAGAGTTATCGTTTATGGTTCCTTTATCTTTCACTTTCTTCAAAAGGTTGAAGAGTGTAGCATTGGTACTCTCAGCATTAGATTGTTCCGCATAGTATCTCACGGCAGTTTTAAACGCCGGCTGGTTCAAGCCAATGTTTCTTTTTGAGATTATTCCAAACATGTTGTTATTTCCCAAGTAATAATATATATCTTAGGTCTATCTCCTTTAATACCAGTTCATGAACCGCTTCATGATGTCTCCGATCTTTCACATACAAAAAATTTTTCGTTTTTTCATCTTCGATTTCGTTTTCATGCGCGTGCTCACAACCATAGACACCAGGCTCTACATTATTGCTCTAGGTTTTAGCTAGTCAGGCATCTGGTAGAAACATCAGCAAGACAACATGACTTATTATAAAGTGCCAGAATAAAGCTCTATTATGCTACATCCTTTAATTAAAAGTACCAAGATATTTATTAGCAAGATACGCATAGAAAGATACCCCGAAGTTCTATTATACACTACATTTATTTAGAATAAATGCAAAGCCATTAAAAGTTGTGACAAAACATTGAAAGAAACAAAACCGAACCCATCATAAACCAACTTATAATTCTTGAGAAGCTTTTGGCTTGGAGGTCTTCTTTGGCAACAAGTTTTGGTGAATGTTTGGCAAAACACCACCTTCAGCAATGGTAACATGACCCAACAATTTGTTCAATTCCTCATCGTTTCTGATGGCTAATTGCAAGTGTCTTGGGATTATTCTGGTCTTCTTGTTATCTCTAGCAGCGTTACCGGCCAATTCTAAGATTTCAGCAGCCAAGTATTCTAAGACAGCGGTCAAGTAGACTGGAGCACCAGAACCAACTCTTTGAGAGTAGTTACCCTTTCTCAACAATCTGTGCACTCTTCCCACTGGGAAGGTCAAACCAGCCTTGGCTGATCTAGTTTGGGAAGCTTTTTCAGCAGTTCCTGCTTTACCACCTTTTCCACCGGACATTATGTAATATTGTTATTGATTGAAATAAAAAACGAAATATGTATTCTGTAAATTCAGAGACGAGTTTTTGCAGAGCCAGAAAAGGACAAACAAAACCAAAACCGTCATTTTTACCAAGGCTACAATGAGGGATAGCAAGCTATTTATATACTCATTGTGTGTCTATCTGCCCTTCTGAAGGATGTGGCGGATGTTGAAACATTTTGGACCGGGGTGATGTCGTGCTGAAATATTCGCTAACAAAAAAAAATTGTGGAGGTCGCGAAAAAAAATATTTTTTTTGGTGGCACGCATGCAACGCGTCTGTGTAAAAAACTCGGTCCTAACTAATTTTCCAGCATATTTTTTAGCACTAACAAAATGTGTTGCATCTGATAAATCATGACAAAATCCTTTACGCAGACGACTATATAAACAGAGGTGATTCCACCATTCTGGAAGAGTACGCGACCTTTTGACTTCAATTGCTTTTTAATTTTCACCATAAATATTATCTTATTTTAACTACTACCCAACTTCACTGACAAAATGGCCCCAAAAGCTGACAAGAAACCTGCCTCCAAAGCCCCAGCTTCTAAGAAGCCAGCTGCTAAAAAGACCGCTCCAGCTCCAGCTGACGGTAAGAAGAGAACCAAAGCTAGAAAAGAGTCTTACAACACTTACATCTACAAGGTTTTGAAGCAAACACATCCAGATACCGGTATCTCCAAGAAGGCTATTTCTATTATGAACTCCTTCGTTAACGATATTTTTGAAAGAATCGCTTCCGAAGCTTCGAAATTGGCTGCTTACAATAAAAAATCCACCATCTCGGCTCGTGAGATCCAGACTGCTGTCAGATTAATCTTGCCAGGTGAATTGGCTAAACACGCTGTTTCTGAAGGTACTCGTGCTGTCACCAAATACTCTTCCTCTGCTTAATTTTGATCCTCCAGTTTCTTTTTGTTACTCTTTTTTTTCGATGTTTCTTTATGATGGGTTAAGTCTTTAATCTGATTGGATTGTGTATAGTAGAATATAAATGTCTTATTAATTATTTTGTAGAATATTGGCTATTGCAAGTAACATTAATGTATCTACCTATAGAGCATGTTAGTAAAGCAATATTCATTAATCAATATATAGATATAAACTAAAACCCAAATACCCATAACATTACTAATACCAACTCACTTATCTCTAAATGACGAACTCGAGGTATTAAAAAACGAGTCGTACACTGCCGGTTCGCTGGAAACCACATCTTGGTCGATGATAGCTGATGATGTCGCCTCGGCGGCATCTGCAGCTGCGGCAGAAGCAGTGTAAGAACTACTCATAAGTCCGGATCTATTCCTGGCGTTTCTACCATTCATAGAAGAGAAGTACTTGTCAAAACTGGCGTCCAAACTTTTCAACTCTTTAAACTGTTCAGAGTTTAAAAGCACATCATTGGACTCCAAAATGAACGACATCATGAAGTTCTTGAAATAGAAATGAGACTTAGAAAAGTGTTTGGAGGAATGCTTAGCCATAAACTTCTTGACATCAGCATTAAGTAAGCCTGAGATCTTGAAGAACTCGTCAAAATCAAAGTCTTTAAACTGCTTGTCAACAGCATGACTTCTATCGCCATTATCGTTTTCCTGGCTCATCACATTATTTAAGGTATGTATCTGGTCATTGACTAAGTTTGTAGTGACCATATTCAACGGGTTCGAAGGAACACCAATAATGCGGGCTCTTTTCCGAGCATTTTCGTCCATATCTCCGGAATCATTGCTTTCATCTGCCTCAGGAACTTGTCTCGGACGGTCTGGAACGAGACTATCAGATATTTCTTGCATCTTATTGATGATTATTGTTTCCTGCTTCACAAACCGCACGATTTCCTCATCAGCAAGATGCTTATTCAACACAAACTCGTGGTTTGGAAACAAAATATCTTCGATCTTCAATGGAAGGAAGTCAGCCGGTGTTGGTGTGGTCAACGAAAGATATGGCTTACGTTTCTTTAACTCGATCAAATTCTTCAGTTCCAAAGCCTTCAAGGTTTTCAATAGCTTGTACTCCTTCGAATAATCTGAGAAAACAATAGGACTGGAAGGATTAGCGGCAGAATCGTTTAAATTGACGGATGTCAAAAAGGGAAGAATATCACTGTTTCTAAAGCAGCTGGAGAAGATATTTCTACGAGTATCAGATACAGAATGAGTGGTTTCATAGCCAGAATTCTCGCATTTTAAAGACTCCCAAGCATCCTGAAGAAAATGGATCAATTCGCTTTCATCGACGTCGTTCAAGACATTGATCAAGGCGTTAGCCGAAAAGTCTCCAAAATCAGTTTCATTATGGTCTTCTCCTGGAGAAGCACACATCAATCGCGAGAGATAATATTCAAAGAGATTCGACTTGAAATATGACTTGAATATTCTGGAAATCCCCAAACTGATCGGCTGTATTTCAAGCTTGCCGAGCTTCTTGGCATTACTATTCAATAAGACCACGTTCTTGGTTCTGAAATTGAAGTTGTTTCTGCCATGAGGATCCTGGAGAATCTCAGTTAAACTGGCAATATTCTTGTTGAAAAGTTCAGTAGGATATGATAGATAGGATATAAAGTTAGGACTAAAATACACTAATCTGATGTTTTTGAGTGCGTCTGTAGGAATGATATGGGCATATAAAGTGTCTAGCAAGACCACTACCTCTCTATCGGGGGTTCTTACGCCGATTTCCTGGTCCCAAGCACAGATATACTGCTGGAAGATCTCTGTAGTTATGGAGGCAGAAAGGTGAGAGTAATAGTTCTGGAAATTCCTCAATTTGATCGACTCATGATACGTCTTTTTGCCAATAATCAAAGGATCACGGAAATCACTTCCATCAGCATTCACACAAAGTCCTACCAAGAGCTCTTGCACTTTAACCTGGGACTCATCAAACTTTTTGATGCCTGGAAGGCCCGAAGAGACCTTTAACTCGTCGAAATGATAGATATCACTCAATCTGTAGCCTCTAAGCAAGTCCTTGATTCTGTTCTTCTCGCTAGAGATGTGTTTCAAAGAGAATATGCGGTCGTTATCAATGAAAAACTTCGTTATCAAGTCCTTTTTGGCCGCATTCTTCTTTTTAAAGTGGTGCAACCATCCGTTGGATCTCTTGGCCTTCGAAACATCAAACTCAGGATCAATCATAAGGGCGTAAGTCTCAAACTTTTTGAGCAAAAACCGTTCGGATACCTGGTCGATATTCTTCTCGTAAAGACATTGCTCGTAGAAAAGCTCAAGAGCTCTGTTGGTTTCTGGGTTCTTGACGTTTGGCTTTGTCTTGTAGATGTTTCTGTGGGTGAAATTGATGGTCTTCAAGTCCTGTCTGAGCTTTGCTTCCTCCTTGATCCATCTGTTGAACGATGACTTAGTGATAGCAAATTTACGGAACTGCTGGAAGTGTTTAACAGTTTGTTGTTGCGACTTGCGCTCACTGCCATGGAACCAGTCTAGAACGTCTATTTTCTGCTGCAATGTTGCCCGGGGCAATTTGCCTGGTACAGTCACAATAGGTTCGTCATCAATAGCAGAAGTAGAAGCAGAAGCTGCAACAGAATTAGAAGGCTCTTGTGCTGCGCGTCGCGATACCATTGAAGCAGCTGCTACAGAAACACTAGGAATACCAGTAACATGAGGACCTAATGACCCATTGAGTCTTCGCAAGGCGGTATCGATGTCGCTAGTACGTGTCCCATTGTTGTTAGTGCGCACACTAACAGGAATCGGGACCATAGAAGCAGCATTACCATTAGCGGCCGCAGCCGCACCGTTAGGTGACCCATCATGAACCGGGTTTATATTTTGAGATTGTGTGTCGCCATTATTGTGGGTCAGTGAGTCATGTTGCTGGTTAAACTGCTGGAAGTTACCGTATGCACCGAACCGGAAGTCGAAGTTGCTTGAGTCAAACGATTGCTCCATCTTTATGGCTGAAAGACAAAACAAGCTACACTGTGGTAATCAAGAAAAGAATAATAATAATAATAATCAATGGACGAACAGAAAATGCAGCTGGCAGAGTTGTATGCTATATAAGTCTTGCGGCTTTAGACTATCACCAGAAGTCACTATTATAAACCGTAACTTAATATATAACTGTGAATGTATGTAATATGTATGTAGACTGTAAACGTGAAGAGATAGACTGAAAAACAATCAAAATGAAAATTCTCACTTTTGAAAAGGAGAAAAAAACTCATCAAAAAAACCAGCACCGTGTGTTACTCCCTTTGAAAAAGAGATTTTTCTCATCCAAACACCGGTTTACACCGGGAATCGCAACTCTGCGATGCAATCACGTGATACACCGCTGATCGTTTGACATGTTTGACAGATCAATAATCATCGCCTCTGGACACAACCTCCTTGACATTTGGACGAAGCAAAATCGTGTGCTCGAACTGAGCAGTATATGACCCCTTCTTCTCCATCAAAGGTGGATAGGCCTGAACAGCGCCTGATCTGACGAGATTGTTCAAGGCAAACAAGTATTTTTCCTCTCCAGCACGTTCTAAGTAACGTCTACACCATGGAAGCGTACCGAAACTCTTATCAATCTTCTTCAAAAGGTTTCGGGCTGTGGCTAAAGAAGACACCTTATCAAATGCATCATTATTCATGGCATAATGAGAACATTCTCCGTCCAGGAAAACATACCCATATCCATTAATCGAGCCGAAGGTCTCGATAGCAAACACTTCACCTTCCTCCATCTTGGTTTCGTCTCCATTTTTCACTATCGGCACGGTTTTACCTCCATGGATCTTGAAGTCGCCAATATTATGACCACTCAAGTTCCGTATGCATTTGACAGGGTAAACCTTCCCGTCAAGCTCAACCTCGTGACTTTCCATCACTTCCTCAACTGCCTCTCCGATATCGGTTAATCTGACATCAATTCCTGCCTCTTTGACACCAGTGTTGGTTGCAGCTTTGACAGCTTCAAGAAGAGCATCGTACTTAGGGTCAAATGTATGTGTGAAGGCACAATCAACAATGTGTCCATTGACATGTACTCCAATATCCACCTTCATGACGTCCTCGTATTTTAAAACGATATTATCACCGCTATTAGGAGTATAATGGGCAGCACAATCGTTCAAAGAAAGTCCTGTAGGGAACCCAATACCTGCTTCTTTAGTGTGCACGTTATCAGTGAACGTTCTGATCGCATTCTCTATCGTATCAGCTACTTCGATCATAGTCATGCCGGGCTTGATGTTGTTTCTTCCATGGTTTCTCACCCGTCTATGGATCTCAGCACCTTTACGGAAATCATTCCACTTGGTCTCTTCAAGCTGACGATCCAAGTATCTTTTCTCCTCATCGGTGGTTCTGTAATTGTTATTGTCCAAATACTCGACAATTTCTCCTTCTGGATATTTCTCATCGGGATAGAATTGCTTGATCAGTACTATCGATTTCTTCTTCTTGTTATGTTTCTTCTTCTTCTTCTTCTTCTTTTTCTTTTTGTCCCCGGAATCTTCTCCCTCTACTTCTTCAGCGTCTTCTTTGTCGCTTGCTTCCACTGATATTTGTTAGTTCTATGTCCTGTGATTCATATAGACAATCGTTGGTACCATACATACCCTTGAGATCTGTGACATCTTTCTGCAACTCCTTGATGGCCTCCTCTTCCGGAGCCGCTTTAATTGTTTCAGTCATGATAAATCAGGTTAGTTCCAGTAATATTTTATCGTTAGCGGCTGTATTGACTGAGAACGTTGGTACCAGCAGCAATAGTACCAAGAAGAGTGAAGGGTGGAGTAGGAAAAATTTTATAATTTTCATAAATACTATGACAGTTGCGGGTAATTTGAATTTTTCAATATAGAAGCTCGAGATGCAGCTGCGGGGGAGGACCTCGAGTAATGTAGAGCAGACCGATAAGGGAGACATTGATTATAGAAATCAAGTAAAAAAATGGCAATATAAATGAAAATGATGTACAAACTTGAACGATTTACTCTGAAAAGTTTACTCTTTGTATATATGTACATGACGACTATTAACAGCTATTTAGATTCATAGCAACAGCTATCTAAGACTCTTCCGCACATCTATTTAGGAATTCCTATCAACTTCTCCAATCTCTCACGGAACACATTGGCTTGAACACGGCCCTGTGTGGCCCGCATGGCCTTTCCTACCAAAAACTGCAACGAATTCAATTTCTTTCCAAGCTTCAAATTAGCTACAATTTCAGGGCACTCGTCAATGATCTCCTTACAAAGGTCATCAATTTCCTGTGATAGAGCTCCACCATTACTTTCTGAACTAGAGTTCTCCACTTGCGGAGCCTCAAGGTCGTATTCAGTGATCAACTGATCAATTGACATTTTTTCGATTTGGTTATTTCCATTCTTGAGATTTTCGAAAATGAACGAGAGGAGAAGTTTACCAGTAGTAGTGGTCAATTTCTTAGTGATATAGATCGCATTGATGAGATCAGATAGATATGTTGTAGGAACAGTATTTGCGTCAAACGGGATATTATGTTTGGTGAAGTTACCCAATAATTCATGGAGAATAAAGTTTCCCGGAATTTTTGTCGGAACAACTCCTTTTGATGCGGTGACTGTTTGCTCAAACACCGACCGATAGTAGGATAATAACCCCGGATATGTGTCACTGACAAGCAATTTAGCATCCTTAACACGTAAATTATAAGGTTTGGCTATCAATTCGGTGATTAGGTCATCTGGAACCACAGAAACGTATTTATGTCTGATACTTTTCTCAAGGTCTTTGTCAAGAACCACAGGACTGAGTTCAGGATCTGGCATATACCGATAATCCACGTTAGATTCTTTGGATCTTAACAGAAGAGTCTTAGACCCGTCCCATCCACGCGTTTCTTGCGTTATAGTGGCCCCTTTGGACAATTCCCTTACCTGTCGCTTGTATTCGTATTTGATAGCATTGACAATCGCTGACGTTGATGAAAGATTCTTTATTTCAACACGATCGCCGAAACGATCGCCCTGAGTTACCGAAACGTTTGCATCGACTCTCATGGCCCCGGATTCCAATTCTCCGGTGCATACATTGAGAAACTTGACGAGGGCCTGGAATTTTTTCACGAAAGCTTTGACTTGTTTGAGGTTTTCAAAGTCTGGATTAGTAACAACCTCAATTAAGGGCACGTTAGCTCTATTGAAATCTGTTTTGGTATATGCAGGAGCCTCTGACTCTCCGCACTCTTCTGAAAACACATTCGATATCCCTTGGTCAACATGTATGCTTTTGCCTGTGTCCTGTTCAATCTGCACCTGATCTAAACTGATGGTCTTTTCTGGCTCATCAATGTCGTCCAATTTCTTTGACAATTTGACAAAACCCTTCAATCCTAAAGGATTGTATTTCTGAGTGAGCTGATACCCCATAGGCTGGTCGCTGTAGAAATAGTGCTTGCGATCAAAAGTCGAGGTCAAATTGATTTTCGAATTGAGAGCAATCGCAGCAATAAGCGCAAGTTTAAGAGCCTCTGGATTGAGACTTGGTTGTGATCCTGGAAGACCAAGGTCGAAAAACGATACCTTGGTGTTAGGTTGCTCATTAAATGTGTGTGATGAAAGCGAAAAGAGTTTGTGGTCCGTTTTCAATTGGCAATGTATTTCAAGACCGCATTTGAGCTGATATTGGTTTTCCAGTGAGGTTGATTGGTATCGTCTGAATGGGAAGCCTCTGGGCAACAGCCGAGTCCCAAAAGTAGATCTGGTAATAGAACCCGCTGCTTTTAGCATCTGATCCGCGTGAATTATTGTTCTTGGGTCGTTTGATGGATGTTTACCCCATGTCTTCTTGTGAGTAAAACTGTCTTTATAGGTAGTGAAAATTCGATGTAGAGCCTGGGCTTAGGCTTAAGAAAAAATTAGCGATGAAAAATCCAGTAGTATGGGTCCATCTCCACAAGAGGTGCTATCACCATTGGCATATATAACTACTAAGGTACGGGCATTTTCATAGGACATCCTTCTTATCACCTCATGTAACATTATACAAGTACTCTGTACAAAAAGACATGTCTGAATTCTACAGTATTATTACAGTATCATAGATAGCCATGGAGTACCTGCTTTTTGATTACATGTCTCTTCCAGCAGCTCAGCAGTATCCAAACAAGATATCTCTCCTAACAGCAAATCATCTTCCACACAGCAACAACAATATGCAAACTTCCTCCCGTCACCCAGATCCACATCCTCGAAGCTATCATCACTGATAGGACGTCTCTGAACCGACCACCGCCGCTAGTAAGCCGCCGGGCAACCCATCACATTTAAATGGAAATCTGTTATGAGCCCCAGCTCAGCGAAAAAATTTTTCAGTGGAAATTTTCAGATTCAGGCCACAAAGATGATCTAATGGACACTATGATTAGCAGCAACGAAAAGAAAGAGATAACCATCTCAAACAACAACAAAAACTGTATCATATAACCTCTTGATTGAATAAATTGAGCAACGGAAGCCTAACATCACCGTTCTTTTTCACACATCCCAAGAAGTTTTGTATGATCCTGCCAAATGAATAGTATCTAAGCATACCAAGCATCGAACCGCAAAATTAGCAAAAAAAACAGCAGAACAAAATGAGTTCCGACGACGAATCAGCTCCAGGGGACTTCATGTCCGCTTTGAAGCAGTCCAAGGCCAAGCAAGAAGAGAAGAAAGTGGTCTTGAAGTCCAAGAAGGAGAAAGAAAAGGAGAAAAAGGAGAAAGAGAAGCAAAGAAAGAAGGAGCTTGCCGCCAAAAAGAAGGCCAAGCAACAGCAACAGAAGCAGCAGCAACAAGAGCAGAACAAGAAGAATGCCGAGGCAGCTGCTGAAGCCAAAGAGAAAGCTGCCGAAGCCAAAGAAGCTCCTGCTGCTTCTGGTAAGAAGGGTAAAGGAAAGGGTAAGAAAGCTCCTAATGCAGCCATTGCCGCCTTGAAAAGACAAATGGAATTACGTAAGCAGATGGAAGAAGACCAAAGATTGGCTGACGAGGAGGCCGCAAGATTGGCCAAAGAGGAAGAGGAGAGAATCTTGGAAGAAGAACGTAAAAAGGAAGAGCAGAAGAGATTGAAAAAAGAGAAAGAAAAGGCCAAGAAGGAGAGATTGAAGGCCGAAGGCAAACTCTTGACCAAGAAGCAAAAGGAGGAGAAGAGATTACAGGAAAGAAGAAGAGAACAGCTTTTAGCCAGTGGTGTTGTCGTTGAGGCATTACATGGAAAATCAGCAGACACTTCTGAAAAGAAAAAGAAGCCTGTTTATGGAGACAAAAAGAAGAAGAAACAGGATTCGACTCCTAAAGCAGTTGAAAAGAAAGCACCTGTTGTTGAAAAGAAGGTTGTTGAGAAAGCTGCTGTCGAAGAAGATGACGAAGAAGCTTTAATTGATGACTGGGAGAACATGGCTTTAGACGATGACGAAGACCAGCAGGAGGAAGAGGAAGGTTCTGGAAACTGGGATGACGGTGCTGACGAGGAAGAGGAAGAGGCCGTCGAGAAGACTAAAGAGGAAGAGAAGGAAGAACCAATTGAAGAAATCCACACTCCAGCCAGTGCTGCTAATTCTGCTGTTGTTACCGACGCAGCAAAGGCCGAACCAGTTGCTGTCAAAAAGGACGGAAAGGGCGACCTTCGTTCTCCTATCTGTTGTATCTTGGGTCACGTCGATACTGGTAAGACCAAGTTATTAGATAAGATCCGTCAAACCAATGTCCAGGGTGGAGAAGCTGGAGGTATTACCCAACAGATTGGTGCCACTTACTTCCCAATGACGGCCATCAAGGCTAAGACCAAGGTCATGGAGGCATACGAATCGACAATCTCGTTCGAGGTGCCTGGTTTATTGATCATTGATACTCCAGGTCACGAGTCATTCACTAACTTGAGATCCAGAGGTTCTTCTCTTTGTAACATTGCTATTTTGGTCATTGATATCATGCACGGTTTGGAACAGCAAACTATTGAATCTATAAGGTTATTGAGAGACAGAAAGGCTCCATTTGTGGTTGCCTTGAACAAAATCGATAGATTGTATGACTGGAAGGAGACTCCAAATAACTCGTTCAGAGACTCGTTCGCCAACCAAACACCTGCTGTCCAAAGCGAGTTCCAGGACAGATTGAATAAGATCAAGGTCCAATTGGCCGAACAAGGTCTTAATTCTGAATTGTATTTCCAGAACAAGAATCTTTCGAAATTCGTTTCGATCGTTCCAACGTCTGCTGTGACCGGTGAGGGTGTGCCTGATTTGTTGTGGTTGTTGTTGGAGTTGACCACCAAGAGAATGTCTAAACAATTAATGTACATATCTGATCTTGAGGCTACTATCTTGGAAGTCAAGGTCATTGAAGGTTTAGGTACTACCATTGATGTCGTGCTATCCAACGGTGTTTTACACGAGGGTGATCGTATTATTTTATGTGGTTTGAATGGACCTATTGCTACGAATATCAGAGCATTATTGACGCCTCAACCTCTTAGAGAATTGAGAATCAAGTCTGATTACGTTCATCATAAGGAGGTCAAGGCTGCTTTAGGTGTGAAAATTTCCGCTAACGACTTGGAAAAGGCTGTTGCTGGTTCCAGATTGTTGGTCGTTGGACCTGATGACAATGAGGAGGAGATGATGGATGATATCATGGAGGATGTCACTGGATTATTGGATTCTGTTGACTCCAGTGGAAGAGGTGTGACTGTCCAGGCTTCGACTTTAGGTTCCTTAGAAGCCTTATTGGACTTCTTGAAAGATATGAAGATTCCAGTGATGTCAGTTGGTTTGGGTCCTGTTTACAAGAGAGATGTTATGAAGGCCACAACCATGTTGGACAAAGCACCTGAATACGCAGTGATGTTGTGTTTCGATGTCAAGGTTGATAAGGAAGCTGAGCAGTTTGCAGCCGAAAACAAAATCACTATCTTCAATGCTGATATCATCTACCATTTGTTTGACAGTTTCACTGCTTATCAGGAAAAATTGTTGGAAGAAAAGAGAAAGAACTTCCAACAATTTGCTATCTACCCATGTGTTCTTAATACCATCCAGATCATCAACAAGAGAAACCCAATGATCATTGGTGTTGATGTTGTAGAGGGAACTGTGCGTGTAGGAACTCCTATTTGTGCTGTCAAGGTTGACCCAGAAACCAAGCAAAAACAAACGTTGTTGTTAGGTAAAGTTGTTAGTCTTGAGGTCAATCATGTGTCTCAGAATATTGTTAAAAAGGGTCAAACTGCTCAAGGTGTGGCTATGAGACTTGAAGGACCAAGTGGTCAACAACCAACATGGGGAAGACATGTCGATGAAAAGGATCCATTGTACTCTATGATCTCGAGAAAGAGTATTGATACCTTGAAAGACCCAGCATTCCGTGACCAAGTTCCTAGAGAGGACTGGTTGTTGATCAAGTCATTGAAACCAGTGTTTGATATTAAATAGATTATTCTGCATTAGTGATATAACCATAAAGGTAATAAATTTTTCTTTATAATGGAGTGTAGTTTGAATTTGAAGATATGATAATGGCTAAAAGGATAAACGGTTATGATTATAATATCTATATATTTACGTCTACGACATTATAATACTTATACTGTCCATGTCTAGCACGCTATGACGTCTATAGATAAGTTACTATTATACAGACATTATCCATATATACGGTTATTATCTCCATAGATAATTTCTACACTCAAATTATTTGAAAGATTGATATATTGTGAGAAAAACTAGCAACGCATGCTCTAAACAACAACACCCGAGTTAGATGCAATTCTTGGCCACAAATCAGCACATTCTTTACCAACTGGACCGGTGATAGCAGAACCCTTCATTTCACCCTTTGGATTGACAATAACACCGGCATTATCTTCGAAATATAAGAAGACACCATCCTTTCTTCTCCATGGTTTAGATTGACGGACAACAATGGCTTGCAAGACCTTCTTTCTTAATTCTGGCTTACCTTTCTTGACGGTAGCGATGACCATATCACCCAAAGAGGCGGCTGGTAATCTGTTCAATCTTGCACCAGCACCTCTAACGGCGATGACGTACAAGTTTCTGGCACCAGAGTTGTCACAACAGTTAAGAACTGCACCGACTGGAAGACCAAGCTATAAAGATGTTAGTAAATGAGTTCTGGTATTTAGAACATAATTGGTTGTAAGTTGTTGGTTGGAAGGATATGTATCAGACAAGTAGTATTTTAGTATTGATATTTTGACTGGCGTGACTCTTTTATGACTACGGAGGGCCACAAGGGGAATGAGTTTGCGAGTTGGATTATCTGTGTTACTACTATTATCTTTGATGCACTGATTGTTGATAGATCCCATAATGACTATGTTCAACCACCTTGATGATTACAAAATATTCCAAGACAATGTATCATTGGCATCTCTGATGATTACATTCCCTCATTATTGCATCCCCGAATAAGTTCAATCTGTGATGATTGCATTTCTTCCCAAAAATCCCACTTGCTGACAACAACCTCTAAAACCACAATTATGACCACAATGATATCGATGATGAACATACAGAAATACGGAATTTATTACCTGAAGCACCTGAACCAGACATTTTATATTATTGATGTGTTATAATGACTTCTGATTTGTGTCTTTATTATGAATAGGTATAACAATCATATAACTGAGTAAATGAAGATATTAGAAATGAAATATTAAAAATTTTTTTTCTACTTTCTTTCGCAGTGGTGGTGAAAATTCACAGAAAAATTTTTCCCTTATAAAGCGTAAAGAAAAGAGACAGTGAGCCCAGAGAAGGTAAGAGATGCTGGTTAGGAAGCGATGCGCAGGAACTCTCTTATTTTTTCGTTCTTGGGGCGGCATTGGCCACCTGGGGGCCCTGCAGAATACTGAAAAATAGATATTTGGACGGGACTTTCTAGATTCACGTGATTTGTAGTTGACTTTTTCTGTATGATCTCTGTCTACACTTTAGTAGGCTGCCTGGAGGAGTGAAAAACCAAAATAAGCTGGAGAACAGACTGGTAACAAAATTCAGTTTTTTTTATTTATTGTTTTATTTTTGAAAATATATGTGACCGAGAAAAAGTAGCCCTCTATAAAGTCAGCAAATATACACGTGCTCAAAATAGCCCCAGAAACTCATCAATAAAGAAGTGTCTATAGCATCGCTTCGAGCGCCTTTAGGACCGAAAGCGAAAAATCACAAACAAAGAGACATCATTAGTAAATAGCGGCTGATAGACTCCTACAATACCGTTATAATAAATACTGGAGGACCTGAAAACGACAGGAAGCAGGAAAACGCCGCCGGCAAAAATAGATCATTTAATAATTTCACTTATTTGGGTGAAGTATCCAATACCCATTCCATCAAAATACTGTCACTTATAGATCTGCTTGGCACATAAAGATAAGATAAGATGGCTCTCGAAGGTAGTGGCGAGTCATTAGTGGACAAATCTGTGCCGGAGAAGTTCGAAGACGGATCTGGTGAGATTGTTGGAGACCAACATCTGGAGACTGATTTGGATGATGATGATGATGATGAAAAAAAGAAACAACCTACTTCTCTAGTATGGCAGGATTGCAAGACAAGTGAAACGTACAAACAGGGATATGTTAGTATCAACGAAGAGATGCTATCCTCATCATCTTTGTCATCGCAAACAGATTATGATTACTCCGAGGAATCTAGTGAGTTATCTGGTGCGGCAGATGATCCTGGATCTTATAAGAGTGGCAGAGGTTCTGATATGGATTCTGATATGGGTTCTAATTATAGCCGTGAGAGGTATGTTTGCAATAGGAATGATTGGATAGAAGGGCGTTTCTCTAGAGATTATCAGATTGAATTTTACCAGCAATTTCGTTGCCAGCGTTGTAACAGACATCATGACGTAGAATCTGATTCTGATTACAAAGAGGGTCGTTATTATGGGGATGATGGACGGCCTGAAGCTGAACGTGATGGTGATAATTATTCTCATCACAGACGGCATGAAGAAGAAGAAGCTATTTCACTTCGACTACTAGAATCAGGCAGCCTGATAACAGCTGGAATAGGTAGACTGCCAATAAGTGAAGCTGAAAAGAGCACATCACCAGCTGGTGAAATACGACCCTCAATAGTTAAATCGACATCTAGAATGGTTAATGTCAGCTCTCAACCAATACAAATAGTTGATGTCAGTTCTCTGCCAATACCCATATTTGAATTAAACAATACTCGTATAGAAAAGAGTCCTGAGCCCATAGTTGGAACTAGCCATCTGATAATTAGCACACAGGCAGAAGACAGTCCTCAAATAGTCGAAGAAATCCACAATTCAGTGAACATAGACGACGAGATTAACGACGATGACGAAGAGGAAGGAATTATAAGCACCAGCCCCGTGAAACGTAAAAGAAAATTCAGAATAACCGATAAAATAATAAACAAAAGAAGAACAGTGGATGGTAAACGCCGAATCAACGATAATGACATAGAAATCACCGAACAACATAATATAACACCTAGAAAAGAAAGAAAAGCTAACGCAAAAATAAGGCGTGGCAGAAATAGCAATATAGTAAGCTCACAGTCTCCTTCGCCAACGCGGCAAAGGTTTTCTCAACGTGTTACGGTTGTCAGTTTAACTGATAGCGAAGATGATTTCGATTCTCCCTCAAATAATGTGTTGTTTGAAACTGTGGAAGAGGATGAAGATAATGATAATGGTATCACTGAGATTGTGGACCATAACTCCAAGGAACTGGATCATGATGTGCCAAAGGCTTCAAAGCTCCTAACTAAATATGAGTGCCCAATTTGCTTTGATCCTCCAAAACAAACTATCGCATTACCATGCGGTCATCTATATTGTCTCAATTGTCTTTATTCTTCATTTGAGTTTTCTCAGGTTAATAGCAAGTCCAAGGCCGTATGTGCTCTTTGTAGACACGGATACACTTTAGGACAGACAGTTCCTTTGAAATTCAAGTTCACAGTCCAAGAGAAAGCAAGTAAGTAGCAAGAACTTTTATGCAACCTTTTATGAATAAATGCCTTTTATAGAAAACCATGTATGGAATAATGAGTGTTGTTTTGGCGACAGTTAATGTATCACAAGGGGCTCTAGGGGTAGAAGGGTCCAAGGGGTACAACAGGCACAAGAAGTACAAGGTGTAGAGTATTATAAGGTGTAGAGTATGTAGACAAATCTGCATGGGTTTTTTCCACAGAAAAGAAAATGCAGACTAAATCTCAGCATGCATGCTATTTCTTCTAGGTTTGTACGTACTAAAGGATACCTTTCGGACACAAAGAGTTACCAGGGGAGTGTATTAAGATATAAAGACATGCATGTTGTATAGATATTGTAGAAGCAAGAAAAATAGCAGTGATAACACACTTGGGAGAGTTTGTTGCCAAAATCAAGTAGAATGTCTCACAGCACAGAAATTAAAGAATGGCATAAAATGCCAACCCGATTTTCTTCAGAGAGTGTGTTAATCGGCTAAGGGTGTATGCTTAGCAGCGGATATCATCAAAATGATTGATTGCGTTATATGCAGATGGAAGAGAGATTTTTAGTGACCTGTACCTGGTTTTGCATTGTATTTTTGTGCCTAACGAATACGAGATGATCAAGTAGAAGATCAGAAAGGATGGTTGATAGAACAGGAAAAATTTGGAATACTAGCAATGTTAGCTATTTGCGTTATTACATCTCTTATATCAATTTCATATATCAAACGGATACGGATAATCCAATCAAGTCAGAACTCTCTAGCCCATGTAAAAACTCTATTCTAATTATGCACGGTAATACAAAACCACATGTAGCGGCGATTGAATTATGACGTTCCTATAATGACTTACCTCTAGGCCAAGCCAGACATGCATACGAGTAAAGATATCTTGGAATGAAGACATGAATCGGATCAGCTAGACCAATGTGATCCATATCTTCCCCCACAAACCCCGAGAATGCTATAAGTATCCCGGCAGATCTTTTCTGAACGTTTCATTTTACTGGGTTGAATATACATACATTAATGTAAGCGTGACGGCAAATACAAATAAACTACATCCAAAAAGCCTTCATGCCATAAATCTATATAATAATATATAGCCATACATGTTACACACACATCATTAGCTGCAGCATCCACAACACATGGGGTGACGCTTCGCTTCATCTCCATAATGTCGCTTGATCCCATCTTTTTCACCCAAACTGTTAGAATTTTTTCTTACACCGCTTATTTTTCGCACTGAGTCATATTGGTGAAAAAATGGATGAAAAGAATAACTAGGATTAAATATGTCCCTATAGAATTAGAAGAAGAGGCTTGATATAGGGCCATTCAACATAATACAATAATCTTTATAAACACACCAAGTAACCGTCGCCACAATAATGTATTCCAGAGCCACTTTATTGAAATCCTCGCTTAACAGCGTCAGATCGTTCTCCAGCTCTACCATGGCAAGTAATGCTGCTAAGACCTTGACCATTGGTTTGATTCCAGGTGATGGGATCGGAAGAGAGGTCATTCCAGCCGGTAAACAAGTCCTCGAGGCCTTACCAAGCTCTCTTGGCTTGAAGTTCGAGTTTATCGATCTTTTGGCCGGATTTGAAGAGTTCCAAAAGAACGGGGCTGCTTTACCAGAAGAAACCGTCTCTATATTGAAGTCATCATGCGATGGCGCTTTGTTTGGAGCCGTCAGCTCGCCAGTGATCAAGACCAAGGGATACTCATCGCCAATTGTTGCTCTTCGTAAGAAATTGGAGTTGTATGCCAACGTCAGACCAGTCAAATCCGTTGAAGGGGACGGAAACAAGCCTGTAGACTTGGTTATTGTTAGAGAAAACACCGAGGATTTGTACGTCAAAGAGGAGAAGCTTATTGTTGACGAATCTACCGGATTGAAGACAGCCGAAGCCATCAAAAGAATTACTGAGACAGCCTCTAAAAAGATCGGTAAGATTGCCTTTGAAATCGCTTTGAAACGTCCTCAAACTGCTTTGCATCCATCTCCTTTGGTCACCATCACTCACAAATCCAACGTTTTGTCCACTAGTGACGGTCTTTTCAAGGAAACGATCGAAAACTTCTACAAGAACCACTTGGACAAGTACAGTTCCATCAAACTCAACCACCAGATCGTCGATTCTATGGTCTACAGACTCTTCAGAGAACCACAATTCTTTGACGTCGTTGTCGCTCCAAACTTGTACGGAGATATTTTGTCTGACGGAGCTGCTGCTTTAGTTGGATCTCTCGGTCTTGTTCCAAGTGCTAATGTTGGTGACGACTTTGTGATTGGTGAACCATGTCACGGTTCTGCCCCAGATATTGCGGGTCAAAACATTGCTAACCCTATTGCTACCATCAGATCCACTGCTCTTATGTTGGAATTCTTGGGTTACACTGATGCTGCTGCTGTGATTAACAAGGCTGTTGATGAGCAATTGGTCAAGAGTGACATCAAGACCCCAGACATGGGTGGTAAGTCGAGCACCACCGATGTTATTGCTGATGTTCTCAAGAGATTGTAATTGATATTATATTAAAAATTGATAATAGATAGAAGAGACAGTAGTTAATACATTCTGTGAATATGATTGGTGGTAGTAGTTACTTTTTGGCTATGATTGTCATTACTGGTATGGTATCGGAGTTAGCCTTATAGATCTTCATGATACCCCCTAAATTATTCATGATGTGATGTACCCCCCATATACCAAAGATAAAGTTTTTTAATACCTCACCTCATATTGCCTCAATAATAAACTTTCCAAATATCCTGGTCAGCCAACAGTGACCATCAATGCCTACAGAAATTGGCATTATATATTTATTGTATTGTAGAAGAGAATGAAGCAATTAAAAAACGGGGCGAGGAAGAAACAAACAGAACATTATAACAATCATCAGAAGAGAGAAGAATTCAAATAACAGCAATTAAAAAGGGCAGATAAATATATAATAACAAAGAATGGAATAGAAAGTCGAATATTATCTTCATTACAGTTATTTTTCCTTTTTGGCATCATCAGAACTCGACTCGGTGGAGTATCCATCGTAGTCATCAACCTCGGCGTTTTCGCTCTGATTATCACTGTCTTCGTCATCAGATCTTTCGTCTCTTTGCACACCCTTAAACACGACACGGTATAAGATTCTCAAGATCAAAAACAACCAGTAAGAGTTGACTAATTGCAAGGCAAAGATAAGAGCAAATACAATAGGCTGACTGATAAAACATTTGTACTGTCCGGTTTTGTAGTTCAATTGGTAAGGACCCACGGTTTTGAATTCTGTGAGAATGGACCATAAAATCTTCAAGTTGATGTAATGACGCATGTAGATCCATGAAAACACGAAGAAAAGATACACAGGAGCAGTGACAGGCGAGTCCAAGTAGTTGCAAATCTTGGAAAGGGAAAGGAAAAAATCGGACGAGTCCATCGTAAGATAGATGGCAATACCCATCCATGTGAAGTGGAATGTGTACGAGGCATAGATCAACATCATAGTAATGATATGGTGGAAGACCAACTCTTTGAAGTCCTTTCTAGGCTTTTCCAACTGGAGAACCAATACACTGGCCTGTTGAGTCCAGAAGGCAGCCTGGCCAAGATAGAAAATCTTCATATAAAATGAATTTTCGTAGTGGGGAAACGTCTCATAGAAAGCAGTAGTATTAAACCATTTGACTGGAAGTCTCATCATAACGAAAACACCACAAGGTGACGAGATACCGCAGTAGATCAATGCATAACATTGTTCCATAAACCGCTTGACCTTCCCTTTATTTCCAATGTTAAGACGGATCGCAATCGGCTTGACAACCATGGACATAATGAATTCACGGAAAAAAGTAAAGAAAATCATGTAGAACCCAACAAAAGCGAAATCTTTGACTCCTTTCCCATACATAAACTCGCCATTATGGTCGATACGTTCTGTTTTATATGAGATACCGATGAACATATACAATGGATTGGACTCACCGTAATTTCCACTTAACAAATACGTGATGTAAACGGAAAGCATGATAAGCAAAGGAGCTAACCAAGGGATACGGAAACAAAGCTCCAAAAAACTGTAGTAGCACTTTAAAAACAAGTCCCATTCATTGTTGACCTTCTTACTATTGATGTTCTTAAGACGATGACGTTTGGTCTTCTTAGAAATCGTGGACGAGAGATTAAGGTTACCGGCTGGTGAGACGTGGTTCATGTTCCCTATGGACGACCCCCGTCTTCTTCTTCCGGCGGGAGAATTTGTCCCTGGGCTGCTGCTTCCGGCAGGAGCGGCCTCGGCGGAGTCTGGGGACAAAAAGAGTGAGGTAGACGACGAATGAGAACGACGACGATTGGCCTCTTCCTGGGATTTCGATACCATTATGAGCTACTACAGTATAGGGATATGGTTGATAATGTATGGTCTTCTTAATAGTAATTATCTGTGAATAGCGTTCTATTCAGTTGGCAAAGATCTGGAGAATAAGTGTTGTGTAGCTTTTTTTCTTGTTCGGGTTGCTGCTGATTCAATATTGTTCACTAAAGCCGAGGATTTCAATTGAACACCAGAGAACGAAGACAGGAAAGGAAAGAACACGGAAAGGAACGTCTATATATATATTAAAGGTAATATACAATAATAAGCGTGCGTGATAGTGGATCTTTGTAGAGAAGAGAGGAGGATGAAATGAAAAATAAATAAATGATCGCTCAAATTCGAGTAAAATTTTTTTGGATGTTTGTAGGTGAGAATTTCTCCAAAAGATCAGAAACGAGAAAATCTTAAGACACCAAAGCGGTTGTAAACTATGATAAACCTTGATAGCAGTGATAAAACAAAGGCAGCTTAAATAAGGTATTTAGAATGGGACAGAGAGAATTTGAAAAAGGGCGACTTTGGGGGACTTTTCTACTGGGAAAAGACGAAAAAACGCCCAAAGCGGGAACCGCAAGAACGACCTGCGCTGAGGCCCAACAGCTTGGCTGTCTGGCCTGGGGCCAAGGTAACACTTATGGTTCCGCCTTGCCTTATGGAGTGCTGGAGGTTAGACCAATGGGTTCTGGATTGTGTCTCTAGTAGACGTGGTTAGTACGCCTGACCAATTGTATCTCAGACTTACAGTGGGTTTTGACATGTGCCGTTATGTGTTGGGTGTTTCCTAGTGACCAGCATATGCCGCTACTGGAATCAGAATCTTCTCTTATCACTATCTGACTCCATTCTAATATAATAGTGCAAAGATTGTGTGGGATAGGCTAGTCAAAATGGTCTAAGCAATCTCCGAGCCAGCCCGGCAACGCACGGTAGCGTGTCGTAATGCCAAGAGACGCATATGTCACGTGTAGCACAGACCGTTGTAGTGGTATATGTGAGGCTGTATCTACTTCACACAATGGTATTATCTTCACTTCGGAATGTCGGTTGAGCTCGATACCGACGAACTGTTTGAGAAGCCCATTGGAATGAGGGTTATCAGTTTGGATTCATCAATCGGGACAAATAAGGAGGAGATTGCTTGGCTTTTTTATTTGGGAAAGGTTTTCATGGGTTGGTTTATCTGCTGTTAAAGATCTGTCGGAAGAATACTGAGATTTGAGCCGACAATAAAAAAAGCTGTTCTGATATACCATTTCATACAATCAACGATCGGTCAAAAGTTTTACTATATAATGAAAGCTTTGAAACTATTATAATCATCAGCGACATCGCTGGACATCTGTGTTAATTCACAGTGTTGCTCGCTTCGTATATCTGTGTATTGTTTCGTCTATGCAGGTATACCGGTTAAAATGTACGTACATATTTAGCTATTTTTTTATTCATTTGAAGAATGATAACGATACGAGAACATCTCTTGGACTTGTTCCTGGCCAACAATGGTTCCAGAGTTAGTATATAGTATATCTTGCAGTAAACCGAACATTATTTCAGCAACGGTTGACATCCAACACAGTTTCATTTAGCCACTAAAAAGAAACGGTGTTCGATGTCAAAAACACAACGTTAGAGAATATTAATTTAAAAGTCTCTGCGTTGTAACGGGAAGCAAGCCGGATTTGGGGTTATAAGTAGACGTGCATAGTGCAAAATTAATTATTCCAGAAGGTACTTAATCGTGGTGAACTAAAATGCAAAAGAAACGAGCGCAACATAAAGAAGCTTCTCGTTTGCCACCACAAGAAAACATTCTAGAAACAATCGTTGCTGGACATATTGGGTTGGTCTCAAGATTGCGACAACTCCAAAATCAAATCCCATTATAATTGCCCTAAACGTTACACCAACTCTATCAACTAACCTTATCAACAAAACTGCCCTTAGAGTTTTCGCTTGTGAATTGTGTGTTATTTAGATATATGACGTTAATACCATCATATGAGAAACAATTTTTTTTTCTGAAATAAAATTTGACAATACGATATGCATGATGACTTAAAGAATTGTGATATGCATGCTCACCAAAAATATTCACACACCGGTTGAAAGAATTATAAAACATCTAGTAAAACATCCGTCTTCACTTGATTACTAGCTATTGTGATGACGATCGTGTGTCTATTATGTTAATTTTGGGTAAAAAACTGATAACGAGTTCTAATTTTTGCGATTGCTTTAGGTCTTTCTTCTTTGGCCCATGTTGGAGTTTTTCCTGTATAGCCATATAACAAATCGATTTTTTTTTACTTATGCTTAAATGCGGCCAGGTGCTTTTACTGTAAGGAGTAATCTCCGCATTTGTGTGTTGCGAAGCTTATGACGACACGCTAACTAACTAACTAACTAACTGCCGTAATGTGAAACACAGGTGGTAATTATGAAATGGTACCTTTAAAATCGCTTGTTACGGTTGCTTATGATCCTTCAACCCCCGGTTATTTTAGAGTAAGACATGAAACCTGGCTTACTTGAGAGTGTGATTTCTAACTGTTTTCACAACAGATCATTTCTGATATATCTTACGCAATAATATGACATAACGCTTATATGTTGCAATGAGATTATCATTAGGTGCAATAGTATCGTAGAACGGAGATAAACGGGTAGAAAACAAGAAAACATATTCATTAGTAGGACATAAACCATCATCGACGAAGCCAATAAGAGGCAAAAAGACAGAAACAAAACAGGACAAAAAGGATGAAAGAACGACTCAATGTAATCAATTCGATAGGATAATGCAAGGGTTGGTGTGAGTTTGATTAAATTGATTTAAAGAGTGTAGTAGCATTGATAGTTTACAAGATGAGGATGAGAGATTGTAAATTTGAGAGGACCATTCAAATATGAGTGAAAGCAATGCTGATATTGATAAAGCAGAGCCATTGCAGAGATCAATGAGGAGAGGATTATTCCTCAAATCTTGTCCGACACATTTTGCACTTTGCGTGATGACATCCAACACAAATCAACCCATAGACGTTGTACCCGTCAAGCCCAGTGACCGGACGGTTCACTTTATTGGTATTATTTGTAAGACAGTTACAACAGTCCCAGGATATGTAGTAGTAGTGGGACATTGACAGCAAGGAAAATTATATGGAGATGGGACGTTGTCTGCTGAATAGAGAAGAGACTTAAGGGGGAGTGAGTGCAATACTTGAATCCAGATCAATGAGGCACAGCTGTGATAAAACCAATATATTGAGAAAGGCAAAAAAAGAGAATATAAATTCTCAGTAAAAACGGAAGAAATACCTGAGTATATAAATACTTATTATTATGTGCGAATATCGTACAAATAGTATAGTTCATATAGATGCAAAGAGAAGAGAATACCCAGCCAATTAGCCCAACCCTAACCTAACCTGAACCTCGCTATTGTAGCGGCCCTGCCTGCAGCACCATCTGTCTCTCGCTCTGTCTCTGTTTCTGTTTCTGTTTCTGATCAATTTTAAATTTTATTTACTTAGTTCTACCTAAATAATTATTTTCTTACTCAGTGTTTCTCAATTTTGATAATGTAAGTTTAAACTAGAAAAGAATACAACTTTAATATCATCTCTACACTATCGGTGGTGTGTAACACTGTGGCCCCACAGTAGCCGTAATAAGCATACAAGCATCAAGCTACCTCCCCGCTGCCTATGTTGCTATTGTTAATGGTTAGGTTATTGTTATGGTGAAGTGTATAATCCATTGCTCACAATCCTACTGACACACCGCGATGACAATCGGAGGTTTGATTCACTTATGTGATTTTGCCTTTTAATTAATCAGAAAACCGTTGCGATTGTTCAAGGAAAAAACAGAAATTCAGAAATTCCTTGACCGCATTTAGTTAGGACAAAAAACGCTCAACGATTTTAGATTCTTGGTGCTTTTAGCACTGGTAGCGCAGCCTGTAACAGACACCATAAAGCCACTGGGACCAGGACCTTCAATGTATCTCGGCCAGCATCAGCAGAGTACTGAATCACCATGGCCAAAAGCCACGGGAAAAACTAAGGACGAAAACCAAGAAAAACTAAGGTCAAAACCCATGGACAAAAACCTGGTAACAGAATACGCGTCCTCTGGAATAAGTGTTCGTCTGTAGATGTAAGAGCCAGAGCCTCGACCGACTGGGGATTAGCCAATTGGTGTTTAGGTCCTTCCCATAAGCTTCCACAGTACCACCTTTGTAGCATTACCAAGAAGGCGTGCCGGAAACAATACTACAACAACTGTAAAAACAGGTTAAAACAACAACTGTAAACACAACTGTAAAAACTGCACCCAAAGAGCGAACAAAAAACGTTGGACATTTCTATCTGGAATGTCTCATATCTTACAGAAGCTGGGTGTGTTTTTGACTTCTTTGTGTACTCAATTCCATTATAATAACCATGAGTCTGTTATCGGCTGAGAAGCTCGAGCTACCGATCGGTAGCCTATGAGCGACAGGCACCTAAATTAAAGACATCAACACTACAGGTCTTCTAAAAGAGACCACATGATTTAGCGTTTCTTAAGAATAAGTTTAGGACCTTCTAAATATAAGGTTAGATTCTGAATATTACTAGTGTTACAATCAAAACCGTTGCCGTTCATGTTTTAAATTTGGTTCTTTCGAGATAATCCGTTATTGATTCGCGAGATGCTAACTTATGATGTGACTCGTGCTCCCGGGCGAGCATCGCAACGGTTTGCGTGTAGTCAGCTGGCCACTAGTGTGTGTGGCCGAAGTCAGATTCCTCAATTTTTACTGTTTCGAGATACGCACAACCGTTTTTTGCTAATCATCATAGTTCTTATGTCATAATGTCTCTGTTTCCCCTATAGTCACCTCCCATCCCATATATTTTGTGACCATATTGAACCCCAAATTGCATTAATTGCACACATCAATCAAACCATGCGATTATTCGATTATTCGTTCCAGGAAGATGCACACGATACTGGGTTAAACCAAATTTGTAATTTGTATGGGGGTTATAGTTATGGTGAGAATTCCTCGGGTCAGACCCTTCTATACAGAGATACGTCGATCTGAATACAAATGTTCGCTCGTTACATGTGGAAATATAGAGTACAGTTTGCGCCGGACTACAGTGGCTAGTTCCATATTATTTATGGGTCTTATCAATTATCTTATGATTTTGCGTAAGCTTAGCATGTCTGTCTTATATGACACCACGTATAATATGTAGGTGAGAATATAACCAAATTATGGGTCTGAATCAGAAAGAGATAACGAGACTAGCAATGTAGTGGGATTAGTATTTAGGGGACACCCCCTGGATCTGCCCCACACAAACGGAACGTTTCGGGCTTGCTTCCGGTGGCAAAGATGATCATCGCAGGGATATCCTCTCCTGTAGGGATGTGTTTCTAAGCACATGATAAAGCTGACAGATGGCAAATATGAGACGCAAATGAAGGTAAAGGAATATGAATGCTAGCAATATAGTATTGTAGAGATTTTGAACGGGAAATATATGAGTAGCAAGCACGTGTCAAATTGATGATAAGGATTATGCTGCCCCACAAATAGAGGGATAGGCATAATGCACACGTATTAGTTTTACTGCTGTTGGGCTAACTACAATGGCAGTTATATTATACCATATGATAGATGTACGTCCTCTAATGGGAGCTACAATGGTGACGACCTACAGACTGTGCAGGCCACAGCAATAATAAACAATGATCATAGTAATTGGTAATTTTTCTTATAAAAAACTCGTGCGTTATCACGGCAGCAGTATCGCGATGGCGCTATTATAACATGGCTATCAAGAAGCCATCAAGAGGCCATCAGCAACCCAACCAGCTAATCGCGCACTAAGTATTCATCCCCGAAGGTATTCTCGCCAGAATACAATATATATAAAAATCCGTCCTCATCCTTATGCTCCTCGTAGATAGAAGACATAAGCGCAGCTGTAGGTGGCAAAATGTCGTTAATGAAGATGAAAATGGCCTTTTCTGGCGGCAAGTGGATTCTTTTTCTGATCACATATACAAACTGCCCCACAGTAAGATCGCAGGGAACCAAGTACTTGCGCTTATCGATCTCCTGGATGTCGGATTTCTCAACCTTCTCGCAGATCACTGGAATGCGGTCTGGGAATTTGGCTATGATTCTTGCGGCTTCGACCTTTCTCTTCTCTGTGTAGATGTGTTAGTAGAGATTCACAGGCATTTATTTTTTGCGATGATGGGCTTTTTTTTGCCCCCCGGGGGATACTTACCGAGAGAGTGCTCGTCTTTGAATTGGGATCTCATTTGTGTTTGCTGTTTATAAATTCGGTTTTTTAGTGGTTCTTCGTGGCCAGCTGTTGGTTGCGGCTGCTCAATTGGATCGATAGAGAAAGAAATCAAGCCAAAATCACAGAGATATTGATTGTGATTAGAAAGAGAGTTAGGTTTTGTTTTCTTATTTTTACGTTTTTGTTATCGGGAAAAATAAAACACAAGCAAAATAATGCGAAAACAGAATAAGGAAAACAGAAGAGGGATGAGGTAGGTATTTATATGTTGCTCGGGCTTAAATGGGTTGGGTGTGATGGAATGAAACAAGTATTATTACTCTATTAGGGTTATTGACATGGGTATTAAGACCGCGGGTTTATAAGCTTTTTAGTCGGGAGCTTAGTATTGATGACTTGATCAGAACGATGATTATGACAGTTGTATGGGGGTGAGCGGGCATCGCGCCAATCGGGAAACTTGGCCTCCACATGGGTTACCCGCAGAGGGCTCCTAACCAGAAGAAATTTTCGGAATCTTATGGAGAGTATTTGATGGTAGAGAGAGGAGTTGAGGGAAGGGGTGTAGTGTAGCACTGAGAATTACGGATTCAGATTGTATCAATAATGAGTGGTGGCAAACAAAGACCTATTCAGAGGCTTTTTAAGGCTTCAGCTGCCTGTTCAGCTGCTGTAAGTATCCCTAAAATATTGCTTTAGCTATTTCGTACAGAAGATTAACATTACAGGCTTCGGTTTATGGAGAATGCATGCTTGCAAAATACAAAACAGCTGATAAGGACATGTGTGCTAAAGAATTTGAGGTGTTCAAGAAGTGTGTGAAGCAGAATGCTCGTTAGTGCTTGTTATAATGGGCGTTGATGATGTGTATATAGAGTGCTGTTAGTTAATGTATATTGAAGATATCGATGATTATTGTACAGGGTCTGGCTATGGCTATGGCTATGACTAATTTTGTTTCTTCGAGAAATTACGTAGTGACAGCAGTCATTACATTAATAATACCAACATGTGTGAACTACTAGTGAAACTCTGAATGTAGTAATATTAAGCAGCAGAGCTACTTATGGAACCGTATATATGGAACCAATTCACCCAGTATGTATTTATAAGCTATATAATATGCATGATGGAACCAATTTACATGAACCATTTACTGGCACATGTTTACAGAATTATTCACAGCATTAATATATGTTCAGCCAATACATCAATCATTCACTGACATTTTGTGCATGTAATTATTAACTAATTTCTCTCAATTAAGTAAGCCTATCGGCTTACTTATACAACAATTATGACCTAAAGTACTATTACTAACACACTATACATCATACATATACAGAGCGTCTATAGCTTATCAAACCCCCAATTCACTGATATACTTATTAATTGGGTCCTCGGAATTCGAATAAATAACCAAGTTCTTGATCTCAATAGCCGAAATCACCTCCTTCAACCGCGAATCATTGCTCCACCATTGCTTGATCAAATACACCATTTCCTGGTTGATAACCTTGGAGAATTTTGAGTTGTTATCGGTTTCAATGATCTCCTTCAAGATATAGTAGAGCTTGCTGTAGGAAATGCCTGCCTTGATGAAGATATCGACAATAGTTCCGACCTGGGAAGACGTTGATGCCGTCAAGGAGAGAATCTTGTAGATCAACGTGGCCACTGGGAACACGTATTCCGAAGAATGCACTCTTTGGCCAATAGGAATGATGGCATTACTGATAGAAACATGCAATGGCTCTACCATCTCAATGCCAGCTGTGGAGTCAGCACTGCCATAAGCAGCCTTAACTTTGTTCAACAAACTGTCCCATTTGGCCATGATTTCGTCCGAGTTGCGGAAATCGCTTTCTTGGAATATTATGAGACAGAAATCGTCGTATCCTAGCGGATCAGCAAACTCGTTGTACAAAGTGCTTACATCCAAGATCTTTTTGTTCAAAAGATTGATGTTTTCAGCCTTCTGCTCGTTGCTGATCTCACTAGCGCCGCTGTTCTTTATTCTCTCGATGATTTCGAGCTGGATTCCGGCAATATCCAAGTTGTTCTGGATGTCGTTTAGCAACTCAATTGTCTGTTGACGGAGATTGAAGTTCTCTACACAGTTGCAGAACCCGCTGGCCTTTGCCAAGTCCTCTATACGCTCGTCTAGACTCAAATCGAAGTCGCTGACAGCCAATCTGTACAAAACGTTAGCAGCTTCGAAATATATTTGTCTTTTGGAGTAGTATCTGGCCAAAAGCTGGCAGATTTCCGCAGAATTCACTGATCTTTCTTGCAAATACGACAATATAAAAGGCGTGTCGATCTCTAAAAGCTTTTCCTCGATGCCCTGCTTCACAAACCAGTCGTAAAACTCGTAATGGAAGAGCGGATCGTTGTATTTAAGACATATAGAATATGATCTGTCTCTAAGCTTGGTGAACTCCATCATCAATCTCCCAGCCGCAGTGTTGCTGTATCCGTTTCCGAAGCCGATTCCAATATCGTTCTTATTGTCATCGTTGCTGTTATTGCTGTCATTACTGCTGGCATTGTTGAGTTTCTTGAAGTTCTCGTAGTTCTCAATCGACTTGATGTCTACACTGACCAAGATCTCGAAAACAAGCCTGTATCTGTCAATCTTGGCTTTGTATATCTTCAAACGTTCATCATTGATCGGCTTTCCGTCGTTGACGTACTTGCTGGCAACCTTGTTCTTGTCAACACTGTTGGCTATGCGTAGGGTGAATTCAATCACTTCAGGGTAATAGTCTAGTTTGATCATGGTGTTGATCGCCTCTTTAAGGTCTTCTAACGAAAGAGAATCGCCTACTTTTATAAACAATTTCACCGCAGTTTGAAGCTCTTGAAGCTTGCTGTCATTGTCGCGATACTTGTCGTCATTGGCGAAAGATACCGCCTTTCTGAGATGCTCAAACGCTCTGAAAATAATGGCGTCATTCGCAGAACAGAATGAAGCACAGTGTTTCTGCAACGAGTCCGCCAAATAGTCCACCGAAACGCCTCTGGCAATGTTCTTGTTGATTATCGATGTGAACACTTCCTTCACAATCTCCTTGGTGTCCTTGGTCAACGAAAAGAGGTTGTAGAATGAAATCCCCGAGAGCTTGAACTGGGTGTCCACCGAAATGTACCGGATCGTGTCTTTGAACGCCTGAATGTTGCTAGCTGCACTCCCAGAAACGACCGGTCCATTGGATCCTCCTTGGTTAGAAGCCCCGTTCGAGGCACCGGTGTCTGAGCCCTTCTTCTTGTCGACGCCGCCAATGATGAGCGACTCGTCGAAAAGAATCAACAAGAACGAGAAGGTCTCCTTCATGATCTTCAAGAGGTCGTACACCGATCTCAAGGCGCCGTATTCTGCCTGGACTGCGGCCTCTTCCTCACCGTTGTTACCGCTAGCGACAGCGGTAGATGACGAAGAAGCGGCGGCGGCGGCGGCCGGGTTCTTCCCGTTGCTGTTGAAATAAGGCACCCTATTTCCGTAATCGTCGAAAAACTTCAACAATGTGACAATTGTGTTGAGATATCCAATGACCTGCGGCTTGGTCATGTTGATTTTCGACAACAACACGTGGCCGTTCTCCTTCAAATATTTTTCGTTGGGCTTGCCGGTAGCGGCAACGACAGCGTTCTTGTCGATACAGAAGACCTTCTGGAACCAGATGTCGCGGAACACACGGGCAATAAGAAGCACGATCCCGTAGAAACGCGAGCTGAGCTTGACGTTCTCGATCGAATAGAGGTAGTTTTTCTTCTGGAGCTCTGTGCCCACAGCAGCAGTAGCGGCTGAGGTCGCGAGGTTGAACGGCTTGACATAGATAGGTCTATTTTCGAAATCACCGTTAATTGAGCCCACGAAGAAATTGAAGGCGTTTAATTTGATGGATTCCGAGTATTGGTCGTTGCAGATGATACTCAATGCGGTAGAACAGGCCTCTTGAAGCCCGTATCTCTCGACAAAGGGGGTCAACTGTTCGCCCAAGGAGGCAAAAATAGCCGCCGGGGTTCTCTGTTTGAGGATCTGCACGCCCTCGTTGGTCAACACAGCAATATAAAGCGGCAATGACGTGTACTGCGTAGCAAAGAGGTTCGAATAGCCTCTAGGGGTGTTAGTGGCATGTACTGTAGGCGTAAGCTGAGCAATATCGTAGATGATTCCGAAGTTCTCAAAAAATGTGGCGGTTTCCGTGTACTCATGGTAATAGTTAAGAATGCCGTAGTCAGGAGTGCTTACAAAGAGCTTGTCGCTTTCAGCGGCAGCGGCATCCAGCGTGGCGGTGCCTGGCTGGCCCTGGGCCCCGGTCTGGGCCGCTTTTCTTTTATGCACGGCCGCCACAAATATCCCGGGCGAGAAAATCTTGCTGGCTTTGGTAGTTTCGAGCAAAACGGTTGACTCCTTCTGATAGTCTAGGTAGGTCACGGGAACAGCTTTACGCGCCTGGCCAAATGCCTGGTTTTGGTCCTGCTGATGCTGGTGAGCAAGCTGACGTCTTTGGATCTCGGGCAACGAGTAGTTTGAAGGCGGGAATTTGATGTCCTGGAACCTTAAGGCGGCAACCTTTCCACTGTATAAAGCACCGTTAAAATAGATCCGACATCCGCCCTTGGTAACTGCCACCAAATACAAGTTGTCGTTCTCGTATTTGGTCACTACGTTGATGCTGATGATGCTGAAAAGCGTCTTATTGAGAAGCTTGGCGTTTTTGCAGTCGGTGGTGCGGAGATCCGTCAAAATGCGCGATGGTCTGAGCACATACGGCGTCTCAAGGCCGTTGTTTGTAATGGAATAGGCACGAATCACAGACTTAGATGAAAGAGTGTACATTATTTTACGCGACTCATCGATGACCAACGACTCAATGACCTCGTTATTGCTGCCAGAACCACTGCTTTCCGAGCTGAAAAACGACGTGGTCGGCAATAAGTACGATAAGCCCGATCTGGTAAGACATTTCTTATTGCATTTCTTGTCAAACCACTTCTCCTCGCTCAGATACGTCAACTCCCAGATATTGAGGCCATCGCCTGGCCCTGTGAAGAAGATCTGGTTAGTGGGTTCGTACCAGATGAACTGGTTCGCGTTTATCGAGTCGCTGGACACAGACAACTCGGTGTTATATATTTCAAGGTCGTCTTTGACTACAAGAATGGCAAAGATATATATATAGGAGCTTGTAGACACAATAAGAAGATGCTTGACTGATTCCACAAAGGTGTTAGGCTTAGGACGGATCAACTTGATCGTGATAATGTCCTGGGGAATACTGTCGATAATGGAGATCTTTTTTGGGTTTAAATAGCTCCAAAGGATGATCTTTTTTCCTGTGATGATCCACGCGCGGTCCAATTCGTGGAAAAGACCAAGATTGACGTTCTTGCTGTCCTTTGAGTCACGTAGTTCGTCAAGAACCTTGTCAGGAATCGACGTCATCGACACTTTCTCAAACGGATTGAACGAATTGAGTCCGTTGACGTGCTTATCAAAGAAATAATTGACCGGGTTCGAGAGATGGGTGAACTCGTCAAGAATAGGGGTGCTGTTATCATATTCCAAGATGTTCTCAACGTATTTGGACCCAAGTTCGATGGAATTCAATCCCGATATTCCGTTGATACGCGAATTGACCTCGTATTTTCTAGGCTTGTTGCTGGCCGCACCCGTGATGCTGACGGGATTGAGGGCCACATCGTCTTTTCTGAACAGCGGATATAGGGGCGCTGCAGGATTAGCGGCCGAATAAAGCGAAGGCACTATGGATGTTAGTATTTGAGATTTCATATAATGTTGGATGGATGCCGGATCTTTGGGGGTAACTATTAGATATTAGCACTTACTTGCAACCAGTATGGATACCGTGTTTGCTGTTCTTGTTGAGTTTCCCGTTGCGTCCGACTTTGGCTTGCTGGCTTGTTACCTCTCCTTTGTTATTGTTATTATTATTAGCAGAATGTTGATGTTAAAATTTTCACCCACCAAAATTTCAAGGAAGCCAGTATAGGGTAAGAAAAAACAAAACATGCTAACTGCACGCAATGATATATTCACGTGACTGTTAATTACGGTGCTCTGGAAATGTTTATGGAAAATCGTATACGAATCCATGTATGGAATACGAGCCGATAGAGATAAACATTGAACGGCGAAAACCGTACCGTATTCATCTTGCGGTTAATTTGCAGGTGGGATAGATATGGAGGGTGGTAAAGGGATCGGGTATTCTGAGACAGACATAATGTTGTAATCATAAAAGATAGCGTAATACCGTTTGCAATTGTATTGTTTGGCCTAGGAGAGGAATGGCGAGTGGAATGGCGAGCGATGCGGCCTGGGCTTTAAGGTGAGAAAGAAAGTGTGAAAGCTAAAGACGGATAAATAAAGGAAGGAATTTTTTTTTTATCAGTGGTGGGTCGGGCTTTTCCCAGACGGGCCCGACGTTCCGCCTTTCAGATACACCGACGTTGATGTTGATGTCTGTACCTATTTTGAGTGCAGATGAATGAAGAATTATTTGCAGAAACACTCAGATTAGCCGAGCCTTGGCTTTGAGTAGGGATCTCCTTCAACACCATGCCAGTATTGTGACATCCGAGGTAAATCCATTAAAGTTTTCGGAACTGGTCCCGCCCACAACTGGCTCGCTTCTACCCGCCTGGTTTTGCCTAGGACCCGCCTACAAATTGTGGCGTTAGGCGTTGGGTGTCGGATTATTCCAAAGGAGCAAAAACTCTGTTTCCCACCCACAGTGATGCGACAATTGTCGGCTTAATAGCTAATTGAGTTTTGCTATATTGTTAGGTTTTTGCTAGTTTTGCTAAATGGTTTGTATAAATATCTTGGATAATCCATGCTTTTATATCGGCATAGGTTTGATACGGCTAAGTGTCTATTGGACGATAGACATCAGTATCGAGGTATTCTTATATTATTATATCGGGTCATTATTCACATCCGACGCACGCTATTGTTACATATAGCGGTACGATATTTGTGTCCCACGCATTGTTGGACTTTATCAATAAAAAATATTTCATTCGCCGAGAAAATATCACATTAGGACAGCACTTTTAGAAACCACAGCCACTACATACACACTGTATTCAACCAACCCCATCAAATACCCTAATATACTCCAATAGACCATCAAAATGACGTCCTCTTCCTCTTCTAACCTAGAAAAGACTGAGAAGCCGGACCAAAACAAGCTGCTATCGTCATTGGAGTCGGGAAGACCCCGGGAAGACCATAAAGATGTTCCCGAAACAGTGACATCAGAGCTCCAGCAGCATTTTCTCACCCCTTTCCTCCCCAAAAAGGTCCCTCCGGTTCCTGACCCTTCTGAAAAGAAACCATGGCCGCAATCGCTCAAAAACATCTTCCAGTTTCTCTTCTTCTGGTGGTTGATTCCGTTGATGCATGTGGGGTACAAGCGGACGCTACGAAACGAGGATCTTTGGACTTTGCGTGAGGATCAGAAGGTCAAGGTGTTGACTGCAAAATTCTACAGACACTTGGAAAATATCATCGCCAAAAATAGACGTAATGCTCTCAAGAAAAGCCCTAATTTGACACCAGAAGAACTTGTGGACGCAGGATACAATAACTGGACTGTCCCATTGGCCTTGTTTTATACCCTCAAATTGCGGTATCTTTTGGGACTCGGCTGCAAGCTTAGTTCCGATGTTGCGGGAGCTTTAACTCCGCTTTTGACCAAGGCTCTTATCAATTATGTTGAAAAGAAGACGTATTTTCCAGACACACCGGTTGCTAAAGGAATAGGGTATGCTCTCGGTTGTTCTTTCCTTATTTTGGCCAACGGTCTCGCCATTAATCACTTCTTTAATTACTCGATGACTTGTGGTGTTCAAGCTAAGGCTATTCTCACCAAGGCTTTGTTGGACAAGTCGTTCAGACTCAGTGGAAAGGCCAGACAGGTCCATACCCCTGGTAAAATCACGTCGTTAATGGGCACCGATCTTGCACGAATTGATTTCGCTATTGGTTTCCAACCTATGGTTCTTTCTTCACCTGTGCCTTTCATTATTATCATTGCATTGCTTATCCACAATATTGGAACCGCTGCACTCGTAGGAGTGGCTGTCTTCTTTCTTGCCGTCGCCTTAATTGCTGGCTCAGCCAAGAAGCTTTTCAGTTACAGACAGCGTGCGCTGACGTTTACTGATGGGCGTGTTAGTTTGGTCCGTGAGGTGCTTAACTCCATTAAAATGATCAAATTCTACGGCTGGGAGGTCCCTTACCATGATAACATCACTCGTTTCAGAACCAGAGAGATGTCGCTTATTTTCCGCATGCAATTGATCAAGGTTGTGTTGATTGCCGTGGCTATTTCTTTACCTACTGTTTGTTCTATGTGCTCTTTTGTGGTTCTTTATAAACTTCATCCAGACAAATCGCCAGCCAATATCTTCAGTTCAGTGTCTCTTTTCCAGTCTTTGTCGCAGGTTATAATTATGATCCCTGTTGCATTATCTACAAGTACTGATGCATATATCGGAACCAAAAGAGTGTGTGCATTCCTCAAAGCTTCCGAAGAAACTCCGCTTTCTGCCGAGGAGATCCAGGAGGATTTTGCCAAGAACGACTTCACGCCCGACGCTGATAAGTATGCTCTTCAGGTCAAAAACGCCGAGTTTGTGTGGGATGTTGCCGAATTGGGTGATCTTGATGACGAGAAAGCCTTGGCTCAGGCAGACGAAGAAGAGAACGCTAAGGAGAAGAAGAAGGACAAGAAGAAACAGAAAGAGAAGGTCCAAAAGGAAACCGCCCAGAGAAAATTGTCGAGAACCGATACGGTTCAAAGTGTTTTGGATGCTGTAGACCCCTCTTCGTTCACCGGTCTTCATAAGATCACCATGGACATCAAACGTGGTGAGTTCATCATCATCACTGGGTCCATTGGATCGGGTAAATCGTCGCTTTTGAGTGCTCTTGCTGGGTTCATGAAGAAAACCCATGGGGTTTTGCAGGCGAATGACTCGTTGCTTCTCTGTGGACTTCCGTGGGTTCAAAACGCTACCGTGAAAGACAATATTGTGTTCAACGAGACCTTTGATGCTGCTAAGTACAAAAAGGTCATCATGGCCTGTTCTTTGGACACAGATTTGTCTATCTTCCCCGCAGGAGACATGACGGAGGTCGGAGAGCGAGGAATCACGCTTTCTGGAGGTCAAAAAGCCCGTATTAATCTTGCTAGAGCCGTCTACAACAACAGAGATATTGTATTGCTTGATGACGTGCTCTCTGCTGTGGATGCGCGTGTGGGCAAACATATTATGGAGGCCTGCATCTGCGACTTGTTAGAAGGCAAAACACGTATTCTTGCGACCCATCAACTTAGTTTGATCAATTATGCCGACAGAGTGGTGTTTTTGACCAGTGAGGGCGAGGCTATCATTGGTACCGTTGACGAGGTCAAAGAAAAGAGTGAGGATTTCGCGAAATTGATGGAATATAATACTGAACAGGACGAAAAGGATGCCAGTTCTGAGCTGCTTGACGAGGAAGAGCTTTTGGAGTCGGAGGAAAAGCAGTTCACTCGTACACGGTCCATTAAAGTGGACGAGGAGGACATTGAACACGACTACAAGAAAAACGAGGACGGAACCTTGATCCAAGCCGAAGAAAGAGCCGTTAATAAGATCAAGTGGAGCGTTTACTCAACGTATATTCATGCCATGACAGGAAGATTTGGCTACATGGGAGTTGCTTTGCTTCTTTTTGAGGTTGCTCTCACGACTTTCTGTACATTGTTCACCAACACCTGGCTTTCTTTCTGGACTGAGCAGAAGTTCAAACGGACTAGCGGCTTTTACATGGGTATATATATTATGTTCACGTTTATTGCAGTGATTTTAAACGGAATCCAGGCCTCCATCTTGACCTTCATGGCCAATCGTGCTGCCAAAAGCTTAAACTTGAAGGCTGTGACCAACATGCTTTACACTCCAATGTCTTTTATCGATACCACGCCTATGGGTCGTGTTCTTAACCGGTTTACTAAAGATACCGATGCTTTGGACAACGAAATTGGCGACCAAGTGCGGATGTTTATTCTTCCCTTCTCCACAGTTTGTGGGGTGATCATCTTGTGTATTATCTACTTGCCATGGATAGCCATTGCCTTGCCGTTTCTTGCGTTTATTTTCATCTCTGTGACGTCTTTCTACCAGGCCTCGGCTCGTGAAGTCAAACGTTTAGAGGCCGTCAACAGATCCTTTGTCTACAACAATTTTGACGAGTGTCTTGCCGGAATGAACACCATTAAGTCGTATCAATTAGGTCTGTTATTTATTGACAAAAGTGACGCCATGATCGACCAGATGAACGAAGCATATTACGTCAATGTGTCGATTCAACGGTTCTTAGCCATCCATTTCGATATTATTGCGTTTATTTTCGTGCTTGTGGTCGCCATTCTTTGTGTATATAGAGAGTTTTCTATCAGTGCATCTTCTACAGGTCTTCTTTTATCCTATATATTACAAATCGTGGGTTTATTATCGCTCATGATCAGATCACTTACTCAGGTTGAAAACGAGATGAATGCTGCCGAGAGATTGATCCATTATGCTACCGAGTTACCTCAGGAAGCCGCCTATCATGTTCCTGAAACAGATCCAGGTCCAGACTGGCCTTCTGAAGCCAACATCATCTTCGATGACGTCTCTCTCCGTTATCGTGAAGGATTGCCTCTTGTTCTCAAAAACTTGAGCTTCAGCATTGCTGCTAGGGAGAAGATTGGGATCTGTGGACGTACAGGTGCTGGTAAGTCATCTATCATGACTGCTTTATACCGTCTTGCTGAGCTTGATTCCGGTAAGATTATTATTGACGGGATCGATGTGTCTACTTTAGGTCTTAATGAATTGAGATCCAGACTCTGTATTATTCCCCAAGATCCCGTGCTTTTCAAGGGAACTATCAGAAAGAATCTCGATCCTTTTAATGTTGCCACTGACGAGGAATTATGGGACGCCTTGAGAAGAAGCGGACTTATTGAGAAAGATGTTTTGAGCACCGTCAAAAAACAGACGATTCAAGATGGTAACTTGGAAACTATCCACAAATTCCATCTTGAACAGGTGGTTGAAGAAGAAGGATCCAATTTCTCTCTTGGAGAAAGACAATTGCTTGCTCTTGCTCGTGCTTTGGTTCGTAACTCAAAGATTCTTATTCTTGATGAAGCTACTTCTTCTGTTGATTACGAAACAGATGCCCGCATTAACGAGACAATACGTACCGAATTCTCCCATTGCACAGTTCTTTGTATTGCCCATCGTTTGAACACTATTGTCAAGTTTGATAAGATCATGGTTCTTGACCAGGGTCTGATTGAAGAGTATGGCTCGCCAAGCGAGTTGTACAAAAATGTGGACGGAACGTTTAGAGAGATGTGTGACCGGTTGAAGATTAATGAGACGAGTTTCCTCAAATGAGCACTTTTCATTACGTAAATATCATGTTCGTCATTACAGAATCCCATTTAATTCAAAAGTTTATAAGCTTTCCGTTTAATCATTCTATTCTTATTACACATTTAATACATTTAGATTCAATTCAAGGCATATCCTATAGGATAGAAGATGTTTGGATTATTGTTATTATTATTATTATACATTATAATATATGGTCATAAATTCGTTAAAAGTATAGCAAGTTGTCATGTACTCTTGAGCAGCAAGTTAGCTGAGAAGTGGCAGTAATGAATGAATTTCGACATGAAGCACATAAAATATGATGAATTAATTTAAGTATGAATCACTTCAAATATGAATGAAGCTTATCGACATTCTCTTTCTTAGACAATCCCACTCGGTATCGTTTGTATCTTGTGTTTGAGGATTTCTGGCATAATTCTGCGAGACTGGGTGGTTGTTTGGCAGACGATTTCGGTATCTCCTTTGTACTGAAGAATTTATTTGGTATCTCGGTTGGATTATCTTCAGAGCTTTCCATAATTAGTAACTGAGGTTCTTCCGATATCTGGCCAAAGCCTTCTTTATTTGATATATCAGGGCTTTCTGAACTTTCCTCATTTGATACATCGGCTCTTTTTGAGGTCTGTTTCGAAGCGATTTGTGTCTTAGATTTTTTCCTCAAATTACCATTCAAAACATCATCCACATCATTGACAATCGACATCAATGTATCATCTCTAACATCCCGACGATCAAACATATCATCATTGTTGCATGATATTGTTACATCTGCACCCAATTCTACGGATTGAAGAGTGCTCTTGGCCGCAATTAGATCCATGGAATTGGTATTCCTAATGGTCAAGTCACTTTGTTTCTGTGATGAGTTCTGTTGGACAACCAAGTTATTGAGCTGATCTGATGACTTTTGGTCGCTGTTCGCGGATTCCAGTGGGGTTTCTTTCGAAGGCTTGCGACGTTTGCGTTGATATCGCTTTCTAGCGAGTCGGTTGTAGTATTTATCATCATCAAGACTGATAACTTCTTGGACTCCAGATGATGTACTTTCCCTAGAGATAGCAGGATCTTTTCCTGAATTAGAGGCTACCTCATTTGAGACAGAGGTAACTTCTTTAGAAATAGATGCAACTTCTTTTGAAATAGAGCCTTTTTCCTTTAAGATAGACACTTCTTCCTTTGAAATATAAGTGTCTCCCCTTGAAACAAATATATCTTCACCTGATATAGAAGAACTTGGTTTCAGCATCATACGATCGGACTCTTCAAAATCATCATCATAAGTAGACGGAATAAACTGCTGAGGGAACTCTGAAAGCTGGCTTGATTCCAGATCTGCGCTGTTTCTAAACAGCTCTTGGTAGCTGAGGGTCTTATCTATATCCTGAAGGTCATCATTATCTTTTAGTCTAATATCAGTCAATTTTATAGTGTTTTGAAGAAACAGCTTATCCTGGATCATTTCATTAACATCTAAAGGTTGATCGTTATGGATTTCTTTGACTTCCTCCACATCTTTGTAGATCCCCCAGGGAACTTTCAACACCATCTCATAACCATGTTGATCATCATATAGTACCTCTGTGGTGTTATGTGGAGCCGTTATTCCACTCATCCCATCGTTAGCTGTCATGTTATTTTTGATCAGACTCAAAGAACTAATCATCTCGGCAATACATATACAATCAACATCTGTAGTGTTAGCATTTAAAGGTATCTCAGTACTACTTCGAGCTATGATATCTGTGATCTTATTATTGTTGCCATTATTATTACTGGGGAAAGTCGATGCTCTCTGCAGATGCCCCGATACATCCTCGAGGCCCATAATAACCAGCTGCGGTGACAATTTATTTCTGGAATCTTAAGGCTTGTAATATACAATAATGTTTATTTTGGTATATCTTCATCTATATCTTGATCATCTCCGGATGGAACGCGAAAAATGTACCAAGAAAAAAAATAAAAAAAAAAATATTACCGTAGATTTTCACCTTAATTTTCACGCGTCTCCCCATAGAGACATCTGTATCCTATAGATATAGAAACGAATGCTATATCGATAAGGAGATATAGTCTATGAATAACCTAACGAAAGTGTGCGTTGTTATTGACTGACCTCAAATTGGATCAGACATGACAATTGATTATTTGGGCAGTAATAATAAGGGCAGATATTATGGATCCAAAAAGAGAATAAGGCCTCTGTCAAACGCGAAAATATCACATCTATCACTATCACCAGATTCCTACAAAACAAGCTCACATAGGCTTTCAGATGACGAATATGAAGCCGATACACGGCAGACACCTATAGAGATAGATTTTGATCAATTTGACAAGAAATTGGGAGAAATTGGTGCCTCCGCTGAGACTCATATTATAGATAACTCTATAGAAGACAAGAATGCCATAAAGAAGAGCGTAGACACGGATATCGAAGATCATTATGTACTCGGCACAATATTAACGAAATACAAGAGGATTCAGGTTCCAATGTCTCCGAGTGGAGAGGAAAAATTAAAGAAAGAAGAGGCGAAGAATGATACAGAACAAAAGACGGATGATATAGAAGAGATACATGTTCAAAAGGTAGCTGATATAGAAGAGAAGCATGATAATGATCGAAAGGTAGCTGATGATAATGATCAACAGGGTCTACTTGACAGCATGACCCCAGAATTGCATTCAATTGGAGTATCCAAAAGCGAAAAATCGCCGATTGTCACTAATACCAAACAAATAGTTGCTACTACAAAAACCGATCCAAAGAAGCGGAAGCTCGAGTTTTATAAAGGAACCATTATCAGTGAATCAGAAGACGAAGTCGAGGTAAAAAGAGATTATGGGAAGATTATCAAGGAAGAATTGGGCCAATTCTTTTATGTGGATACATCTAGCGACAAAAAAGAGAGAGACGAAACTACTACTACTGCTACTACTACCCCTCCAACTACAGTACTCACATATATAAGTGACAGTCAGAAAAGCGGCTCTAACTTCGGATTGAAGAGCTCTTTCCGGTCCCCAAGTCATAAAAAGAAGCGTCTTTCTGTGAAATTCGATGATGAACCAAATGATCTTCCAGATGAGCAACTTTCAGCAAAGCCAAAACCAACATTGGACATCTCTAAAGAAGAATCAGATGCTTGGGAGTTATTTGGCGACTTGATCAGTAAAAAGGAGTCGTATATTGAAAGTTCAAAGCTGATAATAAAGATTACCGAAAGCACTAACTTTTCAACTACGGAGCTTATGGAAAGCGAAGAAGAATTTGAATTTGGCAATGTTATAGACGATGGTCGAGATGACGGAGACTTCCAATTGGATACTATTGAAGATGAGTTTATGGCCGAGGAAAATACGTTATCTCAAAGCTTAATCGACCATTATAACAATATATCCAGTAGTCAGACGGAATTCTTCGAGGCAGAAGAAACACAGAGTCAGCTTCAAGTAAAAGCACTGGATGATGAGGATGATGAGTTCCAACTTGGCGACAAGATAGGTAATAACTTATCGGTCAACACGCAAGTACGCTATAGTAGTGTGCATCAAAGAAGAACGTATGGCCTTCTGCGAAGTTATTTAGCTAATGGTCAAGAAGAAAACAGCGATGATGATGACGAGCTCCTTAATGATGATGAAGTGACTGAGTATTCAAATACTACGTCATCATATAGCTTTTCTAAAACAAGAAACGATTTAAGACGACTTCGTCATAAAAATGGCACGAACACTCTTAACACTAATGGGCTAGGAAGCAGCTTGAAGGGAGTAATTAACTGCTTTAATGGTGATTATGAGACAACAGTTACTGGAAATTCAATAGGTAAAGGTGGTCATAAATACATTGACGAGCTCGATTATATCACTGACGGACTTGTGAATGCCGACTACAGCCAGAATGTCAATTCACAGCGAGCTTCAGTGATTGAATTATGTATGAAGGTCTTGAAATCTGACCAAGGAACCGGTTTCAAACAGTATCTTCAAGTCAACGGTGTGCCAACAAAAATACTTAATACCCTTATTAACACCAATGATTATATAGTAACATTTGTGTTCTCTGTTATCATGAGCGAGTTAGTATCCTCAGATGGCTCGGAGAGAGAAGATTTTGGCCGCATTTGTATCAATAACACAATATTACCGTTGGTTTTGGCTGGAGATAAATCGTTTTCTAGCTGCTTGAAAAGAATGATGAGCTATGATGACAACAACATACTAGATTCTTGCGACAAGGAAACGGTGAATCTCCAAAAGGTATCCAAGATAACTCGGTTATCGTTGGTAGAGCTTCTAGAGGAGTTATCAGTGCGAAACTTCGTTAATTGCAGGGGAAATACAGGAATTACAAGGCAGAACAAGTCTTTGGTAAGTGTATGCCTGCATTCGAAAGAGCTTAATGCCTGCTTTTTTGCCTTGAGTATTATCAAGAGGATCAACGAGTGTTCAAATAATGACCTTTTGCTGTTCAATGTCACTCTTTTTGATCTGCTTTTAGACACAACTATCCGTTTCCAGGCCATAAACAAAGATGAGAAGCTACTATTTGCTGGTTATGATGACAGAGATAATATTAATGATTTCTCTAAGCTTTTGGCCGGTTCCAAAACAATCAAGCTAGCAAATTACCTCATGATCATCAACCAATGGCTTTCTTTATTTTGTGCTATCAATCATCCACTTCCAAAAGAAACAGAAGAAGAGAAACAAACTGGATTCTCTAGACAAGTCATGACGGACCTACTTTTACAGAAGAACCAGCAAACAATCATTGATGTGATTGAGAACTTCAATTATTTGTTTGAGATTTCAGAAAGATTATTGACGAGTAATGGCTTCCAGGATCTCAAAACGATGTATTCAGAACAATTATCGATATTTATGAACTGTCTTTTGAGCGTGGTGCGAATAAAGATCGTGATGAGTTCACATAGTGATCGGTTTTGGCCAGATGCAAGACTAGAAGCCAATTCGGATTCCTACCTGACAATATTTGATTCTAAAGCGATAAAGCTGCTTCTAAACTGCTTAATAGCAATCACTGATAATGGCAGAACTAAAAATGAAAAGGAAGCAACTACAATTGATATGTTCCTTGTGAACGTGCAGCTTTTCTCATTAGGATATTTAGTTAATTTAACCGAAGACGCTAACTGTGTAAATGAATTTGTCCAGTCGCACAATTTAGAGTGTTTAATGGAATTGTTCCGGATGCTAACAAATGGAGAAACGGCTACAGACGAGGAACCTACAGTTCATTTGATAGGATATACATGTTTATTGTTGGGCTTGTTATTGGTCAGCGATCAAAGCAAGCAACAAGTGAAGACCCATTTTGAAAGAAACTACGATTTAGGGCTTTTGAAAGGATATCTCAAGAAATTTGCCGAGACTATTCCACTTACAGATAAAGGTAACGATGGTGAGAACCAGAATGTTCTTAATAGTATTCAGGTGCAGATCAACGTTGTGTTAGCTAAAATAGGTGGAGATATACCTCCGCAATAGGTTAGTAATAATAGTAGCATTAACATGTTGGAAATATATGTCGGGTAAAGCAATTATCTATATAATGTACGTACTTTCTGATGCAGTTATTACGCAACAATAGACGTCTTAACCAGTTAAATAGTTAAATAGCAAAAGAGTGATAAATACCATTCACATGTGCCAAGATCTGACCTCTATGGCCATAGAGCCTGTCGGAACAAGGTTCCGATTACCTCAGAATCACTTGATTTACTTTTTCCGGACTGAAAATCCGAAAACCTCTAACGAATAACGGTGACTAATAAAAAACATAACCCCACGAGATTAGGTCTGGAGTCATTGGCATTTGCTGTTGTGGATATTATAGAAGAGTCTTATAAATATAAAGCTCAACGATTCCGGTTTATTGTTAGATTTATTTGCATTTCTTTTTGGATTCAAAAGGTTTCCTCGAGAACAATTACTATTATCTTACTAGATATTTATGTCGTTTATAAGACAGTCAATTAGGTTATTCAATACAAGCACAGCTACATCGAAAACTGCAAAAATAATCACAAAAATATCCCCAAAAATGCCAGAGACCTCGAAACCATTGCTCTTTGCCCCGGAGACGTACCAGTACGACAAGTTTTCTCTTGAGGAAAGCCAGGTGAACCCAGATCCAATATTACAATTTAAAAAATGGTATGACGAGGCCGCCAAAGAGGAAGATATTCCAGAAGCAACCACTTTTTCAACGGCATCGGTGCCTTCGGGAAGAATTTCTTCAAGAATTGTGTTGTTGAAGGAGTTGGACGATAAAGGATTCATAGTATATCTGAACTGGGACCAATCAAAAAAGGCCAAGGACGTGAGATCGAACCCATATGCGGCCTTAAACTTTTTCTGGAAAAAATTACAACGTCAGGTGCGTGTGGAGGGGATCATCGAAAAGGTGTCTAGAGAAGAGAGTGAGAAGTATTTCCAGACCAGACCAAGAGGGTCCAAGATTGGAGCTTGGTCTAGTCCACAGTCACAGGTACTTGCAGATCGTGATGAGTTAGAATCTGTAGTTAACAAAAATAGTGAGAAATTCGCAGACTATAAAGACGAAGATATCCCATGCCCGGAGTACTGGGGAGGTGTTCGGATTGTCCCACTCGAGATTGAGTTCTGGCAGGGCCGCCCCAGCAGATTACACGACAGACTTTCGTTCAGAAGGGCCTCGACTGAGGAAGAATTTAAATTAGTGCGTATAGCCCCATAAGTTCTATCGAAGTAAGCAAGCTAACCACACTAGTGGTATTTATTAGAAGTAGATAGAAAATATACACTTGATAAAGAAGACGTTAGTGACGGTCACAGGCCTCCAAACAGGCCACTTAGACATAGTTTGTATAAATTTTATCGATATAGAGATATATAGTTAGATGTTAATATTGGTACATCGCGCATCAATGTAGATACAATCCATGATGACCGCCCATCATTGTAGAGACAATCTTTAATACCTGCCTGCCGTTGTGGTGTGGCAAGATAGCTGGCCTTGCAACTTGTTTTTCTCAAAGTTATCAGCCCGGCTACGTATAAGCATCTTTCGCCCTTCGCCCCCCAGAACCTGGGTCGGCGCGCGGCAGCCCCCTAGAAGCCCACACAGGAGCCTGGGAACGAGAGGACCATGCATCCTGCTGCACCCTGATGCATCCATCCTTCCAAATCGGTGAACATGAAACACACACAATATAAAAGGAGCAGACGAAATTCTTCAAATTTATTGATGTTTTATCGCAGCAGTGGAAAATGTCAAGGCTTCTTTTTGTGTTGTTGTTCCTTCTTCTTTCACAGATCAATTTGCTTTCGCACTTGATTATTGATAAGTCGTTGTATGAGAGGTTTTATGATATATAAAGTACCAATCAACACCAACAAAGAGAGATCTTGTGAAATTATTGTTAGGTGCCCCCATTTTTTCTTGACACTCTTGCAAGAAGGAAAAACTCCTCAGAACAGTACCCTGGACGAATTGAAGCCTGAACGAATTGACCGGCTGGACAGAAAGATCAGGACCAAAAGAATTGACAAACTGGAATAGCTAGCCAAAGCCACTGAGCTGCACCAATTGAGGGTCATTCGAAACACATTGATTGAGCCAACGAGAAATTAAGGAATATCTGACATATCCCTGGTAAAATCGCTCGAAATAATCGCTTGAAATAGTAACTTTTGCAAGGATAACTTCAAGTAATCAACCCAGATAATTAATATCTTGCAATTGCTCTTGAAAGAACACCCCAAATACCATCATACCCCAAATATGCCAGAAGCGAAATCGAATTCCGAGACAAAGCTTAAGCCCAAACATAGGCCCACCGCTTTGTCGTTAAAAGAAGATCTCCAGATGGAGGATATTGCTGTGGACTGTTTGAGTCCTGGATTGAAAGAAGAAAACATGGACCAAGAACAGATAACAACCATTGCCATTTCGAAGAGCATCGAAAGACAGCAGAGAGAGCTTATTGCCAAATCTAACACCGAGGGAGATGGAGCTATTTTAGATACAAGTGCCACCATCAGTAGCGATGGAAACAATGTCAAAAAGAGAACCATCCAGCAGACCCCTACGATCATCATTGAACAGGTTTCCAGTAAATCTAGTACAGCTGACACTGTTCCAAGCCCGCTTCCTTCAGCCAAAAAGTTTAAGCGTGATAAAACTCCAGCTCCTTTGAGCTTGTCAAGCGCAAAAGTTGCTCCATCGATTCAGACCGCTCCAATTAGAAACACACAGTCGGCTTTATACACGAATCGTGCTAATAATAATAACTTCAATACCAATGGCATTGTAAATCCACAGGCCAGAGCTGCTGCGTTGATGAACCAAAGGCTCAAGAGAATGTCTATGTTATCTCCTTACGCCTCTAAATTCACCTTTCCTGCTCCAAGTTCCGGAGCTTCACAAGCTGGTTCTGCCGCTGCTTTAGCATCGCCAATAGCTTCTCCGTATTATGCTCCTCGATACTATCCAAACAAAATGCTCCTTAATAACCAGTCGCAGCCTTCTGCGGCTGCAGCTGCAGCTGCAGCCGCCAACCAGGCAGCCGCCGCCGCTAGCCAGGCAGTATTAAACCCAGCACTTTTCAACTCGTTCTATAGATCGGCGTTAGTAAAGGCACAAATGGCAAAGGTGCAAACCCCTTTGAGTGGAACAACCCCTAGAATTCCAATTACTCCGTTGAGCTACGGGTTTCAGAACGCTACGGGAAACGATTACAGCGAAAACTATGTATTGAATCGTCATGAAAACACTGTTTTGGCTGACTACAACAAAAAAATCGTTGAGGAGACCAAGAAAAACAAGACCAATAATAATGGTGATGACGCCAAATCGAAAAAAATCAGTAGTGATTCCAGCAGTAATAAAAACTCCGCTAGTAAAGATGACATCTCGTTTACGGCGAAACCTAGATCGGTGCTTAGAAAAACGTTGCAATCTCCTGTGACATCTACAATAATAAAACAGACAGTGCTATCAACCAAAGGAAAAATACCGGGAGGCCCAAAAACTCCTATCCATCTCCAGAAACAGAACACTCCTCATGTTACGGATGTTTTTCCTGGAGAGCTAACGAAATTTGCTCCGATCGCTAATCAGCCGATTTCAGCGCGCGATGAGCATTTCGATTTCAGCTACATTAAAGACGAGCCTCATGACAAGTTCAGAAAGAGACATGTTGATGTAGATGCCGATGATGTGGTAAGCAAAGCTATTGAACAGGGCTCTAAGGTTCATGTTGAGGTTGAAACCGAGACAGTGAATCTTAAAACAAAGAACTTTGATGAGTTCAAAGATTATGTAGTGGACATGAAGTTCAGAAACGACTACGGTTATAAAATCTTAAAGATCCGCTATGAGGATGATAAGAGTAAGGACGGCCGTGGTTCTTCGGCGACCAAACAAGCACAGGGAGAGGCTGAAAAGGCTGAATTTTTGAAGCAATGCGCAGAAATCTGGGATGACTTTGCTAGCAAGAAGAGCAAGTTTTCGGAGGATATCTCTTCGAAGAAGTAGGCTGCTTCTTGTACTGTTGTACTCTTCATGTTGTTTGTGTGTTTCTATTGTTTTCTTCTACAATTTCCTTGTTCGCCTTGTTTTCTCGAGTATGTATTCCTTTGCGTTTTTTTTTTATTATTCTTTCTGACATTTGGCCCAATTTAATAATGATATTACCAAGAATGTGTAGGGTTTCTCTGACATCAGTAGAAGCTCATGCTGACAAGATTAGAAAATAAGCACCACACCCATGGCTCTGTTCACGTGATCATCTCTCAACGAAAAAGTCGAAAATTCCAAAAGACAGAAAATTAGTTGCCACTCTGAATAAGCCGACGGATGAGAAGCAGAAGAACAACCATACTTCTAACAATTGACGGATACTAACTACTAGTGGAAAATCAATTGGCAGCACCACAATCATCTCTCTCAACAATGGATATCATATTAGGAATCAAGCTCAACGATGCGGTGTTGATAGCATCTTCTAAAGCAGCTACCAGAGGAATATCGATTTTGAAGGCAACAGATGATAAAACAAGAAAACTTGGCGACCATGCGTTGATGGCATTCACAGGTGAAGCTGGTGACACTGTACATTTTGCTGAATACATTCAGGCTAATTTGAAATTATACTCAATTCGTCATGGTTACGATTTGTCGCCAAAAGCTACTGCTTCCTTTATCCGTAAAGAGTTAGCAACTTCTATAAGATCCAGAAGCCCATATCAAGTGAACTTGTTGGTAGGTGGTTATGACACGAATACAGATGAAACATCCTTACATTGGATAGATTATCTTGGTACTAGAGCTGATCTTCCCTATGCTGCCCATGGTTACGCTGCTTTCTACACCTTCTCCTTGTTGGATCGCCATTACAAGCCAGAATTGACGGTTGCTGAAGGTATAGCACTCTTGAAAGAATGTAATAAGGAACTCACTACAAGAATGCCGATTGATTTCAAGGGCTTGTCGGTGAAAATAATAACTAAAGACGGAATACAAGAGTTTGAAGAGTTAACTGCCATGTGAGATTTGTGATGCTTAGTCGTTTAAATGTTTAAATAGATGATGTGAGTATTAATGGATTTTATATCAATGATAATTTAGTAGTAGTAGTAGTAGTAGTAGTAGAAGTATAATAGATAAGTTAGGGCCGCCGTGGTGAAAATATGTGCATATCTTGCTAAAGGGACGTCGGTTTGGAAAATGTGCTGATATTGCTATCTGACATCTTATGTTAAAGTACCTACATCTGAACTGGATATCAATCATAACTAGATGGATTTGATTAAACTATAGTAGAAATATTCAATCCTCCTTGGATAATAACCCCTCAATATTCTGCTTCTCCTCTTCCCCGGCCCAATCGTTCGTAACAATCTCTTTCAACTTTCTCTTTGCAAGCTCATGCAACTCTTTATCTGACTTCTTTGACTGTTCAAACTTTTCAAGAAACAACTTGCCCTTCACAGGAGATACTGCAGTAGTCAACTCATAAACACCGCTCCAACCCCTTGTGTAACTCTCGCACAATTCAACGCTTTTCAAGAAGTTTTTGATGGCCAAGGTGCGTGAGACAAAGTAGTTATCCACTGCTGTCTGTGAAGTAATATTGGTCAAACTCTCAGCTTGAGATTTGTATGCTAAGCCTAAATGGTAGTAAATATTGTATGCAAAAGGCGCGAAAAGAATGATCTGCTGAAAACAATAGATGGCTTTTTTGAAGTTGCGTTCTTCAAGATACAATTGGGCTAATACAAACCATACTTCTGTATCATTAGGCTTGACACTCAAAAAACTATTCAAATCATCAAGATATTCTGTTTTATCTTTAGGATTCAATTGGCCTGTCAAATAAGTTCTTCTCTTCATGACCTTGATGGCGCTGTTGAAATTCGGAGTCTTTTCTAAAAACTGTGCTGCATCTTTATAGCTGTTGGCACTCGTGGCCTCTATATATATCGATCTCAATATCGTGAGTCTTTCTGACTGCTGATAGTCTCCAAACTTGTCTGTTAGTCTCTCAAACATTAACTTGGCCTCGACATCATTACCAGTGATCAATGCCAAGTAGAACTGTAACTCTATCAAGTCATAGACGTCTTTGTCGTTGTATTTGGTCAATAAGTTCAGACATGCCACATCTAGGTATTTCTTGTTCTCCCGATACAAATAGTCGATATCCTTTGGAGGTAGCGTGTTGTATGAGCCAGATTTGTGGACTTTTAGTAATCTCTGTTTTGTGTCTTCCATTTTGCGGTGATCAGGGGTTTATCGTCTCGCTCAGTATCGTTTCTGTAAGAGATACTTATGTATGGCCTCTAGTTAGCTGTGGCCTTCTCATATTTTTCACCATGAAATTCGAGAACACCTATAATGTGCGGAACTTACTAATGGAACCATAAGATCCCATATAGGCCTATCTACTCTAAGTAACGCCCATAACGGTATTATAGTTGCGAAATTCAATAGAGTACATCCACAGCAGTGGAAACACTCTCTAATAGTACTCTCTCCCCTTATGGAGTCAACATTGTGTTGTTTGTTTCATGGGTTTCTCAGCAAAACCCTGTAGGCATCTTTAAGTCCCGTAGAGAATGCCGAGTCTATTACAGACACATTCATTTGTCGAGAATATCATAGATAGGCAATTGAACAGTGCAGTACAGTACAGTGTTGCCTTATTATGGGTAGTAAGCATCGAAACTGCTAACATTTCTGCACTCTAGGATCAAACCTTGTACTCTAAACAGAGAAAAGGCAATACTAAGATGCACACCGTTATGTGTTTAATATCCTCTAAAGAACTAAACCAGTTGGCATGCAATCACTCACATTGAAAGTGCTCTTCACTACGCTAAATCGAGCATAGTTAGAGCTGAATACAGCAGATCCTCTATTGACAAAAAGACCCAAAACGGGAGTTGTCAATCACATGATAGTCCTCAAATGGAAAAACATAAACACAATTTTGTTTACCTTTTTTTTTTGGATGCACTGCGTCCTCAACATTGAGATATTTCTAGCTACCGTGCAATTATCAAAGATCCAAAAAGGTTCGAATCAAGACAAACCAAAACAAAGAAGGTAAATACACCAAGAGAAATGATAAATAAAAACGTTTATACAACCAGGTGAAAAAGGGCATTTCCCTGTCTTGTTTTATTTTACTTCATCGTGCAGTATCACACAACTTATATATTACTGTTGTCTATATATACTTAGCTTCACCCTCAAGCGTCGTCCTTCGAATTATAGTCCATCTATTGTTCTCTCCAGTCAATTTATGTTTCTATCTCTTGACTGATTTCTTCATCCCAATATCTATACTTGTTATTATTATTACTGATACCCCTCTTTAAAATGAACTTCAATTCTTTGAGTTACTACTCAATGGCCAAAAAGCCAACAACTACTCTTATTCACCATGACACAAATAAAGCCGTCTCTAATACCCAGATTTTCAACGAGAATATCCACGCTGCTGCTGCTCCAATCAACAGTGGAAGCAGAACAAAAATTCTCTCGGAAATCACTAACAAATATGGAAACCCTCAGACATCTACTAAGAAAATACTATTTAATGGAAAGCAGCAAGCACATTCACAACTATACTCAAAAACTGCAAGAAAAGCTTCTCCAAATCCTCTTTTAAGAAAGGCTACCACCAGCTCTACTTCCGTTGTCAATGTCAAGCCAAACTGCGATGTGAAATACTCTCAAATCATTCCATTTGCTGTCACCACTTTCTACAAACCACAGTCAAGTCCTACTACGCTTTTTGAGACTAACTTGGACAATTTCTGGAAACACGACTCGATCACAAACGAATATTACATTACCAGTTTGAGAAAGATCCAAACCGAATTGATTCTGAAGAATAGTTCTGACGAGATTGTTTTCAAAGTATTGAAAGATGCTGGTAGTCGTTCTCCTTCAGCAAAATCCAATGCTACCAATACAAACACACGTGCTTCTCAGGATGCTGGTAATAAACGCCTTGTCAACGTTGAAATGGGTGCCTCTAATTTGGATATCTTATCAAAGTACCAGAGCAAGCTCTATGGACTTTACGAAAAGCTCAACTTCAGAAAGATCACTCTTGAAAACAACTTTTTAGTTGACTATTTATACTCGACATCAACATCGACAATCTCCAACAGCTTTTTGACTGCGGTTAAGGAGATCTCAAACTTCTTTCAGGTGGAAATCATTTTAAGTACCCGTGAAGAGACTTTTAACGTGAATTTGATACCCTCTAATGATTCCTCTACTACTTCAGGAAGTGGAGCTAGTCAGAAATTGGATACTTGCTATATCTATATACTTGGTAACGACTTAGAAGTTGCTGGAGCAGAGTTAAGACTCAAGCTTTTGTTGGAAGACTTTAAAGGTAATTTCGTTGATTCCATCGACCTCAACCTCTCTATCATCAATTTGCTTGGAGGAATCAATCTTAATAACTTTAAGAATATCATCAAACAAACAGGAGTGTTTATCTATGTTCCTGAACTTATTAACCACAATGTCGGTTCATCCAAAGATTCTCCTGTGAAGAAAAGTGAGAAAAGCTTAGTGTTTCTCAGTGGATTGCAATCGCAAGTGGTTCAGGCCAAATTCATGCTCAATAACTTGAAGAAAAGAATCTTGTCCAATAGTTTGTATTTCAAAGATGTGAGAATTAACAAGGCTAAATTGAACTATCTCTTGCTTCATCATCATAACTCTATTAATGAAATTATGTACAATAATGGCTCTTATATTCAGTTTCCTGATCTTCTGTCTAGCAGTGATATTGTCAGAGTTCAATCTTCAAGTGCTTATTTGGTGAACCAATCTATGGTGCTGTTGATGAAATTGGCTGCCCAGATCTATCAATTGAACGTCAAGGTGAAGGTTCCACAAGGTTTCAAATCCAGTAGTATTGATTCCAGCAAGATCACAGACTTGTTGAAACAATCCAGCAATGTTAACGGCACGATGGTGTCTGTCAACTTGGATAATTCGACATTCACAATCATAGGTATGCATAAGGCTGTCAAGAATGTGTTGCAAGTTTTCAAGATGATAAACAGTGCTGATATCGTTGTCTCTACTTCTTCTACAGCCTCTAAGCTTTCTGGAAGCTCCGCTAATGAATTGGACTTCAACAGCAATCTTTGCAACTTGTCACAAAAGGTTAATGATACTCCTAAGGTTGAAATTGAGTACCAGTTCCTTGTTGAGCTTGCAAACGAGGAAAGGGATTTCATCTGCGGAAAGAAGAACGGAAAGTTGATTAAGATCATGAATCAGACTTCAACGCAAATCAATTTCGACACGATCAACGAGTATAACTTCTCTATTGAGATATCCAGTACATTGATTGATAACTTAGAGATTGGAATGAAGTTGCTTGAGTTGGAATTCCCTTCAGAATTGTCCTTCTATATCCCAGAGATATATCATCGTCAGATCATTGGTATTGGAGGTAATTTGATTCAATCCATTATGAGAAAATACAATGTGTTCATCAAATTCTCTAACACTTTCGAGATTGCTCAGGATATGATCAATTTCAAGAGATTCCCTAATGTGTTGATCAAATGTCCTAACAAAAACTCTGCAAATATTCCAAAAGTCAAACTTGAGTTGGAGATGCTCGTGAAAGAGTGCCATGAATTGACCTTCATCAACTTCAAACTCTCTGAGAAGCAATATAAATGCTTTTTGAACAACTTCGGTGCTTCTTTGGTCAACGACATCGAGAAGAAGACCAACAGTTATATTAATTTCCCTGAAAACTTTCCTGCTGATAAGTTGTATGAAACGATTGAAATCAAAGGCATTGAAACCAAGAACGCCATTGAAGCTTTTAAAATGTTGTCCAAACATTTGTTTAAGGAGGCTACTGTTTCAATTGTTGGTAATGTCGCGGACTCTTCCAAGCTCCTTCATATGGCTAACAGCGACTTTGTTAACAGAATTGTTACGCCTCTTAAGATTTTCTTCGGCATTGAGTTGACAGTCCTTAATAAAGATGCTGTGATTTTCACTTATAAGGAAGAAAATATGCTTGAGGAGGCAATAGATGCTATGAATACTTCCTACTTGAACAACTACGGCCTAGGTCTCGGTAAAAGAGATAATTTTGATTTGGTTTATAATTTGGTTGAAACTAAGTCGTCTCACAAAAGAAAGGGTCATATGCACACCCATTCTTTGAACACCACACATTATAATGATAACTCAATGTATGGTAAGAAGAATCTAATCAAATCCCCAACTTCTGGATTCAATAGAATAAACAACAGCAACCAGTTCTCTCCTATAAATCAGGGATTTAGTTTCCCATTGATGGCTCAGCAAACACCATCCAGAAACAACAACGGTTTACCTAAGGTTCCAAACAGTGCTGCTGCTGTTTTAATGTGTCCGTCAATGACATCATCTGCAACCACGATGTCTGCCTCTGGCCATAACCGTGGTGGTAGTATCCATCAATTGCCGTCTCCTATAACTCCGGTGGAGATGCAGCTTCCAATGTTCGCATCCATCGCTGAGGTACCAGGACAGTTCAATGGAGATCGTTCCGGTGGTAACAACGGATTGCTTCCAGCCTACAATTTGAATAAAGGTTTTGGGGGTCTTTAGACTTATTACTTTTTATTTATTTAACGAACTATAATCATTTTGCTATGTATATTCATATGACGCTATATAATAATATCAATTATACTATAAATTTCTCGTGTCTACTACAACAAGTATCTATATCGCCTCTAAAACAAGTACTTTAATCAACTGACCATCTCTACAAGCACTCTAATCAAATTATATTATATTAATTGCCAAATCTATTTCTCGAGGGAAAGCTTGTTGATCCACAAGTTCTCCGCTTGCACAATGGTTGCGTTATTGGACTTCATTTTGTTCATAGTCTCGATATATTCATCGTATGGATCGGAATCGTGGACAATTCCACCACCAGCCTGTAGGTAAGCAACGCCGTCCTTATAAACCATGGTTCTCAAGGCGATACATGTGTCCATAGTCTTCCCATCATAAGCCCAGTTACCAACAGCCCCAGCATAAACACCACGCTTTTCCTTCTCAAGCTCTCCAATAAGCTCCATTGCTTTGACCTTGGGAGCTCCTGAAACGGTACCAGCAGGGAAAATAGATCTAAAGGCATCGAATCTGGTCTTATCTGGACGCAAAGTTCCGGACACTTCCGACACCAAATGCATCACGTGAGAAAATCGTTCAATGGTCAACAAACGATCCACTGACGTAGTTAATGGATCGCACACTCTGTTGATGTCATTTCTGGCCAAGTCAACCAACATGATATGTTCGGCACGATCTTTCAAAGAGCTCTTCAACTCGTTGGCCAATTTGTCATCCTCTTCCTTTGTGGCACCACGAGTAATTGTCCCTGCAATTGGGTGAGTCACCACTTTGTTTTGGGCATTAGATTTTACCAACAATTCAGGTGAAGCACCAATAATTTGGAAGTCCAAGTAATCGATGTAGAACAAATATGGCGAAGGATTGACGGTTCTCAAGTGTCTGTAGATGTTGAAAGGGTGCAATGAGGTAGGTCTTGCGATTCTCTGAGATGGAACCGCCTGGATAATGTCACCTTTCAATATATGACTTTTCAAGTTTTTCACGTGATTTTCGTAACCTTCCTGACCAATATTGGAGGTGAAATCCTGGCCAGGCTTTATTGGTCCCTGGATAGGGAATTCAGTGGCATTGCTGCCATCAAGTAAGATCTTTTTGTACAAGTTAATTTCCGCAGAGATCTTCTCGTATTTGGCAGTGATTTGCTCTAGACTGTCGGTAGGATCAACCCTCATGTTGTTGATGATCTGGAATCTCTGATACACCATGTCAAAGGCCACAATGATGTCGTAGAACATGAGATATGACTCAGGCAATTTGAGGACGTCTTTCAAGTCTCTTTTGGTTTTTGGCTCAAAGTATTTGATGCAATCGTATGACACATATCCAATGACTCCTCCACTCAACTTAGGAATACCTGGAAGTTGTGCCTGCTTATAGTTCTTCATTTTGCGTTCCAATATGTTTAATGGATCAACTTCGCCTCCAACCTCTGCATTGGCGGAGTTAACTTTGCATGTTTCTTGCGGCCCAGTTTGGATAACTGAGGTAGGTTTTATTCCAAAGAATGAGTAACGGTCCACTTGGTCACCATTTTTGGCACTTTCAAAAAGAAAACTTAATGGCTTCTTGCCCTTATTGATCTCGTTGTCAGGATTGGAAAGCCGCAAGTATGCTAAATGTGGTGTCAATGAATCGTCAATGACAAACTTGTATACTGGATAGAGGTTGAAAAGCTCTTCTGGAGAAGTTTCCGCTCTATGGGTCTGGATTATATCCACCAAGCTGGGAAGACTAGGTTGGATTTCGCTGGCAGACATTTTGTGTGGCTGTGCTTGTGTTTATTGCTCTTGGTTTTCGGCCGTGACTTTCGTCTTATAGACATAAATTACTTGGTCTATCTTAATGTCCTCAAGATTAGAGGCCTGAAAAATTTTATTGCAGTATTTTTTACTTTGTTCATGCGGGACGTTAGTCATAAAATGCAGAGATGCATGAAATATGCTGTCGGAAGTCATGTGATTTATTAATACCGGGTGTGCCATTTATATGGATCTTTGAAATCGACAGGATGGAGCTGTACTATTAACTATTAACAAATATTGTTTATTTATACCCTAACTAAACAAGAAATTCAAAATCAAATTGAATAAAGACAGTATTATATGTCCAACATCAATAATTGGCTGTTTCTTTTTCAAGATATTTCCAAAGCTTATCGCCATTACCATTGGTAAACCCTTCTCTGATGTCGGCTCTTAACGGTGCGACTTTTCCCCAAGGGATGATATAATCACCATTTTTGACATCCTTGCTTAATGCGCCATATAGCTCCGAGTAAGCACCAAAAACAGGTGGATGGGTAAACCATCCAAACGAACGTTGCGCAATTGTTGGCATGTCTCTGGCAAGATTTGTTTCAAGTAATCCAGGATGTACTGAACAAGAAATTATATTCAACTTAGCCACGTCGTCCTTATGATACTTGGGCCACATTGCAGCCAAATAAGCATCGCCCGCTTTGGATTGACCATAACGTGTTTGATCAGAAACTTTGTGTTTGGTGTGATTGATATCATCCCATCGAATCCCGCCATTGGCTGGAGAGTTACCATGTCCCACCGAAGTTACAAATACTAGCCGTTTCAATCCTTCGCTGTTGGTTAAAAATAATGGGTCAAGCTTCTTTTGAAATAAATATGTTCCAATAACGTTCGATCCCCATTCCAAATCGTAGCCTTGCACAGTAACCGATCCAGATGGTGGACACATCACACCGGCATTGTGAATGATAATGTTTAGTGTTGAAGTTTTCGCAGCAATTTGCTTGGCTCCCCCATCAATTTGGGTCAAATCGGCTAAATCAAAAAATACAGCATCAATATGTCCAACAGGTTTCCCTCCATTATTTCCGAGCTCTTTCTTAATATCAGCAATTGCGTTGTTAATTTTTGTCTCTGTTCTTCCACAAGCAAACACATGTGCATTCTTAGAAGCCAAAAGCTTAACCACCTGATAGCCTACCCCACTAGTACTTCCGGTTACCACAGCTACTTGACCTGTGAGATCGGGGTAGTCTTTCTCCGTGAATTGCGCCTTTCCAGGAAATATGGACTGGACAAAGCCTTTCATAAAATAAGCCATATTGTTAGTTAGCTCTTAGCATTTATTGTTTATTATGTCAAGATAATTGACAGCCTAATTAAAACTGAGAACAAATTATAGGTCATCAGGAATTTGGAAGAATAGTTGGTATTTAAATAGTGAATGTCGCACTTTGCGGTAATATATTGACAGTAAACTCCGTTAAATACGCAGGGGATAAAAATCGCAAGATTCATTTCATTGCCTTCGGAATGAAAGGACTGCTGCTCTTATCGGTTATTACATCCGATGCATCTTATCTTGATTACAAATAAATTGCGACTCAATCATGAACTCTATTGATTAGGATACGATCTTTTATAGCCGGTTTTTTAGTTAGAGAGCCCTTTAAGTATCATGAAGATTACATAGTTTGGGCAGGTTTGCCTTTTTTATTGTATGTAGAAATTGCTATTTTGCCGAAATAGCAACAGAAGATTATGATCCACTACTGTGGGTCACATTTGATATAATTAGTCTCTAAGAAATTAGACAGGTCGCCCCAAATCACAACACATATTATATAACCATTACAGTGGGTCCAACCATTATTCAACGATAACAAACATCGTAATACGGACCTGGCGTAAACATTTTGCTTGGAATTGATGCCTTTCGCAACGTCTTTGTATCCTCAGGCCCACTGCAGATCCATACAATTGTAACTTGACCTGTAGTCACACAATTATTAAGTGTGGTTGGGGTACACAACAGCCCAATAACACATATTCTCATTTGGTATAGTATCTAATGTATTCATTGCTATATAACGACAGAATCTGTCAAGATTAACCTTGATGCTGTCTAAAACATCATCAAGAAGGGAAACAAAGGAAGGAAGAGAAGGGGACAATAAATATTAATAAATAAAAAAGAATCCAGCAATGAAGCTAGCTGATGTGTTCAATTCGATTATTAAACACAGCGAAACCTAAGTCCCAACTAGAACTCGGTTGCGACTTCTTGTGATTTCTTGGTATCACCAGGTTTTGGCGACTCGATATCAGTGACTTCGTTCTCAATCCCGTTCTCGTCAGTAGTTTCCTCAACACTTGAGTGGTAGGCAAACTCATGTTTGGATTTGTCAAGAGCATTAAGATAGATCGAGTCGTCGCCCTTAACTTTGGCAATGACATACAAAACTGCGATTCTGACGCCAAAGGTCAAGAACCCAATGACAAGCGAGAATCCTGGAGAGCAACAGAAAGCACCAAAAGCGGACCAATCGTCAGTATAAATACCGTCAGCAACAATAAGTAATCTCCCACCTTCTCTAGCACTGTTGTAGTAGATGGCACCGAAAACAAAGACCGAAAAGTAGCCACCTAAGGAACCAATGATAACCTCCCAAGCTGTCAAAAACCAGAACTTCTCAGAAAGACCTAAGAACAATATTGGAATGATACAGGCGGAAAACAAGTCGGCAATCAAGTAGATTTGCAACACGTCATCGGCAACCTTAAGGGCGATCACAACACATGGAATCATGACGATAACCACCATGACTCTCACGTAGATCAATTTGGTCTTGTTACGGAAAACATCGTTCGAGATCGTTGAAACCATACTGGATTGCAACGAATCGAAGGTACAAGTACTCAAAACACAGGTGAAAATCAAGATCAACCCGGTGACCCATTTAGGACACTGAGCAACCAAGAGGAAGAACGCATTGGAACCGTCATCAGAGCCTTGCTCCATGGTACCGTTCCAAACAGCAATCATTCCACAGATTCCCACCATGAATGGATAAACAAAAAGCAAGACACAAGCAATACTACACGCAATGATCAAGTCACGGTTGGTCTTCGAAGCGAAGGTTCTGATCCAAAATCCGGACACAAAACAATCATTGGTGAAGATGGCTACGGGTAAAATATATAACAACTTCCAACTCAAAACGTTGGCAGACAACAAAGGAGTTTTGTCAATAGATGAGTCGATGTGCAAGTACGAGCCAATGGCACAGGAGCCAATAATCAAGATCAATGTAACAAATGAAGCCTGGATATTATCGGTGATGAAACTGACCTTGAATCCTCCAATGGAGGTATAGATGGTAGTGACAATACACTCAACAATAACAGCAGGAACACCGTTGATTCCAGCAAGAGCTTCAATGGCATAATACACAGCAGACAACTCACCAATCATGAACAAGAAAAGGGTCAAAACAGTGGCGGCGGAAAGAGCCAAGCCAGCAATTTTACCAAATCTCTGGAAACACCATTCAGTCAAGACAAATCCATGAGGACATTGTCTTCTGATAACAGGGCCTAACCAGGCAAAAATGAACATAGGCAAACATCCAGCAAGACAGTATATGATCAATGCTTGGATACCAGCAATGTTAGCAATCTGAGTGTATGTGGTTAAAATACCAGCACCAGTACCTGAATATAGAGGTTAGTAAGAGAATAAAGAAATTTCGGAAAAATAGAGGACAAAAAGACGGTATGCAAGTTTATCCGAAGATACGGCGTTAGGGTACCATATGGACATTTTTTCCTTGACATACCGTCTTTGCATCCCTGTCCCTAGAGACAGTAATATATGAATAAAATCATCGTCAAAGTATGTGCAATAATCTTCCTCACGCAAGTACTAACTTGATCGAGTTAAACACGGTATATTCTCAGCCATTAGGTCCGATGTCCAGAGAAATCAGACCTGCAGGCACCCGCAGATATTGCATACGACATTTCCTAAAATGGTTAGTAAGACTAAAAAGAAGCTCATAGCGAGCGATGATGATAAGGGAGGGAGAAGTTATTGGCACAATGGTTTGTTCGAGCTCTTATCCAGAAATGAATTCCGATAAAAAGTACTAACCAGAAGCGAGAAAGTTGAAGGCCAAAGGAACAGCCTTCTGGGTTCTGTTGGCAGCCAAAAAGGAGGACTTGGAGTTTTTACTCCAGAGTGCAATGGCAACTCCAACAACGAGTTGTACCATATAACTAGTGTATGTGATGGCTTTACCAGCAGGAACAGAGATGGATGTCATTGTAGCTTAACTTATGTGAGAATGATATAATTCTTTGTGACTGATTCTTTATAACTGGTAGAAAATGTAGAAAGTGCGACTAAAACAATAATCAAGAAGAACAGAAACGAGAAGGAAACCAGATTTTCGGATATCGTCGCCTTATATACTCCTCTCTGACTGATTTCCTTAGGGAAATTTATTAGTGAGTCAAAGTAAAATTAGAACTATAAAAGAGAATTAATACGGAAAACGGCCATTCTTGCCTTGCTTGATGCCTCTTCCCTTATATGCCTCGAGAAGGAAACCCAAAAATTTTTTTTTTTTTCTTGGTTGCGGGCCCCGGGGGTGGTGGTCTCACCACGCACACTTACGAGTCTCGGAAAAGTAAAAAAAAATTGCAAAAAAATGGCGTTACAGACAGGATTCGAACCTGCGCAGGTAAAACCCAATGCCTAACAACTATCTTGAAAGAATAGCAGGGCATCGCCTTAACCACTCGGCCACTGTAACCGCTCGGCGAACCGAAGATTTTTACAATGAGATTGCTGAAATGTGTATTTTCCGTTTAAATCAATTAATGTACGGATGCATATATACATCCGTACATTTGTTTCAGGATCCGAACACCAAAAATTATTGTTCTGTGAACTAGAAATCAGAAATACGATTTGATCTCCAATTGTTTTGGTTTCGGGAATACAATAAATATCTTTATCTTTATCCTGATCTTCAATTGATAACTGTTTTGGCAAGAAAATATGGCATCCGACACAGAGCTGTTCAAATCCACCAATAAGAAGCTTGAGAAGCAGATCGCTACGCTCAAAAAGGATCTAGAACGTAGTCGTATAGAAGCTGAGAAGTATAGTGTGAAGTATGAAGCGCTCACAAACGACTTTACTGAGCTCACAGACAAATATAACACTTCTCAGAGACTCCGTATAAAGACAGAGCATGAAGTGTCGGGTCTTCGGAAAGATATCGATGATTTGTCTTCGGCTTTGTTCTCGGAAGCAAATGATATGGTAAGCACCGCAAGAAAATCCGAACATGATTTCAAACAGAAAAACAAACAGTTACAGAACGAGATTGAGGAGAAGGATTTAATGATCGAGACGTATAAACAGCAATTAACACAGCTCAAGGAAATCCTTGCAACCATGGAAGACGAAAGAAAGAACAACAAGGCTCATAATGATAAAAGTACCATTGATACTGATACACGTGATGTGTCTGATAAAAATAGCGAGAGCGCAAGCCAAGGAGACGGCAGCGACTCGCTGGAAAGAAGCGACACTGTGCGACTCAATAGGATCGCTAACATCTTGTATTCTCCCCCAGTTCAGGCCATACGGTATGATTTGGAGTTGTTTGAGTTTTTCCTTGATTTTGCTCGTCAGCAAAATCCGGGGTTATTTGCAGATACTGATTTGAAAAGCACGACAGAAGCCGAGCCACAAAGCACTGCCGCGGCGACTAATAGCAGCTATTCGGGGATGAAGGAGACGAAATTCTACAAGAAATTATTGCACGAAGATATTTCACCAACCTTGAAGCTCGAAACCGCGCCAGGGGTTTCTTTCTTACAGAAACGGTCCTTGATGAGCGCTATGGTTAATGGAAGGGTAATCATTGAACCTATTGCCTCGGTGAATGAAGTTTTCAAAAGAAACGCCGGAAATGCAAGCGCTGCATCGGCAACTGAGAACCGTCCTGTAGCTACTGCGGATCCCTGCTCTATTTGCGGTGAAAGCCGAAATGATAGTCTTGAACATGCCAGATTATATACGTTGAAGATCTATTCAAAACAAGCAAAAAGTAAAGCCGCAAGCGAACATGATGACAGATCAGCCACAGGCGATTCGTCTGCTGGTGTTAATGGTGGTTCTGGTGGTAATATTACCAGTAATAACACAGGTGTAACAGGCGATGAAGTAGATTTCCTTTATAGTTTCCCATTGTGTGATTATTGTGTATTTAGAATAAGAAGCACGTGCGAGTTGTATGCGTTTTTGAGATCCATCAAAAGCAGAGTATGGAGGTTCAACAACGAGATCAACAGAAAAAAGGCGTGGATTGAGTGTTGTAGATTGAGATTAAAGATGTTCTGGAGCCGTTTGGGCATATGGGACAATGATCCAAATATATTGGACAACAAGATCTTTAACTCTAACCAGCTCTTATTAGTTGGTCTGGGCGATTCAAAGCTTGATGACAAACATACAGGTGGACACAGTTTTGAGTTCAGACAGGTTAGTAACACTTATAGACATAGTTATGCCGGTGCGATAAGCGCAAGCTTCATGGAGAAGTTTACAGCGGCTACCACATTGAGTTCCCCATCGGCTAATAAAAGCGAAGAGAAACAAATAGGTAAAGAAAAGGAGGTAGTTAGCAAAATTGACACAGAGATTATAGAAGAAGAAACGCTAATTGAGAGCCACAAAACGGAATCAGAAGAGCCTGAAAAGGCTGAAAAAGAAGAAGCTAAGCCTGAAAAGGCTGTGGAAATATCAGAGTCAAAAAGCGAGGCGGAATCCAAATTCGTGGATGCTCCTGAAAATGCTATTGATTTGGAAATCAAAGAGGTTGATTGAAATGTGTATCTGTATATTGTATTAGAATTCTGTATTATGGATTAATCGCAAATTCCTTTAAAATCTTTGGCTAATTAATGCAAGTGTAGGTATTATGAATTCCTGATTTGTAAACTTTTTTTTGTTATTCTGGAAAAGGTGATAGGGGAAAAGGGTATCAGTTATGAAAAGTCATCTTATCTATCGACATAGCTGCTCGAACCGAAATTTTTTCTATGTGTATAATCATTTATCTGAGAGACTGATAACTATTTAGCAATGAAATCTATGTTTCTCTTCCAGCTGCATCTGTTTCTGTTAGGGGTTGTAAACGTGTATTTTGTAGTTCTTAGTTAGTTTATAGTTGTAGCTATTGTGAGAACAGGAATAGTTAAAATGGTTTATGGCTACGTATCCTACAATATATTGCAAGTTCAAGTATATGAAGCCAATTCCGTGTTACTGCTATATCTGCTCGCTGAAGTATTGAAGGAAGAGTTCCGATTTTGCTTTTTCGCTTTTTATCTGCAGCCATTTTCAACATGTCGGCCCAATATCATATTTTAAGATCCTACATAAATTATGAGACCAAATCTTTGCCGTTAGCGAGGAAAAAAGACCTTTTAGTAAAATAGTATCAGATAATAAAGCAGTTAATAATTACCTTTGAGTTTGGTTATTTTTTTTGAGTATTTATTTCTTCTTCATCGAGTCAGTTGGATATCATTGTTTTGAATGCTTTCCTGATATAGTTAAAAAAATATTTATGCTTTTTCATATATTCGATTTAGATTGTTTACAACAATTTCTTCTCTTTTCTATTGAAAGATACTTTGTACAAAAGAACTCAAGCAAGATCCAAAATTGACCCTTCATGGTATATTCCTCCTGTTAAAAGCTTCCTTATTTTTTTAGTCATTTGGACTTTTCAATACAGCTACAGTACTCTAGTTTGCATGGCTCTATGGGCTAACATATTACAGGAACATAACAAAATTATGTATAATAGACTATAACAATAAGCAACCAACAACAAGAGGTAGCTATTCTTACAACTCACTATTGTTGGTCAAATTTTGGCTTTGAACAAATCTTCGGAGCTCCGAGAGGACCACCACGACATGTTGACATGTTTCTTTTCTTTCCAACTTTTTCATGTATCGTTTGTTATTGTTATTGTTATTGTTATTGTTATTGTTATTGTTATTGTTATTGTTATTGTTATTGTTATTGTTATTGTTACTCTTTTGTGGAGTGCCACTCCACATTTCGGAATCTTGAGGGCATTTACGATATCAGTTGCTACCGAATTAGTATTCAAAGTATACAAAAGCAGAATAATAATCGTAACTCATCGTGAATTCATAATAATCGTTATATAGAGAAAAGTAATAAGTAAATAAAAGGTCGTAGAAATCGTAGAATCATAAAATAGTAATAATAGTAGTAGTGTTTTCGTTTTTAGCAGCCGATGAGTTGGAGAAAGAGAGAGATAAGGCTTTTAACTTGCAATCCTCGTCCTTCTATCCTATGGGATAAGAATCTAGCAGGTAAAAGCCCTATAGTCTAAAACGACATTAGCGTCATTACTGTGGCACTCAACATCCATCTTTACCTTGAACTTCTTACCATTGCGGTCGTGTTCATGGTCGTCAACGTAATGGAAGATCAACTTGTCGCCGTTAAGTTCCGAGTCGGTGTTTTTCAACTCAATGTCGTCAATACCAGTGTTCTCCTTGATATCAGAAATCACATGCTTGTTGATATGCTGATTCAAGTTTCTGAGGAACTTCTTGTTGTTTTTGTTCATCGAAGGCTTGATTTTTTCAGGGTCGTTGTGACATGCCTGCAACACAAATGGTGGGAAGTACGAAACTTGAGCATGCATTTGGTTGTCTTCATAGTCGTCGATGGTTTCCATCTTAAGGAAGTTTCTGAACGAATCCAAATCCTCAAATTGCTTGAGTTGGTTTCCAGACTTCACCTTCTTTCCTCCTTTCTTTCCTTTCTTTCCTTTTCTGGCGAGCTGAGGGTTCTCGGCTTCAGCAAGGGTCTTTTCAACAGCAGATAAAATATCAGACATGGTAGTAGTAGCAGTAGTAGTTGTGGTTATAAAGAAATAAGCGGCAATCAATAAGATAAGCTTGTGTGCTTTCTATTGATAAGTATTGGTAAATATATCGATGTAGATAATATTGTGGATTATACTGTAAAACGTAAAAGAAAAGAAACCGCAAACATAAAAAGGAACAAGCGAAATCTACGGCTTATATACTTTTTTCAAGACTTATAATACAATAATAAGAGATACACAAGGCCTTTGTTAGCATAATGGTATACTGACTAGCTCTTCGTCATGATGCCAGGCAAATCACGCTTACAATGCTGGCCGAGTTTTTCCCGTTGGAGATTTCCCCGTAGAGTCATATTTGTTTTTCCTGGGGAACGGGACGGAATGACAGGAGACGGGAGGGGTGTGCCCAGGCGGCTAAAAAAAAAATCTCCTTGTTTTTATTCTCTCTCGGGAGAGGTCAGCAAAATGCTCTTCCAGATATCATGGTCTTTCCCTCCCCCCTGTTTGTTTACTAATTCGTAAACCAGTGAACCGAAAGGTGATTGTTTGCTATACTGTTTTGGGGACCGCGGGAATACCACTATCTATGGATCCAATATAGCTTCTCCATTTATTGTTGTAAGCGAGACGAGCGTCTTTACATCGAATCTAATTATCGCGGAAATCAATCTGCTGTGATCGTCCCATCGATTCGTGCTATCTGGTTATGAACCCGGATGTTTGACCGGTACATGACGTGGTTTTGTGCCCGCGCCCTAGACAGTTGCGGAACCTACGATACATGCCAAGTAGGCAGTCTCTAGATATGTAGTTACGTATATTATATTTATATAAATCTAGTAAACTGTCGAATGGAATGTTTATCTCCAGGTTGGATCAGACCATCTTTGAGATCCTGCACCAGCTTGGTTCGAAGGGAAGATCAACGACTCGGCAATTACCACGTTAGATCTTCTAGAAACCGCATAGACAATTGCGTCGGAAATATCTTCGGCGACAAGAGGTTCAGCAACGTAAGTCTTTTTAGCAGCTTCTTTATCACCTCTGTTTCTAACATTACTGAAATTTGTTTCTACAGCTCCTGGTTGGATCTCAATTACGCGAATTTCCGAATCCATAACTTCCTGTCTCAAGGAACGAGTAAAAGCATTTACAGCGAACTTTGTAGCACAGTAAATTGAGCCTCCTTGATACGGATCTCTTCCGGCAATAGAGCCTAATTGAACTATATCTCCTTTTCCACGAGTACCTTTGGCACGGAATATTGGTAAGACCTTTTGGACCATTGCAATCATTCCCACAACATTGGTGTTAACCATGGTGCTTACATCAGCAGGCTCTATATCGCCAATTTTTTCCCTTCCCAATGCCAACCCTGCGTTATTAACGAGAATATCGATGTCTCTGAACTTTTCAGGGATGCTGTCGAAAAATTGATCGATAGAAGCAAGATCGGATACATCAGATGTCTTGATATAGACGTCAATCAGACGATATTTTTCTGTCAATGAATCTTTTAAGCGTTGCAATTGGTTGATATTTCTGGCAGTTAGAATGAGTTTGATATCACCATTAGTGAAATCAGCAAATTCGCACGCGGTGGCCCAGCCAATTCCGGAAGATGCACCGGTAATCAAAACCGTCTTTCCGGTAACTCTTTTAGCAGCAGATGAAGTCATTTTGAGAAGTATACTTGAAAATACCTGAGAAGGTTCAGTTCAAAGAGTAGATGAAGATGACTGTCTAGGTATGGTACTTAAGTAGAAATTAAATATTGTAATTATAGTTGATAATACCTGGGGTAGACTAAAAAAAAGTGTGGTAGATTCCGTTAGTCCATTGGAGGTGTGCTGGGAAGCGGCTCCTAGAATTTTCTTGGGGGCGGTACCTAGGGAAGCCTTGGAGATCGTTGGACAGCATCGGGCGTTCTTGGGCGGAGTTTTTCTTCTGGGGCCTTTATTTTTAGGCGGAACCATAGGAATATTACACTATTACAAGAGAGAAAGAGATTGCAGTAACAGTAGAGGAAGAAGCAAATAGATTACATTACACATTTGCGATTAAATAACAAGAAAACAAAATGATTAGGGCAATTAGATTCAAGAATTAAAAATTAATAGTATATAAGATGTCAAGTAAAAGTATGAGAAGTCAACACGCACAATTCGACGAGTTTTCTCTTTCTATATCGGCATTCAAGTCCACTATATAACTAGATGACGTGGTATTGTGTTTCTTAGCAGCTCCCTGGTTATCAAGAGTAAATGAGCTGTCTCTCAAGTTAAGTGCGATGACCTTTTCAAACAAGTTACTTACATTAGTTCCACTCTTAGCACTGGTTTCTGTGTAAAACAAGCCCTGGCTATCCACATACGCCTGAACTTCTTCTACTGGCACTCCTCTCAGGGTATCATCTGGTATAAGATCGAGTTTGTTCCCCACTAGAACCATGAGGAGATTACCCTGGTTCTCCTGTGGCTGCAGGGCCTGCTGCAGGGCCTGTTCTGAGCAGTACAACTGCAACTCGTTGATCCAGTTTTTGGCACGAGCGAAACTGGCACTCTCTGTCAAATCAAAGACGATTATCGCTACGTTTGCGTTTCTGTAGTACATAGGAGTCAACGACTTGTAGCGCTCCTGGCCGGCCGTGTCCCAGATCTCGTATTTAATTTTGGTTAGGTATCCCTTGTCATGGTCAGGAATATCAAGGATCCTTGTTATGAACGCTGCCCCAATCGTCGCTTCTCTGTAAGGATCGAATATGTTTCTTGTGAATCTCTGGATGATGGATGACTTCCCTACGGCAGATTCTCCAAGGAAGACAAGCTTGAATGTCCCGTACCGTTTTGTTAGTTCTGACATGATGGTAGTGTGATGCTAGTGTATATTATGCAGCTGCTTTGGTGTTTAGAGTGCTTGAGGTGTCATAAAGCGATGGTATTAGTAGAGATGACTGTCTCATTTACGAATCTTTTATCTCCTTCAATGTGGATAAGGCACGAGCGATGTCCCATTTCCACTATGTGCACTATGTCACGTGAGATATCACTGGTAGTGGTATTAGCAGTATATACACACTCTCAAGTAGCATTGTCACCCGGCTCTTGCTTGTCCGCAGCAATCTCATACTGGGCAAGCAAAGAAACAAGCATGACTGGAATTTCACTATACGCTATCATATGTACACTATCTTGTAGCAACCAGCAACCATGAAACCATGATACCACATCCTGCACAGCATACAATTCCTACCACACACATTTACTTGGCCGCTGGCTAACTTGTCGCTCTCTCTAATACCACCTCCAGTGGCTAGCAGCTACCTCGAGCAATCAAGTCCACCATCGAATTTCAGCCTGTCCAAAAACGTAAATAAAGGCAACAAAAACAACAATAAAAAAAAATTGTTTGTTTGTTTTCGTTTCTATCTTCAGAAAAATGGCAGAGCAAAGAAGCCTCAAGCAATTTTAGCTCTTTGCTACAAAGAAGAAAAGGGAAAAGTATCAAAAAGGAAAGCCTTTTTGATATATTTTTATTTATTTTTGTCATATAATACAGTTGATGAATGAATGTTGTTAATTAATGTAAATGTAATTTATATCAATCATCTCCAGCAATCTTCAACCATCATCGATTATCTTCCTGGTATCTCTCCATTCTGATATCCATCTGTTCTGATATCCGTTTTCTAGTATCCGTTTCTGATATCCTTCTGATATCCATATTTTTCATATCCATCTCAAGCCTCTCAGAGTGTCCATAATAATGGTCTTCAATAAACGTAGATTCCACTTGGCGTCCTCGGCCTTCGAAATCGTCTTCTTGTCGGGCGCACTCTTGTTCTTGTTCTTCATTGTGTTGTCTGGGTCTTCTAAGAACCCAAGCTTCCCATTGTCGAAATTTTATTTTGTTGAGGCAAACACCGCAAACATCACCAATGCTCCTTCTAAAACCAGATGGACATACTGGGGTTACTGTGAAAACGTCGACGGCAAGGTCAGAAACTGTTTGAATTCCGGGCCTGCCGTGCCTATTTCTCCTGTTAATAACTTTGGAACTGAGACTGGGGTCCCTCTGAACTTCATCAGCAACAAGGACACCTATTATTATCTCTCACGGTTCGCCTGGGGATGCATTATTGCCGCCCTCATTTTCACGGCTCTCACCTGGTTGTTGACCATTTTTGCCTCATGTTCCTTGCACATTAAGAGCCTTACTGCCATCTTCAGTTTCATCAATAATGTGTTGAATTTGGCCGGGTCTGCCTTGTACACCGCAGTGATTGTTCTCACAAAGAAACACTTCACAGGGGGCAAAATAGGTGCCTTTTTGATGGGCTTCCTTTGGGCTTCTGCTGCTTGTAATTTGCTTGTGTTATTATCCAGTTTTGGTTCTTGTGTTAGAGAATCATATCTCAGAGCCAAGGAGAATTACTACTTCGAAAAGAGCCAGGGACAAGCTAATGCTGCTGCTCCTCCTCCTAGTGCTGGAGTTGATCCTATTTCTCTTCATGATCCGGAAACTGGAGCCCCTGCAAATGAATCCATATATATCGATAAGCAGTCCAATTCTCCAGGTTCTTCATCTCATCCAAATCCATCCCATCCTTACGATCCTTATCCAACTACAGCAGGCCTTGATAACCAAAGCACTGGTCAGAATACTAACTCTAAATATGGAGGAATTAACTTCTTCAAGGTCAAAAGAAACAGAAAAGTAGATGAGGAATCCGAACTATAGACCCATAATCAACAAAAACAATCAAAAAAAGCAACAAACAAGAAATCATAATCACAAAAATATCAATATAATCAATCATATTACTATATTATATTACAATTATCTTCTTAATTCACTTTATACCAGTTCCTAATCTCCTCTCGACTCTTTTCAGTTTCTCAGTTTCTCAGTTTCTCAATTCCTCAATTCCTCAGTGTGTGTGTGTTTAATACCTTTTATTCTTTCTTGACGTTTTACTTTCTTCTTGCACAGATATTGTGTTGTACTTAATTGTATTATTTTGTATTGTAATATTAGCAATTATGGCCGTAGGCCATGATTGCGGCCGCAGTTGTAGAAGAGAAGTATATAGCCGTAAGTATGGCAGTAGGGCCATGAGACCCAATTGTAACCCTCTATGGTTATATTGCAGTCTTTTGTTCTGTATCACAACAATTGTGGAAGAGGACCTATATGAATGGCTCTGATTGTGGTCTTTCGTATGGCGAGGTCTTCTGCGTATAACCATAATTTGGTCTTCCGTATGACCAAGTCTATAGTTTCTGTGTCCATTATTACAGAAGGAAACTCCTATATCACCGTACTTGCGACCTCAATTCAACACCTCTTTTAAATAACCATTTTGTAGCCTTCTATTATAGAGCGACCATAATTAGAATATCTACAATTTAAAATCATGATCTAAGATCTATCTATATTGATTCTATAAGGAATAGTTGTAAGCACGTAAAGAAGTAAAACCGGTTCAAAAGAACAGAGAGCAGTTGGATATAATATCGATGGAGGTAAACCTAGCGCCTAAGCAAGCAAGAGATAATAAAAACACGACTGCATTGGAGCAATCTCAATCATAAAGCAACATCTATGAGAGATAACTCAACAACTCAGACGATATAAGCATAATAATAGTAAAAAAAAGAGGTCATAACATTGACTTAACTGGAGTCGTCACCCAAGAAACCCCAACTTTGTTCAAGAGTACCAGTCTTCCATTTCTCATTCCAAGCAGAGAATAAAGTGGTTTGGTCTTTGTAACTGTTACTCTTCAAAGCAGAGATGGCAGTGGATTGTTCAGATGAAGAAGTACTTCTATCCTGAGAGGCGGATGGCCATCCAGATTCAGTAATAAGAACATCGGAGGCATCAACACCACAAGCACTAGCCAAAGCTTTGACTTGGGTCTCAATAAATGAGCCAGCACTTGATGGTTCGACGCTGTCGTCAAAGTAAGCGTGTGCATTAGCAGCAACGAAGTCACCTTTACACAAATCAGTATTCTTGATGACAGTGGAGTAAACGTCAACTGCAGCAACTTTAGCACTCTTACCCTTAGCAGTCAAGTAGGCTTGAGCACCAGAAACATAAGAAGCCATTTGGGAAGCAGTGTAAGTACCATCGTTAACATGCTCATTACCGATGGTGATACCAAGGACTCTGTCCCAAGCATCACCAGCATCAACAGCTGAAATGATGGTATCCAAACCAGTTTCGTATTCAGATGGGTTGTAAATACCAATCAAAAGCTTGGTGGTAGAGTCGGAAACTGCAGCAGTAACGAGATCACAGTCAACATCGTACAATCTGATCCATCCGTAACCGTCCAAAGCCTTGAGGTTAGCAGAAAGTTCAGAGCTAGTCTTACAGGTACCACTGCTAGTGTATTGGGAGAAAGCAACACCAATTCCAGAACCAGAAATTCCAGATGAGGATGACGAGGATGATGAGGTAGATGAGGATGACGATGAGGTAGAAGTGGAGGAAGCAGAAGCAGAAGCAGCTGCAGAGGTAGATGAAGAAGAGCTGGAGGCTTCAACTGCTTTCTCTTGGATGACAGCTACAGTGGAGGTAGTGGCAGCAGCAGTAGTAGTGGAGGCTACAGTAGTAGCAGCAGCAGCTGCTGCAGAGGTGGTGGTACCACCGTAGTTAACAGTGTTCCAGTTGATGGTGTTCCAGTTGACACCAGAGAGATCGTAATCAGTTGGAAGAGCACCTGCGTTAGCAAGGTCAGCCATTGCGGCAAGCAAAGCGAATGCGACAGTTTTAGAGAAAAGCATTTTGATTGATGGTATTAATAAATAGTTGATACAATAGCTGAAATTATTGTTGATTAATTGATGGTATCGTAATGAGCCGAAATAAAATCGTGAATGAGTGTGTAACTGGGTGATTTATAGAGGTGATTAATCTGTATAATAGGCGACTGACTTCTGTTCTATAGGTCTAAAGAAGGGCAATCGGATAAAATAAGAGTATAAAGGAGTGAATACGTCTATAAAGAACTAGTTGGTTATTGTGTGATGATGTATAAGAGTAGAATAAGAATCATAACAGCTACGGTATCATGCACTCAAATCTACAGGAAATCTTGTCATCTTATATACTGGCTTTGGCTTAGCTGAGGTCTATGGATCCATCATTGGGGTATGTTAACTGGTGGATGTATCAGAAATGTCTGTTTGGAGTAGACATGTACCTGAAAGTTTAATTTTAACTAGTAGTAACAGAGGATCTACCGTAGATACCGTCGATTGCGTCCTGCCTATAACACGCTGGAGGCTGGTAATCAACCCTCCATACAATATAGACGCAGCTATTCAAACAGGCTTTTTGGTGGATACCTGCTTACCATCACTGGTGTAGTTCGTTCCTAAGTAACTAGCCATGGGGGCTTGATAGCCTTGATCTATGGGTGCATACTTGCATCCGAGCTGCAGGATGGATTTTTGGGTTTTCGCAGAATTACCCTGTCTACAGGCAAATTTCAGTTCTGAATGGAAAATTTCAGTGTGTTTGAGGTTGAAATTTAAAGGAGCTGTCGCCAATGTTGCCTGAGCCCTCTTGTGAAGGGGCTTCTGGAGATCACAAGAAACATGGAATCAGCGGCTTAGGAACATGATGTATAACAACAGTTTTGTGGATTTCTCTTCCCAGATGTTTTATTGGATGCACACATGTATAGACTTTGTATAGACTCTGATAGGTTTACTCTGATAGTTATATTGTGATGAGTAAATTGTGGTACCATACAATTGTATACACATCTCAGTTGTGGTTTGTGGTTTAGATAAAGGACGCAGGCATGGCTATCGAAATGACTCCCCGAAAGCGTGTCTGCCTAGATCTTTGGGATAAAACAGTACTCTTCCTCGTTCTGGATCAGAAATAAGGTAGTTGAGCGTGGTAATCACATTTCCATACTTGAGGGTAGAAACTTTATGTTCCCAAGGAACAGGAATGTGTCTGATACAGGTTAAAAAAGAGCCTTATTAGGCTTAGTAGGAGGGAAAAACGACGGGAAATTTTTTTGCACTATGTAAAATTGGTAGGCGTATTGTTTTTTCTGTTTTTTCCCAACATGAGAAGATCTGCAAAGAATTAATCGAATTTGCAAATCCTTGGAGTCAAAGAAAGATTAAAGGACAATGAGAATACAATACATAAGCCTTGCTTGGAAATAATATCCAACAGTTTCTTTCCCGGCTCGTTTGAGAAGAACTTGGTTCCTGGTGACTTTTGATGTAGAAATAGAACTGCTACTCCTGCTCCATTAGTGGTTACTAAGAAGCGAAACATGGCTCGCTTTTTTTTAGTTTAATGTAGTATAGTATACCAGCCTGCTATTTCTGCAGATTACACATACGCATCTATCTGTACTTTTAGAGCTGTCTATGATTTGCGAGGGTAGAAAACGATTTCTGATTCCAGAGCGAGGTGATTAAATAGTCTGAGACAACTATACAAACTAAGCACAATAGCATTTCTCTTCCCATTAGTGTATCTGTTGAATTAGGTAACAGGAACTTGACAAAATGTCGTAATTAATGTAGCCCCAGTAAAAGCCTACAACATATAAGAATTATTATTACTCTGAGCGAGATCATTGAAAAGCAGTCACATATATTGACGAGCTACAGTAAGTAAATAGCAAATAGTAAATAACTAAGAGTTAATTGAGTGGAATTTCTAAAACAAAAGAACAAAAGCATGTATAAGTAAATAATAGAAAAAACAATAGAGGAAAAAAAGAGCACTGCCTAACACCAGGCATTGTAAAGTCTGTACCACCACGGTCTGGAAGCGATGTATGCTTTCTCTTCGGCAATCTCTTGTTTCAACATATCCATATCCAAGACTTTTCTGCCTGTGTCCAAGTCAATCTTATCTAACTTCACAAACACTGTAAAATCTCTCTTCCATATCATGTAAAAGAAGTAGAAAGCAATAATTACTGGCACAGTCAAATAAGCTTCAAAGAAACTTTCTCCAGTGGCTTTTGGGTGTGGATTGTCTGCCGTAGCTAATGGGAACGCAGCTATCCAGAACTGAGCAGCAAGAACTAAGCAAAACCCGATAGCACCAATGATCGAGCCAATAATTCCTGTTTGTGAAGTAAACGGTAATTCATCAGTAGAACGGCCTTGTTTCTTAAGAGCTAATCTGAATATCACATGGCATGCACAAGCAGAACCCCAAGTAAAGATAGAGGACAATCCAGAGATGGCCAACATCCAGTCAAAAATTGTACCTTGATCCTTATAGGCAGCCAAGAAACATAACAACCCAAAAGTCAAACTTACGGCTGTGGCAATAATAGGTCTTCCTCTTCTATCAATGTAAGCCAACCATTTTGGCCCAAATCCCTGTTGGGACAATGAAACTAATGTTCTTGAGCAACCGAAGGTAGAGGAGTTACCCACTGATAACACAGCAATCAAAATGACCACATTGAACACCGAAGGCAAACCAGAAATACCGGCATTTTTGATAGAAATGACAAATGGCGAAGCAGCAGCATCATAGGAGCTTCCGCCTAAATTCTTCTCGGTATATGGAACCAATAATCCAACTAAGAGCAAACAAACAATATAGAAAATCGAAATTCTCCAGAACACCTGTTTAGCAGCCTTTGGCAACGACTTTCTTGGATTATCGGTTTCGGCTGCTGCTAAAGCCACTAACTCGGTACCAGCAAACGCGAATGCAGCTGTCACAAACACAGAGCATAAACCTTTGAATCCATGGTTGAAAGCTCCAGGGTTATGCCAGTATCTTCCTCCGATGTATTCCTTGTTTGGGCCACCACCGCAAACCAAGATGATTCCCAAGAAAATGTATCCCACAACAGCAGTAACCTTGATAATAGAAAACCAAAACTCAGCTTCACCATATCCTTTAACACCAAAAATATTGATGCATACAATAAGCACATAAAAAATTGCAACCCAGGCTGCAGAATTTATCGTATCGTTCCAATACTGAATCACCATCGACGCAACAACCAATTCCAATGGCAAGACGATCAACCACTGCATAGCATAGTTCCAACCCATAGCAAAACCCCATGCAGGAGAAATGAATTGTGAGTTATAAACAGCGAAAGCACCGGAAACAGGGAAAGCAACTGCAAGCTCACCAAGAGCCTGCACAGTAACAAAGATAAACACACCAATGATCGCATAAGCAATCAAAACTCCGGCTGGACCACCAGTTTTCAAAGACTTTCCGGAACCAACAAAAAGACCAGTTCCAATAGCACCACCAATAGCAATCATCTGAAGATGACGGTTCTTTAAGTCTTGCTTCAATGGTGCCTTAGCGGTTCTTTTGACGATTTTCTCCTGCTCGGTCATATTTGGATCATCATCAAACTCATCTTCGGCTTCTTTGAAATCATCAATGAATCTACGAAAGAATCCTTTACGCTCCGTTACGGAGTAAGGAGTAACCTCTGTGATATCCTTTTCTGCCTCTAAGTCAGAATTTATTTTCTTCTCAGACATTATGCTATATTATCAATATCGAAATAAGAAATTAAGGTAGTATGTTAGATCAAATCAAATCAAAGTACAGTAAATGGAATAACAGCAAACCTACTTCAAATGGACGAAATCAAAGTATTTATATATATTGGAATAGCAAGGCAAACTGGAGCAAGATACATTATCACGATAAAAATACGTCCCATGCAGTTGCAGTTTAGAATACATTAATTTTTGACAGCACACTGTGGCGGGATGGCTCTGAATTTCCCTATCGTAAGATAAGCTACTATTCTCTCGAATTTAGTAGAGTAAAATGGGGGTGCGGGCCGTAGATAACGTAGTAAAATGTCTTGTCATGCAAAGTTTGTAGTGATCAATGTTGAGGAGAGCAATGCCAAGATGCATAAAAATCTATATGTATACACATATGTATGGTGAGCCGTTTGATTCTCTTGGAAACTCTTTTTTTTTTTGCCCAATCAACTATTTGTTATTAGCGGTCACTATAATATTGAGACTGTTGACTTGGTGCAGCTGGTACTGTCTGCTAATTTTTGTTGCGTGAGTGTCCCATTGAATACTATAGAACGGTTCATGGGACCATTATTATTTGTTAGCTGTGTTAAGTACCAGCCATTGACTACGACTCGGAAAAATTGTTACAGTATGTATTACTGGCCTTCTATGTATTTTGTGGGGTAGTTGTGTGTGTTTGGTCCCCTACTTTTTAATAATATTATTTATGCGTTTCAAGTGTTTTCTCTTGAAGCTGTTTTGATGCCTCTTGAAGTTAAAAAGGGAAGATGATGCTGAAATAGGTGCTTTAGAATGTATCATCAACCAGGTGTCAACGAGCGGAGAACTTTGGGTAAATATCAAAGGCTATGTAGCTGGCGGAACTTTATTGGCAGTTTTCTTCCCAAACTTTAAGCTTGGCAGGTGCGGCAATAACTATTTGCCAATAGTTATAGGTTAAAAGGAGCTGGCCTGGAGCAACTATTTAGCAGTCGCCAACAACCGTTTGGATGTTTATTGCTACTACAGGTTCTGGAAAGACGGAAGTGGGGCTTACAGACGGATTTTGTTTGTATCCATTAATACCATTCCGTCACTACTTTTACTACTGATATGAATGGGTTTAAAAAACCTCACCAATTGGTTTATTCGTTATCTTCTTTTTTTAATGAATTGATAACGAACTTGTGATACTCCCTTTTGAAAATTATACTTGGAATACCAAGAGAATATGGTTGTTATCAGCACTGATAAGAGTATTCGAGAAGGAAGGGCGACTTTTGTAAGGTGGTACAGTCTTGGTACGAAAATGGGGGGAGGGGGTGGAAAAAAGTCGGGCCAAGCTTATTAGAATTTCAAAAGAAATGACCATTTCTGTATTGTTGGGACAGTTGTAGCGCCTCATCTTCTCTTCTTTCTCGGTGAGGGTTGTAGCATTTAATTTTCCCGCGGCAATTGTATTTATTTATGTCATCGTTTTGTCACATTTTGTATGGACAATAGCCCGATTATATGGTACATTGTCCAAACTTAGAAATGGAGTACTACAAAGTTGAGTCTAGAAGGAATGGTACTTCGCGGGGACGGTCTATAGCTGGCCAGGATAAACAGGGGAACGGTTTCGTACAGAATTGTTATAGGAACACTAGAGTATATTAAGAGATTCGTCAATACAGGTTTGACTTGAATAGAATTGATTATTACATCATATACTCCCTACATACAGTAATGGAAAAATGGGTAACATTGACAACTAATAAATCAATACGGAGTTTATTTTTATACTAATATTTATGTATTTATTTTTTGTTGTGTTGTCTCAATTAAACAATAGTCAAAGCAATAATTAACACGCAATATGAAGCACAATATTAAGTAAAATAATAATAAAAAACAATAAACATCCCTTGCCCACTCACTTCAGACAACTAAACAAACACCAAAATACGCCGTTACTATATAAATAAACTCCAATACTCTCCACCTACCACTATCTCCAAAACCACCCAGATGTTGGAATCCTCGCCAAATATCTGCATGAGACTAAACGCCGCTTCCGAAAAAAAAAAAATAATCGGAAAAATTTTTCTCCGATCGGAGTGGGTCGGCTCGAATCAAAGCTATCGGATACTGGCCTCTTCAGGCATCGTTGTCTGCAGGTATCATGAAGAAAAGACCACCAAAAATATCCATGAAAAAGTACCGGCTACTAAAATGATACACTTTCCGCGGAGTTAGCCGCAAGCAGCGAAACCAATACCAAGTTCACTTGATTCTCGCCCGGATAATCCTCGAATTATAGTTGATCACGCTTCCCCAGACTAAACCCGCTGTAATAACCTAGATTACCCACCAAGTCACATGAACTGGCCCATAAGTAGCCGTTACTTCCCCCAGGCATCCGCTATCGCAAAACTTTAACCGCATTTTGACTCACATTCGCTGAGCTGGACATCGAAACCCGCCCACTGGGCCTCGCTTATATGCGTAATGCCCACTCCGGCTTCCCAGATCAGGAACATCTTAACGGGAACTTTTCTCGGTTTCCTCAATTGATACACCCTGTGGGTTGTGGGTATACTATAATATTAGGTTTTCCAGCATCTCCGCTATAGGATGACTAATTTTTCGAGTGCACAAAGTGAAAAATACAGGTACTTTTAGATTTCAGCCATAAAATGTTTAACATAAATTGACATTGATTTCTGCCTTTTTGTCCCTTCTGAGGTGTAGCTTAGATACATAGTAATGGATGTCCTTTCTGCCCGGTAACTCATTTATACACTACAAAACATTTGGACTGAGTATTTCCATAGAATCACCTGATATACTGACATACTGCTATAATGACCGCTACTGCTGCTGCATCCAAACCACTTTCCAAGAACTTGGACTACCATCTCTCTAAAGAGGCTCTTGGACGTCAAGAGTCGCCTTTGAAGACTGCATTCAAATACTATGGGATCCCGGATTTGGTCTTCTTAGGTGGTGGTTTGCCTTTACCAGATTACTTCCCATGGAACAAGATCACTGTTGAATCACCAGCTCCTCCATTCGAGAACGGTATAGGGTACCTTCCTAAGACCGAGGAAGAGCAAACAATCAGTGTGATCCACAAATCGCCAAGTTTGGCCACTCCTGAGATAGATGTCCCATTGGCTCGTTCCTTGCAGTACGGACATACTGCAGGACAACCTGAATTGCTTAACTTCCTTAAAAAACATACCGAAATTATTCACGGTGTCCCATACGAGGACTGGGACATTGTAGTCAACTGTGGTAACACCCAGGGATGGGACAATGTCTTACGTAACTTCTGTGCCGATGGTGATACTATTTTGGTTGAGGAGTTCACTTTCTCCAGTTCTCTTGAGGCTGCACGTGCCCAGGGTGTCGTTGCATTCCCAGTCCCTATGGATGAGTTCGGAATTATTCCATCAAAATTAAGCCACTTGTTGGAAAACTGGGTCGGTCCAATGCCAAAGTTGTTGTACTCGATTCCTACTGGTCAAAACCCAACCGGTTCTTCGTTGACCAATGAACGTAGAGTCGAGATCTACAAGCTTGCTCAAAAATACGACTTCTTGATTATTGAAGACGAACCTTACTACTTCTTACAGATGGAAACATACACAAAAGATGTTGCTGCACGTGCTGGAAAAGCCGTTAATGACCACGATGCTTTTGTTAAGGCCTTGGTTAAATCTTTCCTCAGCATTGATGTTGATGGAAGAGTCTTGAGACTTGACTCTTGCTCTAAGACTTTGGCTCCAGGTACAAGAATTGGTTGGATCACTGGTAGAACAGGCTTTATTGAGAGATTCGTAAGACTTCAGGAAGTTTCTGCTCAAAACGCCTCTGGATTCTCTCAATCTATTGTTAGTGGTACCTTGAACAGATGGGGCCAAAGTGGATATCTCGACTGGTTGATCAAGATGAGAGCTGAATACACTCATAAAAGAGATGTCACTGCCGATGCTATTGCTAAGTACTTCCCTCAAGAAGTGGTGGAGTTTTTCCCCCCAGTTGCTGGAATGTTCTTCACTTTCCATATTGATGCTGCAAAACACCCTGAATTTAAGTCCAAATACAACAGTGATCCATTGAAGGTCGAGGCTGCGATTTTCGAAACTGCTGTTGAGGTTGGCTCTCTTATGATTCCAGGATCCTGGTTTGTTGCTAATGGCCAGACCAAGCCACCTCAGCCATCTGAAGCCACTGGTGTTAATACTGATATTTTCTTCAGAGGTACCTATGCTGCTGTTCCATTAGATGACTTGGTCAAGGGTCTTGAGAGATTCGGGTTGGCAATCAAGAAGGAATTCCAGCTTGTTTAAGGTGTACATATCTAGACAATTTTTATCGTGATTATAGCATTTTTTTTTATCTCTTATTCTTTTCACTTTCCAGGAGACTCTACTTTTCTCAAATCAACAGGCGTGATTATGTGGCTTGTCGGTAGGCAACTCTAATGGATATTATAGATCTCGGGATGCTAGAAATGGTGTAGGGAATCTGTAGAATGATACTATTAGGCCCACAACAGTGGATCCTGTCGTATGTAAGGGTATGCAGCATTTGCATAACCAATATCCTTATCGTCTGAATTACTGTAATAACCCCTCTTTCTCTTTAGGTCACAGCCTCACTCTTATTTCTCATTCCATTGTTTTCTTATTATCTCATCTATTGTTTGTTCACCCTCCCAATTGCTTGTCTACCTTCCCAATGGGTTGTTTTCTTTCTCTTCGTGCCCCTTTCCCAGTCATAAGAGCCACTGGATTGCTCTATATAAGAGGAGAATTCCCAGCAGTTTCCCACAGACGAGAGAAATATGAACACTATATATCCTATACTTAAGAGTGCCTCATTCATAACTCTCATATTACCGGAACAATACCTGTTATCACTATTCCGATTTTCGCAGAGACATATTTTTCACCCTTAATACATTACAATACATTACAATACATTACCTTCTTCAATACACTGTAACCCAGACATTTAGACCCTCATATATTCTTATTTGTTTCAATAATGACCTCGATTCATGATTAACGGGTCTTGGAAATGCCAACGGAGACAATCGTCGACTAATAATACCAGCAACAATAGCCCCTCATGTTGAATCTTGCCTATGGTTATGAGCTGAAATTTCGTTGTGGAACTGGAAAAAAAAAACAGACGAGAAATATAACGGCTATACATAATACATGATATCATCACATCCTAATAGGAGAACCTTATTAGAATCGAATTGAATCTAATCGAATCGGATCGAACCAAACCGAGATAAACCACCACCCAATAGCATCCAGAATGAAGATCATGAAATTACCGTGGCTTTGCCACGAGGAACAGAGGAAGAAATTCGAGATATATTCCATGAGCATCACCTCGGACGGGTCACGTTTAGCGTCTGGAGGACTTGATGGCCAGGTCAGAATATGGTCAATTGACACGATATCCAAGTTTGCCCAGCTCAACACGGACTCAATTGTGAAGAAGGATAAGAAAAACCCACGTAATTTCGTTATAAGTGATGTTTTCAATGAGAAAATCAATGGTGTTGAGATTCCAGACAAATCATTATGTCGTCCTCTTTGCAGCATGGCAAGACATTCAGGGGCAGTCACTACAGTTCTGTTCTCGCCCTCTGGGACATATTTGGCTACGGGTTCGGACGACAGAGTGGTATTGATTTGGGAAAAGGACGAGGAATACAATTCTGCGTCAAGACCTAAAGGGTTTGGCGAGACGGAAACCGAGCTTGAACATTGGACGGTGCGAAGAAGATTGGTTGCTCATGACAACGATGTTCAGGACATTGCATGGGCGCCTGACTCAAGCATTTTAGTGACGGTTGGTCTTGATCGGTCGATTATTATCTGGAACGGGTCTAATTTTGAGAAGATCAAGCGGTTTGATTTACATAATTCGCATGTGAAAGGTGTTGTGTTCGATCCTGCAAACAAATACTTTGCTACTGCGTCAGATGATCGCTCGGTGTTGATTTTTAGATACCATAAAACCACGTCATCCAATGAAATGACGTTTTCAGTCGAACAGAAAGTCACAAAGCCTTTCAAAACGTCGCCCTTGACGACGTATTTCCGTCGATTGTCGTGGTCGCCTGACGGTCAGCATATCGCAGTTCCTAACGCAACAAACGGCCCAGTTACTTCGGTAGCAATCATAAACCGTGGTGATTGGAGCACTGACGTTAGTTTGATTGGACACAGTTCGCCTTGTGAAGTGGCAAGTTTCTCGCCACGTCTTTTCAAACTAGGCGATGATGATGACAAGAAGAACCAGAAAGTATGCACCATTGTGGCCACTGGTGGCCAGGATAGAGTGCTTGCTGTCTGGAACTCGTCATCTCCAAGACCGTTGCTTGTTGCCAACGATTTATGTTTCAAAACAATCACTGACTTTGCCTGGTCGCCCGACGGACGAACGTTGTTTGTAAGCTCCCTTGATGGGACCATCACCACGATCGTTTTCGAGGCTAATGAATTGGGTCAGGAAGTCCCTATCGAGGAAAACGACACGTATCTTCACCGTTACGGTGCTGATCGTGAAAGCGTTGTGTTCCCTGAAAGTGTGATGCAATTGACGTTGGAAGAGAAGGCTGAAAATGAACGAGATCCTGCTATTGAAAAGCACATGAATAGATTAATGCAAGTAACGAAAAAGAATAATAACAACAGCGTCCTTGCGCCCAAGAAAAGAGTCGAACTATCCTCTTCCCCTGGGCCCAAGAAGGCTGTTTCTAAAGTAACCAAGCCAGTGAATGTGTTACCTGTGCGGAAAATTAACCAAAAGGTCCGGATCACAAAGGACGGCCGTAAAAGAGTGGCACCTACATTAATGTCTTTAAGTAGTGGAACTACAGCTAAAAGCGGAGACGAATTTGCCAAAAATGGGTCCACATCAGTGGACCAATTCACAATGAGTCTGAAAGACCATCTGCGACTCAAGAAAACCGAACGCGAGCTTCTATCGCATTCTTTGTATAGAATACCGCGAGGCGGGATCAAGAGTGTGGTGATGGGAATTAACGAAAGAAAGGATACGTCTCAGAATAATGAAGAAGAGAACTACGAAGGAGTTGGTAGCAACAATGTTAACAATAATAATCATGCTCATAATAGCCATTCAAATAACAGCAGTTCCAGTAAATCAAAGAAAAAAGCTGAGAAGGCTTATCCCGATTATTTGTCGGATATTGTCAACATGTCGATTCAGTCTATCATGTTGGCCGACAGTTCTAACGATAACTCAAGAAACGAACAGTCGTTAGTTGCGTTTTCAGAGAACGACCGAAACGCATCAATGGGGAAATCCAAGTATTTCCTCCATATACAAAACAACTACGAGTTTGATAGAGATAATAAGGTAGACAGGCAGTTTGATTGTTTGCCCTCAAGAATAATCAGTGTTGATATGAAGGGAAAACAACTCTTTGAGATCTTCTTGCCGTTCTCCATAATAAACTGTGTGGGGAACGAGCAATTAAAGGCATGGATTCTTGTCGATGACAAGGGATCCATCTACATGGTATCTTTTCATGGAAAGGTGATTCGACCTCGTATTGAGATCGGGTCAAAAATATGTGTGTTGAAGAACTTCAAACACTTTTTAATGGTTATCACATATACGGGGTTGGTGTACTTGTGGGACATCAATACATTTAAGAATATCATGGATTCAGTTTCTTTGGCTCCAATATTGAACGTCTCTGAAGTTCTGCTAGCGTTTGACGGTGGATGTGCTAAAAGCAACGAGCAGACAGAAGTCAAGCTTCAGAAGTTAGAGAATTTCAAGGCCAGAGTCACGTTTTGTGAGTTGAATTCGGTAGGGCTTCCTATTTTGGTTGTTAACAATGGGGAGAAGTTCACCTGGTCGCCGGATCTTTTTACGTGGGTGAATGTTCTGAATAACTGTGATTATTCGCTTCTTGAGGAGAGGCCCTAACCATTACTGCTGTGTAACTTTGTAGGTCTCTATGAGCCTATGAGCCATTTGACGCACCGCTCTACGAGCATCTATGTACCACTCTATGTATTATAATTTTGATGTTATATTCTTATTTGCTGTAAGTTCGGTAATCATTGTAATTACTCTATATATACATATATACTGTTTAATGAATAATGCCAGCATGCTCTACCTCAACCATACCGTCTTTCATATCCGCTACTATATCCTCTGATCGGTTCTCAGGACGTATTCCCCCAATACTAACATACGGGTCTGTCAAACCTCCAACTAATATCCACCTAAATACCTTAAAATCCCTCCCTCTCCAAGGCCGCCTAAGGAATACCTCCTTCCTAATATGATGAAAAATGAAATTCAAAAAATGAAAATCCAAAACGGTGTTCTTTTTCAGCTTCCAACCTCACTTTCCATCAAACCAACAACAACCTTCTCTCCACTTACTATTGTTATTTGAACATCCTTCTGTCCTTTGGCACATTCCTCGACATTCCCTGACCACAGATCGGCATCCTTGTTAATTCGGCCGTTATTTTCTTTTCTTTCGGACATGAGGTATGTGATTTTATAAAGACGTAAATATAAATATCGAGACCCGAATACTAACGCGTCCTCCATATAGCAGATTCGTTCGTTCATCAAAATATAGACACGTCTTCGGACAACCAACCAAGAGAGAGTTCTGCTATGATAATCTCAAGGTCAGCAAAAATGCTTGGGACTCTAACTTGATCAAAGCCAACTCTAAGTATATTGCTGTTAACTGGGACACTGCTGCTGGTGGAGCCTTTGCCGTGGTTCCATTGAATGAAGTCGGAAAGGCCCCTGACATCATTCCCTTATTCCGTGGTCACACCGGACCTGTTTTGGACACAGACTTCGATCCGTTCGACAACCAACGCGTTGCCTCGTCATCTGATGACGGTAGAATTGCTATCTACGACATCCCAGAACATTTCAGTCTTCATAACGTCGATGCCGATGGCGAGGTTGTGGACGTGGCTCCTGTCAAGAAATTGACTGGCCACACCAGAAAGGTGGGCCATATCAAATTCCATCCTCTTGCTAAAGATATTCTTGTGAGTTCGTCACACGACTATTCGGTTAAAGTTTGGAACGTCAGCACAGGTAAATGTCTCTTGACCATCCAACACAAGGACTTGATCACTTCATTCTCGTTCAATTATAACGGAACTAAGATCTGTACTGCTTCTAGAGACAAGAAGCTTAGAGTGTTTGATTTACATACTGGTGAGCTTTTGCAAGAGGGTAACGGCCACCAGGGCTCCAAAAGCGTACGTTGTGTCTGGATGGGCAGAAACGACAGAATCGCCACCACCGGGTTCTCCCGGACATCTATGCGTCAGATTGCTGTTTGGGATGCCTCTGATCTTGCTAAAGGCCCTATTGGTGGGTTCTATTCTGTTGATTATTCCTCGGGGATTTTGATGGCTTTCTACGATGATTCGAGCAATTTGTTGTTTGCAGCCGGAAAGGGTGATGGGAATATCCGTTACTACGAGTACACTGCCAAAGATGACTCGTTGTTCGAGCTTGATCAGTACAAATCGAGCGATCCACAACGTGGATTTGCCGTTGCTCCTAAAAGAGCGGTTGATGTTAAGCATAACGAGATCGTAAGAGGATACAAAACCTCTAAGGATCTTATTATCGAGCCTATTCAGTTCATATGTCCAAGAAGATCCGAGATTTTCCAGGCTGATCTTTATCCAGACGCCCCTGCAGGGCTTCCTGCGCTAACTGCCGAAGAATGGGCCGCCGGAAAGACCGTAGATGGCCCTATATTGTTCAATATGGAGTCTCTTTACGATGACGAGGTGGAAACTGCAACCCATGCCACTACTGCTGCTGATTTGGCGGTTTCTGAGACCCTTTCTACTCCTGCTTCTCCACAACCCGTTGTCAAGTCGCCTACAGTTGCTCCTGCAAAGGCTGCCGAAGAAACGTTACCAAAGGGCTACCAGGCTCCTAAGGGCGGAATTGATGCCTTGCTCGAAAAGAACGAGGTCAATAGTTTGCTTCAAAAGGCAGAAGACTTGGATACAAAGAATGACGTTAAGGAACGCAGTGGCTGGGACGACGAAGACGATGAGAATGACGATTTCAAGTCCGAATTGAAAACAACTGACGAACCTGCTAAGACTATTCCAAAACCTACGTCTTCGTTAGCTCCAAAGGAGATTTCCAGACCTCCTCCTCCACAGGAGCTTAAGAAGGAAGGCGTTAAAGAAGAGCCAGCTGTTGCCAAGAAAGAGGTCAAGGTGGAAGTCAAAGAAGAGCCTAAACAGGAACAAAATGGTGCCGCTAAGGCCCCTGCCACTAAAGGCGGGGCTACATTAAAAGGAACCGTAGAGAAATTGGCCAATTTGGTGGATAAATTAGAATCCCATATTGCTACTTTAGAGTCCAACATTGAGTCGAAAGATATCAAACTCGAGGCATTAGAGGCCAAAATCGAGCTTCTTTTGAAGAAGTAGATTATCTACTGTGTGTATCATCATTATCATCATCGTTACTGATCTTGTGTGTTTATTATTTTTTTAAGCCATTGTACCATTTTCTTCTTGAATAGCCAATATATGACGTCCAGGACTATGAATAGGTTTGTGTAGACAACAGGCTATGGGCTTTGAGATATGTGAATTGCTTCGTAGTAACACAAGGTAAAGACTATATCAACAAGTGGGCTGTTTATGACATCGTTGATACTCTGATACTCTTCAAATCGACAGTAACTCTAATTTATCTTTCCCGTTACATTTACAATGCATGTCTTCCGAAGATGTGGAAGACACAGGCCTTTTCCCCATGCCATTCTCTAACCTATTCATCATCACCTTCTACAACCATCAATACAATAAACTACCGTTTCTATGATAATCAACAATATAAAACATGTATACATCTACATACATCTACATACCCATAGCACTAATACTAACTAATACTAATACTAATAAAACAGCAACAAAAACATTCGTAAGACAACCCCTCCACTAATCCTTTCCTTCCTTTATCAACTCATCAATAATCTCCAAAGGCGACTTCCCATTAGCAAGCTCCTCTTTAACTTTCTGCCGCTCCTTCTCTTCATCAACCTTCTCTCCACTTTCGTCAACAATCATCTTCTCCTGGGTTTCTACCAAAAGCTCTTCCTTCAACTGTTCGTCCAAAGGCTTGGCAGCTGGTTTAGCAGCTTGGGCTGGAATATCATTCTGTCCTGCCTTAGGCAAAGGCTTTTTGAACTTGTTATTGTAAGTCATTTCTGGCTTACCGTTCTCGTCTAATTTGACCTTTTGGTCAGAGTTTGGGTTCTCTTTCTGGACCTCCAATTCTGGCAATTTCTGTTTCTGTTGCTGTTGCGGCTGCTGCTCTTTCACCTCGTCTTCTTCTGGGGGAAGCGGATTATTGGCTATAAAATTTTCATGGTCTCGAACCCTAGGGTTCTGACCAAACCCAGAAATATCTATGTTGATTTTAGGCTTTGGATCGTCACTATATAAGTTCCAGTTGGTGGAGAAAAGAGGATTAATATCAAAGACAGGAAGTGGATGTGCTTCTGTGTTGAACACCACTTCATCCAAAGGACACACCTTTTCGTCGTCTTCAAAGAGCAAAAACAAGTACTTCAAAGTCTCTGCAAGCCAAAAAGACTCCATATTGTCCCTGGTGGTGAATTCTTTGTCCTTATTGACGTTGTTAATCGACGTGTATCCGCCTCCATTAGGATCTTTGGTGTATTTTACGAAGTTCTGAAAGATTTCCCATCCCCATTCACGGTAAATAGGGTCTTTAGTTATTCTATATAACACAAACAAACTCTCTACCGTTTCAGGTCTTTGTAAATTGTGCGCATCAGCAGGCTTGATGATGAAGTCCTTGTCCTTACTGGTATCTGTGTTGAAGACTACAATCTCCGGGGCCAAACCGGTAGCTGTCTTGTTGTACATCATGTAGCATGATTTAGTTAGCTCTTTAGCAAGATTCAAGTCATCATTTCTTGAACTGGTCCAAAGACGGGTGTTTTTGTATGTGTTCAAGTCCATGCCGTCTGTTGCGCCTAATGCCAACAAACCACCATAGAAACACACTAAATGGTCCATTTTATTAGAGAATTCGCCATTAAGTCCATTGTCGTACTCGCCAAGGAACGTCAATCTGTTTGGATGCGACTTTTTAACAAGATGCTTCTTAACTCCGTCCACAGACTCACGGTACATCCGCAAGTAGATGGACTCCTTGGTCTGCAAGTACTGTTTCAAGAGATACTCATAATAAGAGTCGCCTCTTGAGCCCATACGGATGGTGTTACCTTGAAACATCCCGTTGGAAGGACGTATATAAATCGGCACTAGCCCGTCCTTGGGCTTGTTCTTGTTGTAGAGCACCTCCATGACCTTCTCCACCTTGTCCCAATACATCTTTTCTCCTGTTAACTTGGCAAGGTATTTATACTCCAACTGGATGGTAGTGACTTCTGCCGTGGAAGAAGGCCCATTATGAGGCTGCACACCCTCTCCTGAATGCAAATTGACATTACTGTATGGAATCAACGAAGGGGTGTCAAAAGCACCCATCATTCTGTTACCCAACTCTGTGGCTCTATCTAAATACAAGTCATCTTTGGTCAAATAATATGTAGACAACAAGCCCCCAAACATACGAATGGTTGTCTCAAAAAAACTCACATTGTCGTCAACGTCATAATCGAGGTCGTTTTTGACCCATTCACGTGCATGTGCGAGTTCTTCGGTCAAATTCATAAGGGCTAAAGTGTCTAGAGCATCAACAATGATCCATCCCAATGGTTTAGGGCCCATATTTTCACCCTTTTTGCTGCTTGGGTGGTACACATCCTTTCCCCAGGCGTACTTCTCATAGGCATTAAACGATTCCTTGAACACCTGTTTGACCTGATCCTGTCTATACTTGGTGACATCTGTATCGACTAGGGGACCGTTCTTTGAGCTGCCGCTCAAAAACAAGTAGTACACCAAGTAGATGAACGCCGAGGCAACGAACGCTCTGCTCAACATCTTCTTTCTCTTATGAGGAGTTCGCCAGTGAAGAAGTAAAGTTCTGTAAATATGGAAGCCTGAGGAACTGAACCCTTGTAGTTGCGGTTTGTCTTTATACAAAGGTAGTACGTTATGATTCGCGGCTTGAGGGTGAGGTTTCCAATGGTTATCCATTATAGACAACAAAGACAACAGCTCTTGTTATGAGGAGCACAAAGCATGAATTTTCTGTTATTTTTGGTATTGAGTTTGTAGAGAGAGGCTGATAATTTTTTAAATTCTTCTGTTCTTATTCTTTGGCTTTTAATTCTTTTTTGGAGGTGAAAAATTGGGGTCTGTTTTAGGTTAGGCGGTGGTTTGTGGTTGATTTATCTGTTGGTAGTACGCTAGTGGAGACATATTAGGGAGTGTGGAGGATGTTTGGGCCTTATTTTGGACGGGACCAGGTGTCTACCATTGAAATAGTGGTTCTTCAAGTAACATGTTCAGTTGGTTACGCCCATGCATACGACCTATGGATGAAGAGAACACCTATGCTAAGGCGGATTTTTTTCCATCTTCGGTCATGTGACATGCAGAGGATTTCAACATTGACAGATGCATAATCCTTATGCAGCCAGAAAATATGGATACAACATGCAAATACAAACAAAAATGCAGAAACAACGCATTTGGCTTTGCAGGCGCTTGTTCTGCAAACGCCAGGCGCATGGACTATGATTAGCTCAGGATTGAACTCGTCAGTCATACCTTTTAAATATGTGAGTTGTTGGCGATATTAACGCCTCTGCTCACAGATTTAGCAGATTGTGGTGTGATGTTATATCATCTTGAAATCTAAACCAGTCTTATACATTTGCCGTCTCCAATCAGTAATCAAAAAGAAACCCTAACGGATCCATTATAAGAGTCTGGAATCGTTTTTTTTTGTAACTTAACACGCACACGTGATATCTCATGCATCCTCGGCCATATATTTTTCACAAAAAACTACGGCAAAAAGAAAACCTGGGAGAAGAGACTGAGCATATTGAAGCAGCAGTCAAGCAATTTATTGTAATAGATAGCCACTTCAGACTGGACCCCACTAACTAGCCACTTTTAACTGCTTCGTGTGTTCTACAAATGTCGGAAAATGGAGGCAAAGAGGGAAAAAACCGTCTCAATAACAATATGACGCTGCAGCATACGGAGTTAAGTGCTCAACATAAGAACAAACAGAGACCAAAAGGCCAGTTCAATAGCAGTCGCAAAAGCAGTAAGGTGCTCACCGACGAGTTTTTGGAGTTGGATGGGCTTCCAAGAAACAAAAAGGGCCAGATTTCGTTAAATCACTTGCTTGATCTCCAGCTTCCCGAAAGAGATGATGCCGGTAGCAGCAACAGCAGTAGCAGTAGTAGAAACAATGCTAGAGGGAAACAAAGACGTGGTGGTGGTGGAGATCGTAACCAATATACCAGAAATGTGGTTCATTTAGTGGGCGAGGCGTACATCAATGCAAACTTTAGATTTATTGTAAACAGCCAAGGAGATTACTCCACACAGATGTGTGACCCAAATATCCCGGTAAATAAACTGCTCATTGAGCGGGTAATTGTCGAGAAGCGAAATGCATGTCCTATTTGTCTTGAGGATGACCTAGTTGCTCCGCGAATGGCCAATTGTGGGCACTGCTTCTGCTACACGTGCTTATTACGGTATCTTGATTCGATCAGTTTAGAAGAAGAAAAGGCTATTAAACGCAAGGAATTCTACAAGAAAAGACCCAAAGAGTGTCCATTATGTGCCATGCCGATAATGCCTAACGAGATTCTCCTGGCATATCTTGTGGGAAACACTATGGTGGGGGGAAATGACCCCGAGGTGCCGATGATCCATCAGGATGCCATCATGAAATTGATGGTCAAACCAAAGGATGGCTCGGTTGCGCTTCCGGTGTCTCTGAACTACGATTTTCGGAAGGTTACCGCCGGAAGGGTTCCATGGAGTCATAGCGCCAACGATACCATAGACAACGATGTTTTCCCTTATGTGAGAATCATGAAGGCAACAAGCGGGTTTTTGATTAAGCTTTTGCAAGATGAGGTTGAAAAAATTAAGGAGGAAGACTGTTCCGGAGATTATCTAAGCGCCAGCCAAAATGGGTACATTAAGGACGACTATGCGGCCAAAGCAATTGCACAAATAAACATACGGATTGGGATCTTGGAAAAAGAGGCGCTTAAAGAGGAGTTGCCCAACATGGACAGCTTGGCGCTTAATGAAGATGCTCAGCCCAGTGACTTCTTCTACTATTTCGAGACAAGTTTCAGCTCGTCTACAAAGTACTTGCTCTCAGCCATTGACGTGAAGATCTTGAAGTTGATGTATGAGGAATACGTTCACTTCCCTAGTGCTATCGTCTTGCCGATCGACAACATTATATACGGCGAAGTGTTATCAGAGACAAATGTGAAAAAGTATAAATATTTGAGTCACGTGCCATTTGGCACTGAGCTAGCGTTTTTGGAGGTTGATTGGGTTAAGATAATGCACACCAACGGGCATGGATACGTTCAATTACCCGAATACGTGTTTGAGGGATTCAAGAAGGAGATCTTACGGCGGTCTAAGCGGAATAAGCTCAAGTTCCGGACAGAGGAACGCAATAAGAAGATTGCCGAAAAGACGTTAGAAGTTGAGACCAAGAAATGGTACGAAAAAGAAAATGGGGAGATGTGGTTTAGCGAGGGAGGGAGCGGTGAGGTGGCTCGTGAAACAGACTTTATGACGCTATTGGGCGATCATACCAAGGGCCACAATACTACAGACGAAGCAAGCACGGAGGATGGTAATAAGAACGAGTATACAACCACAGTATGGGGCACAAAGATCGTGAAAAATGAGCCGGTGGATGAAAATTCAGACCATGAAGATTTAGGAATCAGCACCGAGGAAATACTACGCAAGATTAAGGAAGAAAAAGAGAAGGACAAAGAGGGCGGCAGTGGCAGCGGCAGTAAAAAGAAGAAGAAGAAGAAGTTGGTTCTCATTAGCAGTGGGGCCAACAGAATGTAATTACTGCTACTTATATAAGCCCGTATACATAGCGACAGATCCAGTAATTTTGGAGCATGATTAGCAAATTTCAGATACAAACAAAATAAATGTATACAAATATCCAACCTACGTTAGGACACGTACAAGGATCTGAACCCTGTATAGTAGAACCCGTAGTACGGAACGAAATCTGTGCGAACCCCTACTTTTTCGGGGCGGCTCTAGTGCAGGAAAAAAAGGCGATTGGATCGGAAGGAGAGGATTTTCACGCGCGGAAGCTATGGAACAGAGATACAATATGGAGTGGCATTACATCAGCGATGTCATTAATTAACACCAAATTGGAATGTTAATTGTGTTAGGATTCTGGCGGGCGGTGCTGGCACCAAGACAGTTAAACAAGTGTAACAGGTCTGATACTTCCACGAGAGCGATGGGTTGGCCCAGGCAAATAGCCGACGCAAAACAATGTACATTTGAGTGAAATAAAATATTTATTTAATACCTATGGTTATGTGAGGTGCGTCGCTGCCTGCATACCATTTGCCCGTCCCTGTTGTAATGGTAATATGGCAGGTGTGCCATAGAGTAGAAGCTACATGTATCGCAGACGTGCTTTGTATGGTACGTGTTCTTTGTTAGAGTGCCAACAATAGCCATCTGTTTGACCACTTCCTATTCCGCCAGATATTGCATCCAATATGGACTCCAAAACCCTTGATCTGCGGTAGATTCCGTAGTGAGAAAAACGCTAAAATTTTTCGATTCTTTTTATAGGAGGGACAAATATTAGTAATTAGTTAGCTGTAATTTTTTTGAATTTCAAAGAAACTTGATTATTTCCATTCTATACTCTTTGAGGTTAGTTGTCAGTATCGTCAGAGAGACATAGTAGTCGTCGAGCGGGAATCTGATTATATTATTTATTCATTCGTTAAGTCTTTGGTTTTGGGTTCGGTTTAGCTTTTTTTCGATAGATGATACATATATTACTGAAGATATACCTAGGATATAGAGAGGTGTCATTGAACGTGGACAGCTAGAGATATAGGTATTTACATCAGGCATTCCACTTCGGTATTCAGGTATTCAGTGCTTACCAGTGCATTACTGCTTACATTACTAGTTCATTACTACTTCAAGTAATAACCCATTCACACTCCCTCACTACTCCCTTACTATTCCCTCACCAATCACTCCTTCAAGTAACAACCACCATCAGTGCAACAGGAAACCCTCGATATGTCAAAATTCCCTTACGACATCAAAGGTTCAAAGGAATCTATAAACTCCCCCGATTATAAGAACCCTTTTGAATCAGACAAATTCTCCAACTCACTGAAACAACCGTCTGTGTATCCTTCGGACGTGGATGACGATGAGAGCTTCGACTTCGGCAACGGGATACGTGTCGACCCCAACCACAACCATATCAACTCACTTCATGGTAACAATTACGGCGTGAATACCAGCCGTGTTCAGCAGCGATCCAACCAGCTGCCGCAGCTATCTGGTATTCTGCCTCAGCATCTGGGAATTGGTCACGATTCACCACAGATAAGCGATTATTACTCGGCTAAAAGCCCTACAAGCGGCGTGTTTTCGTTTGACAACGCTTCGCCGCAGAATCAGGGCATTGACAGCACTGTTGCCGGAAACCTCCGTATTGCCAGCATAAACGCCAACAACAACAAGCCACAGAACCAAATGACAAACCCTGTGGCTAATCTAGCTAAATTTTCTCCCAATAACTATCCAAAGAACGGGTTCACCCCCCTGCAACCTAGTCGCGGCTCTCAAAAAGGCAAGAAGGTCAACGCATTCACAGGGCTCGATAATGTGATGGAGGACAAATCGATATCGAATTTCGGAAGCCCAAACATCGGGTTCTCGTTGTCTGAAGTGGGTACAACGACCAACGAGGATGCACATGAACATGGCAACGGCAACGGCTCGGATGGCGACGAAAACGACGAGGACTTGAAGCGGAAAGGAACGGTGATGAAGAGAAATAGATGGGGTACTCAGCGTCATAAGTCTGGGCGTCCTAAGAAACCAGCACGTGCTAAGACCTTGAAATGGAACAGCAATCTTAATTCAAGACTTAATCCTGATCATACGGGTAACAGCGCTGCCAGTTTTAATGCCAACAATAACAGCAGTGAGCACGTGAACGAGCCTCCATCTTCGGTTGGTCGTAAGAACTCGTTTCTCAGTAGGACGTTCTCAACATCGCATCATAGCCACGGTCATCGTCACAGTTCTAGAAGCCACAGCAAGAACGGCGACAGTAACGACGACGATGACCAAGAAGACACCGAGTCGGATGCTCAGGACCTGGATAACGCCGACGATAAGAACAAAAGCAGCGAGTTCCGGTCAATCTACTTCAATTCCGAGCTTCCTCCAGAGCTTCTAGACTCAGATAACGAGCCGATCATGCAGTATCCGCGTAATAAGATCAGAACTACGAAATACACGCCGTTGACGTTCGTTCCGAAGAATCTCTACACACAGTTCAAGAACGTCGCCAACATATACTTCTTGGCGTTGATCATTCTTGGGTTCTTTTCGATCTTTGGGGTGTCTAATCCCGGGCTTTCAACGGTTCCGTTGATTGTTATTGTGGCAATCACGGCTTTCAAGGATGCTATTGAGGATTCTCGGCGTACCTTGATTGATATGGAGGTCAATAATACGTTGACCCATATTCTTACTGGCGTAACCAACTATAATGTATCGGAAGACAACATCTCTACATGGCGTAAATTCAAGAAATTGAATTCACGTGCTGTCATGGCTATCAGCCGTTTCATCAAGAGCCAGATCAGTAAAGAGGCGCGTAATGCTCGCAAACTAGAGAAACTTCGTAAAAAGAATGACTCGGACGACCTTATCTACAACCAGAGAAAGTCGTTCGAGAGTTTTGAGACCCAGGCGTATGGTAACAACGGCAATGGTGGTAGTAGGAAGAACCGTAACATCCCTATGGATGATTTGGGCGCAGTCCGGAGCTATTCGACCGAAAATGACCCCGAGAACCCGTTCCGAGGCCCCTCGGTGTTTAACCCAAAAGCGGAGGTCTCAGGAGTCGCACGGTTCGAGAAACGGTTCTGGAAAGACGTCAGGGTCGGAGATATCATCCGAATCCACAACAACGACGAGATTCCTGCGGATGTGATCATTCTTTCGACCTCTGATGAGGACGGTGCTTGTTATGTGGAGACCAAGAATTTAGACGGTGAAACCAACTTGAAAGTGCGTCAGTCGTTGAAATGCTCGACGAATTTGCGCCATTCGGCCGACTGTGAGCGTTCTCGGTTCCATATTGAGAGCGAAGGCCCTCATGCTAACTTGTATCTGTACCAAGGAGCCTGCAAATATCAGGATGAAAACGGACAGGAGCATGTTGAACAGGTGTCGATTAACAACGTTCTTTTGCGTGGATGCTCGCTTAGAAACACCCGTTGGGTGATTGGCGTGGTGATATTCACCGGAGAAGACACCAAAATCATGCTTAATGCCGGAGTAACTCCTACAAAGGTGTCGAGAATCTCGCGTGAGTTGAACTTCTCGGTTATTATGAACTTCTTGTTATTGTTTGTGTTGTGTATAGCTGCAGGCGTGGTCAACGGGTTCTATTATGGCCATAAGAACGTTTCACGTGACTACTACGAGTTTGGAACCATCGCTCTGACGCCGTTTTTGAACGGCCTTGTCAGTTTCTTTGTAGCAGTCATCTTGTACCAGTCGTTGGTGCCGATTTCTCTTTATATCTCCATCGAGATCATCAAGACGGCCCAGGCGTACTTTATATACTCAGATGTAGCTATGTATTACGACAAGTTAGACTATCCCTGCACGCCCAAAGCATGGAACATCTCTGATGATTTGGGCCAGATTGAGTACATTTTCAGCGACAAAACGGGGACCTTGACCCAGAATGTCATGGAGTTTAAGAAGTGTACCATCAACGGCATTTCCTACGGAAAGGCGTATACCGAGGCCTTGGCAGGGTTGCGTAAACGTCAGGGCATCAATGTGGAAGAAGAAGCTGCGATTGAACGGGTCAATATCGAGGCTGACCGTGAGTTGATGTTGAGGGACTTGAAAAAAGCGTTCCATAACTCTCAGTTGATTGATGACGAAGTGAGGTTTGTTTCCAGTGAGTTTGTGCACGATTTGATGGGCCAAAAGGGCCCTGAACAGCAGAAGGCCTGCGAGAACTTCATGTTGAGTTTGGCGTTGTGTCATTCGGTGTTGATTGAGCCGGACAAAGAGAATCCAAAGATCAAACTTTTGAAGGCACAATCTCCGGATGAAAGTGCCTTAGTGGGCACTGCCAGAGACGTTGGGTTTGGGTTTAATGACAGAACCAAACGTGGTCTCATTATTGAAGTCAAAGGTGTCGAGAAAGAGTATCAGGTATTAAATATTTTAGAATTCAATTCCACCCGGAAAAGAATGAGTTCCATCATTAAAATTCCTCCAAGAACACCTGAAGGTGAACCCACCGCCTTGTTGATCTGTAAAGGTGCTGATTCGATCATTTATGAGCGTTTGAAGAAGAATTCCAACACTAAATTGTTGGAGAAGACCGCTTTACATCTAGAACAGTATGCTACGGAAGGTTTACGGACCTTATGTATCGCTCAGCGTGAGTTAACATGGAGTGAATACGAGGAATGGAACAAAATCCACGAAGCAGCAAGTGTTTCGATCGAAAATCGTGACGAGAAGATCGAAGAAGCTGCTGATATGATCGAAAGAGAGCTCACTCTTCTAGGTGGAACTGCAATCGAAGACAGATTACAAGAAGGTGTCAGTGCTTCGATTGCTACGCTTGGAAAAGCAGGTATCAAATTGTGGGTTCTTACCGGTGATAAGGTGGAAACTGCTATCAATATCGGATTCTCTTGTAACTTGTTGAACAATGACATGAACTTGTTGGTGATCAAAGCCAGCGGTGAAGACTCTGAGAAGTTGTCGGGAGAAAGAAACCCGCAGAAAATTGTCGAGGCATTGATTAGCAAATATTTGCTGGAGAATTTCCAGGTTGATTCTGCGTTGATCAATGATGAGTTGGATAAGGCCAAAAGCGACCATTCCCCACCTACAGGCAATTTTGGGTTGATTATTGACGGTGATGCCTTGAAACTCGCTCTTTCGACCGAATTGCAGATTCAGTTTCTTATGCTATGTAAGCGTTGTAAAGCGGTTCTTTGTTGCCGTGTTTCCCCAGCTCAAAAGGCTGCAGTTGTGACGATGGTCAAGGATACTTTGGACGTGATGACATTAGCTATTGGTGACGGATCCAATGATGTTTCCATGATCCAGGCTGCTGATGTAGGTGTTGGTATTGCTGGTGAAGAAGGTAGACAAGCAGTGATGTCTTCCGATTACGCTATTGGCCAGTTCAGATTTTTGACCAGACTTTTATTGGTGCATGGAAGATGGTCCTACAAACGTTTGGCCGAGATGATTCCATGCTTTTTCTATAAGAATGTGATCTTCACTTTGGCCTTGTTTTGGTACGGACTTTTCAGCAACTTTGACGGGTCCTATTTGTTCGAATACACCTATTTGATGTTCTACAACTTGGCATTCACGTCGTTGCCAGTCATCATTTTAGGTATTTTTGATCAGGATGCCAGTGCTGTTATTTCATTGCTTGTTCCACAGCTCTATACTACTGGTATCTTGAGAAGCGAATGGACAGACTTGAAATTCATAATGTATATGGTTGATGCCTTATATCAGTCGTTGATTTGCTTTTTCTTCCCTTATTTAGTCTACTACAGAAACGGATTTGTGAGTGGTGACGGGCTTACGCTCCAGCATAGATACTGGATGGGATGCTATGTTGCTACAATTGCAGTTGTTTCATGTGATTTGTATGTTTTAATGTGTCAGTACAGATGGGATTGGTTGTCGGTGTTGATAAATGCGTTATCGATCTTGGTTATCTTTGGATGGACAGGAGTTTGGTCTTCAAGCACCTATTCTGGTGAATTCTACAAGAGTGCCGTTCAAATCTACGGAAATTTGTCATTCTGGGTGTGTTTATTTGTGGGGATTTTAATATGTCTTTTGCCTAGATTCTTGTTTGAAGCATACAGAAAACTCTACATGCCAAAAGACATTGACATCATCAGAGAATGTATGTCTCAGGGCAAATTCGATGGGTATCCCGTAGATTACGATCCTACTATGAATTTCAGCAGTGCAACAACGAACAAATATGCTCGCTCTGGTTTCCATAATGGAAACAGCTCTAGCACGTCAGAAGACAACTTTGAGAACGATAAAAGAAGTGTCAACACTCAAGAGATCAAAATGGAATATGTTAAGGCTAACAATGGACGTAAAAGACTCAGTGAAATTCGTCTGGAGGAAGAGGCTGCGGTGATAGCAACAGGAGCTGTTAAAGGAATGGGTGCTATATCCACGGCAAACGAACCTCATGATATTTTTAACGATACTAACAACAATATCAGTAATTCAGACATTCCTGGTACTTATTTGACTGCTGCAAGCCCAAGAAATTCCACATCCTTTGATGTCACGAGAGAGGCAGATATGTCTGGATTCAAGCATTCGTTGGAGTTGACACGATCGCAAATGATGGAGTCTGAGGAATTAAACCCAACGATTTCGTTCGGTGGCCGCACCTCTTTGGAGGTTCCGGGAATCAATATGGCCTCCCAGTTGATCAAAACCCTCTCCATGAGAAAGAAGAAGTGATGATATGACTTCGTCTCGTCTCAATGTCTATATTATTATGAACTTTTTTATAAATATCTCCCGAACTTATTTGTTATTCGTTACGCGTACATATATTATTATTGTTATTGTTATTATTACTGTTTTCTTTCTTTGTTTCAAACTATTTCACTTATATTGTTCACATCAAGTATTATTACTCGTACTCTTTGGGCACAGAAACAAAGAAGCTTGGATACGCAGCCTAGCATACGAGATTATTAGCTTTCGCGCCATTGGTGCGTTGTTTCTTTCCGTTATTTCTCTCAATAGCTACTTGAGCACATCCAAACTAGGGTTCATTAATAGAAACAGCCACAGAGGATGGATGAATGAAATCAGTCCGAACCGCAATACGGTTCTTGCGGTTCGTGTAGTCACATCTTCTTTCTCAAAGCAGGAGGAGATCATTACAGACGACGACGATCTCTGCATCACCACAGGCTGCATATGTGTGGACATGAGCGTATATATACTTATTTTATTTATGAATGAGACAGAAGCTTCAAATGGCTATATTCATTTATGCCCGTATGGATCTTGAAATCCACCAAAATTGATTTGCAATACAAGACAAGTATATGTTTAAGATTATAAGGACTCATTGTTGTGGTCGTCTCAGACATGCGATAGATCTTTTGAATTTTGTTTGACTGTATGGCAAGCTGAAGACAGCATCACTGTTTTGATTAGCCGCGGGTGTTTGTTGAATAGCAGGTCTCATTTGAACAGTACTACAACACATACCAACGATTATTGAATCTGAGCAACCTTAAAAACAAGTAGACCTGTTAACAACCAAAAGAAAACAATGGACGAGATCATGCCAGTTGCAACAATTGTAAGACACATTTTCAAGTCGTAGCAACCATTTGAGAACAATTCCAGGCTTGCGGTAATTGCTTGAGATCGGCCGGAATATGGGGGACGATTCCTTTTTCTTTTCATTTCAGATAACGTCTTAAGACTGTTCATACCTGTGTATATTGCTTGTCAGGATTGTCTAGCATTATGGGCTTAGTTCTGACCTCAAAGCAAAATGAGACCTTTCATCTGAGAATACGTCCAATGTCAAAACGATGTAACCGCTCGATTTCGGGGATGTACAACTGTTACTATTTAGCCAAGGATGCGAGCATCCGGGCAGCGATCAGTCTCTTCCCAAATAGCCGTTAAGCTATCGTCTATTAGCGAAGTTGTATTAGTGACCTGATTAATTGTCTCCATAGTGTGATACAACATATTACTTTACCTAAATAGGAAAACTAATTGATCTTCTTACTTATCCAAATGAGGAAAGGACAACCAAACCGGAAAAATAACCAGTACAAAAAGAATAAAATCTTGCATTTTTTACCAGAAAGTGATAGAATGATGAGAAGAGTCTCATATGGAGATAAATAATCAAAGACATCGTTCTATGAGAAAAACTGATTAATTACAAATAGTTGCCAATTAAGGTCGTTAGTAGCAATAACGGGAAGATCTTCATTCCTTCTATTAAAGATTTTTTCACTTGTGAGACACTCAGAAGCTAAAATAGCGTGCGATATGAGATACAAGATCAGCACTCAAGATCACAATCTTATTCTTGTCTCTCAACGACATATCATCATTACTAATGTCAGCTGGTTATCATTTGGCTTTTTCTCTGCCTTTGTTTGCTTCTTTGAAGAGATCTTCACTCCAATGCGTTTATTATTTTTCTTTTTTTAGTTTAAAGTAAGGCTTAATATTGACCTTATGGGTACAAACTAAGAGTCTCTAAACTTGTGGGTTTAACAGTAACTATGAGTACCTACGACTCATGCAGTCTACAATCCGACCTTCTTCTGTATAATCAATATCCATTCCAAGACACCATTTATGTTGTTTACATGACATATCTAAGTTCCCGGTGATCTTACTATTATTCTGTACATCTCACGCCGGTGTGGTAAGATGCAATTATGCACCGGTTAAGATGTGATCTGTTGGAAATCAAGGAAAAATTGCATAATCAGACCGTTATCAGGAAAAGAAGGAGTGTGACGATGCTAATGGAAACATAAGAACGATCACCGAGGAAGAAAACTTACACCACTACTTAATTTAGGTTCAAGTGCAATGAATAGAGGAGACGAAAATTTCAGTTAGCGTGTATGTGTGTGCCTAAGTCCAAAAAGGATAACTTATGACTTGACTAAAGAGAAGTACGTCGCAAATCGTTATTGATCGACAGTGATTATAGGTATGAAGAATTACAAACCTTTAATTTTGGTTTTTATAATTAAAACGTATTCAAGATAGAGAAAATATAGCCTTTTAACTATGTTTCTCTGATGTTTTAATATGTCCATTTTTGAACTCCCCACGATTACGGTCGTAATCCGACCAGACATCAAACATTATCTTACACTTTGCGACTAAAATTATGGTTTTTTGCATTTCTTGTGTTTCTTGCTTGACGGACAAGGTCTATTCATTATTTAACAGTTGGCTATTAGCGTCTCTGGCTACAACATTACAAATCAACATCGCTTATCATTATGACTAAATAGTCGCTCGCTCCCGGGGAAACATCAACAACTAGAATTAAAGAAATTGACTCTGGTCAACTGTACATTCAAGAAGCCTGCCTCGCTTTTACAAAGGTTGAGGCTGATTACTCGCTTACGCCGTAAAACACCACGTTATACACACCTCACATGATTAGATGAAATGTCTCAAATATCTCCCAATCCTTCATTATAAGCCTACGAGAACGTTCGAACATAATGGGGTTTCTACATCTTGTTAGCCTTGTATTTACGAAGACACCCGTAAATGATGTTTAAACTACGTAATCAAAGTTAGGTCTTCTTAGTAAAAGCCATCCTTTTAGTTGATTTCGTTTTTCTCAGTTGACAACCACTATTGTTTTTAAAGACCGAGATACAACAGTAGATGAAATATAGATTCTTATTCTTGTATAAAGTTAGTTAGTACGCATCTGGGAAGCTTCGACCACAGTTTTAAGCGCGATGTGAGTGGAGCAAAAATTAAACTATCACACACAATTTTCTCTCTCTATAAACAACGACTGTTACACATATAAGTAGAGATGCTTGAGATGCTTGAATACCTACCGGACCGGGGCCTTTAAGTTTTGTCTCCGAAGAGCAAAATCTCTGGAGGTTTTTGAGATTACAAGAACTATCAAAGAGCAGCTGTATGCCGGACCAGGGGTCTTAAACCATGTTATTGGAGTCAGTTTCATATGTAATTACTTCGAGTTTCACTGACGTCTAGGGAGGAAAATTTGCGTACCTTTAGTTAGTTGATTTATCTCAAAGCGGATATATATCGTAGTTAATCGAGAAGATACTTTAGACGAATATTGAGCATTAACACCCCAAAAATTGAGAGTCAAGACACTGAGGTCTCACCTGTAATCTGTCAATAACAGAGACCAGTAAATATCTGGCGTGTAAGTAAAAGATCTATAATGGCAAATCTCTAGTCTTTTGAGCAGAGCCTGCAAGCTACCGTTAATAAAACGTTTATTCATCTTCTTCTGCATTATGGCTAAGATATCTACAGTAGAAAGGTGAACAAGTTCTACATATCCCGCAATGAAATGCTGATAGGCTAGTAGGTGCAAATGTGGCAGATCATTAAAGCCTGTTCCATGATGCCTATATTGTAATCACCTGGATTTGGTTCTGAGTTGTAAAATACGACTGATATTTGTATATCTTTTCCTCCCTCATCCCTTCAGGCTTTAAGTTCTTCGAGACGGAGAAAAAGATCGCAGTTTCGGCCGCTTTGACCCTCCCCCCACGATGATTGAGAGAAATTGCAGATCTTTTTTGAAACTATAGTCTTGAAGTGCGTTCCTCGGTGAATTCGGTTTGTTAATTTCTCGGCCAACAAACACAATCTGCTGAATTACATAACCTATTGTCACAATTCCTCGGATGCAATACGGTTAAAAAAAATGTATTGAATATTCCCTTATTCCCTATTGTGTTTTACGCTCGGGCTGGCCCCTGGTGGGAAGACAACGGACATTTATTTATTCATTGTAGTAGTCATCTGATTACTCAAAGTCGAGTATATAGATAAAGGGGTTGGTTGGTATCATGGAGATTAGATTGCTAATTGGCTACCACAAGTCGATCAATCAAACTAAAGTACTCATACTAGGGAGTAAATATGGCTGCCAAAAGTGATTATTCACACTAATTACAGATGCTAATAACATATGATGAGCAACGTTTCGCCTGGCCCAAGTAAGGTCGACTCTTTGGAAGTGTTACATAAGATTAACCAATCATTGTAACCCGAAGCGGTAATGGGTTTTTCACATCTAATAAAATCTTCCCCCCTCAGTGAGCCAGCCCTCTCACTGAGGGGGAAAGATCTGATGACAGCTTTACCATCTGACACTCTCCACTTGCCGGCTACTTCTCTGTTACTGGAAATAAGCCCAGACAAAGGCAAAGGGAAGGCACTAAGAGCCGATTTGTTTCATTTCTCACCATAACACTGCAGGCATACTGACTTGTGACCTATAGGTATTCAGCTACTGGGGGGGAAAGAAAACCAACCTTTAATTAAAACCTCCCTACTGTAATGGGGAACCGTGTTCAAATCTGGCCATAAAAAGAAAAAAAAACATTATCCTTGCGACATTCGTACAGGAAGGAAAAGAAGGAGCCTAGAGAAATATGGATGTGGCTAGTGTGCTTGGCTGGGGGGACACAGGGTACTAGTGGCGGAGGCCAACCTGGCTGACATAAAGGAAAGATTCCGTCCGATACGACGTTTCAGTTGAGTTGAAACCGACATGAACACTCACTGTAGTTTGGCTGGGGTTAAAGTCTTCTTTTACAAGACCCCTAGTTCAATGAATAAATGAATACATCCAGCAAAGAGTAACAGAGTGCTAGATTTCTGTCAGGTGTGAGTACTTTGAAAGTCTAGCCAAATATCAGGGACTTGTGTCTCTTTCTTACCTTGAACAACAATAGATTACCTGCAAGAAAGAGACAAAAACAAGCTGTGAATACCACACTGTTGAAGAACGATGTATTGTTCTTGGGTAAACAATTGTAGAAATTCTGTCCAACCAGTGTAATTAGCACCGCTGGCCGTATAGTGTCTCCTGCATGGATGAGTTTCCACAGGTACTTTCGCAGGTAGATTGAAGGCAAGGACTCTTATCCTCCGACTAATGCAAAAAAAGTTAAATCATTTTTCACATCTTTCAAAATGCGTATGCAAGCGATCTATATGCTGTCTCAGACAGTTAAGGTTCTTCTATTGTATTCACATTAAGGTTATATTATTTATATGCTGATTTGTCAATATTGAATTACGCTTGGTTTATTTGCGTTTCTTCGATTGATCATAACCTAATAAATATATAATTATTTTAATTAATTATTTAATTAATTATTTTCATTATAAATCAAGCAGTCAATTGGGGATTTAATTGGATTGCTCGCCATTCAATCTTGGCATCATCACACAACTATAATTTCTAGCCAGTGCAGAACTTTATTAACAGTGAGTAATTGCTTTGTTTACTTTTCCGCTCAGCTATCAATTTGTCAGTAGTTCTGCAAAGTGTAATTTCTAATTAATTTCATCAACAATAGGCTGCCATCATAGAAGCATGAATCCTAGCGGCCATTATGCAAACAAACTGTGGATTGATAGTCCATATCGCATAGTTGATATCGCTTGTGATACTGGTAGGAGTATTAGCAACCTGTTTCATGCTAATGCTTTGTGATTGCAAATTGCTGGCAGCAGCTGGCAGACTGTGGAAAGCTCGAAACAGCGAAATAAACAACGGAAGAAGAAGAGAATCATCGATTAATGATGTTCGCTGAGCTTGCAAGTTCAACAAATTGCTTATCAGCACGCAATTAATCGTCCAGCATGTACTAGCTTCCCTGCTTCCTTCCTCTCTCCACACAGCATATATAAACCGAGATCAATGGTCAGACACAAAACAAAGACTGTATGGGCCAGCTTGGGAGTCTCTCGTTTTTATTGCCTAATCAGAATTCCCCTCTTAATAGAGTTGCAGCGGTGATTTTCAGACAACAGTAGTAAGTGCACCACAGCAGTGTTTTTGACGACCTGACGATATGAGCATCGGTATCAGTAACAACAGCAACTTCAGTTTATAGAGACAACACTTTACAGTTACCATTACGGTTATGGTTAGGGTTATGCTGTTTAATTGACTACGTTTTAGTTAGCAGCAAGAGCAGCGTATGTGTTTGAAATTGTACCATTTAAGGTTCGGTCTTATTTAGTGTGGCCAGATTGGTTTTGAAAGTATATACCCTCTGTTAAAATTTAATTTCAAATCAGATTTTCTTAAACAAACCTTATTTTATTTTTCATACATTTATTTAGAATTTTCATTTGAACATCAATACACCCTAAGATTTCTCTAATTGCGAGATTGTGTATATTATGTACACTATGCGAATATTATATATAATCATTCAGAACCAGATTTTTCGAGATACTTCTTCAATTAATTCCCACTTCGCTTATCTCTTTTCCGTCTACCATACATTGCTCTACCAAATTATATCTTCCGTTTCTGTTTAATTGCTTATCGCTATCTCTACACTTGACCAAGCTTTCGACCCAGGTTATAGTTGCTCATTCACTCATTATCTAGGTGATCTCCAAAAATGCTCAAACAAGAAACAGCTGCTCCGGTAAGCTATTTGAAGGATCCTACTGCTGTTATTAAAGCTCGCTCAAAGATTGCTTGGAAGATAAAGAATAACAAGCCTAAGTCTCAAAAGCTTCTTGAACAAAAGAAGAAGGTTGAGTTGTACAAACAATTCACCTTCTCTAATAAGCATGACTTGACTAAGAGACCAAAGCTTTCCAAGAACGGTTCTCCAACCGAGTTTTTGTTCGTTGATTTGTCGCCAAAGAAAGTTGCTAAGCCTGCCAGTTGTGGAACAGGTACTGCTGAGAAACCAACCCGTCAAAACTCCGTTGATGCTACTGCTCCTTTCGTCACTCCTCCTTCATCTGCTGCTTCCAATGAGTCTCCTTTACCTCGTAGACGTGACTCTAAGAGACCTAAACTTACCCGTAAAGTGTCTAAGTCCACAAAGACTTTCGAAGGTAAACACAACCGCAAGTCTCTCTCATTGAACATTGCTGCAACAACTGCCTTGAACTCCTTAATTGCTTCGCCGCCTTCTAGTGCTTCGTTCAGTGAAACTACCTTCGATAGTTCTCACCTTGGTTCTCCTTGCACAATGAAAAACGATTACATGTTCAACTATGGAGAGAACAACAACAACAACTGTGACAACTACTTCACTAATCTTACTCCTGTTAACTCTCCTAGATGCATTTTGAGTAATGGAAGAGCTGTTCTTCAAGTTGCTAGTGCTAGTGCAACTAATATCAGCAACAACGAACACTTGCAACGGCAAAAGTTCTTCGGTGATTACTCTCAACAAAAACTCTACGGTGGTGAAGAGAGTTGTGATGATGCTGTGGAAGCTCTTAGCCAGATGGTTAGAAGAAACAGTGCCCCTGCATTCAATAACACTAATGTTTCTCCACCTGGTTTCTTTAGCCACAGTCCATCTACTATGTATGAAGGAATAAGCTTTGGTAACGATCTCCAAGATATCGAAAACTTCGACATTAACAAGGCAACTTTAGACGCTGCAATTGCTGCTCAAACAGCCACTCCGTCTCCTGTCAGCAACCCTAGCAACCCTATGACGATTATGACCAACCCTACTAGTGCATATCTAAAAGATGAATTAATTACTCCTGTCAGTAACATCATCACAAATCCTGAGCATTTCCCAGAACTCCAGCTTTTGAACCGCAACTCTTTCGACTCCATGTGTCCATCTCAATCATTTAACCTGGTTGATGTGGGGTCTCCAGTAGGATTCAACCCCGTCCAGAACTTATCTCCTGTATCTAACAACTCTGATAACTTCTACGATAGCAGTAAAGATCCTACACAGCAACAACTCCTTGAAGGGTTGTCGGCGTTGGATTTCTCAGATGAGTTCTTTCAAAACACTTTGAACTTTATAAATTCAAACGGTACTACTCAGTAGCAAGCAGTGCAATTACCTTTTCTGAAAACTCTTATATTCATGACATCTTTTCTTCACGACCTTTTTTTACACCCTCTGTCTCTCTTCCATCCATATAATTCGTTTCACCCTTCATCTTTATATTTTAGTTACTCTTTTTTATTAATTTTCAATCTATTTCAGTTGCTGTTTGGTACCTTGGTTCATTATTATCTTTTGTTTCTCTTCTCTTCTTTGTCATTACCTGATCTGATCACTACAAATCTGTCATATACTTTTTTTCGATGTTGTAAATTGAGACCAGTTTCATTCGCAGAGCATTCTTATGAAGAACAGGATAGGGGTAGCCGTTTTGTAGTTTAATTAATAAGATAAGAATAATCAATGATATGTGTTTGATTAAGGCACTTTAATATAAGGATTTTTGCAGTTATGATACCTTTCCAGTTACATGTATAACACATACCGGAGGTGCATAAACTGAAAAAATTTTTTTTTTCTTAATAAAATTTTTTTTTTTTTTTTTTTTTTCACTCCATGAAGATGTATCATAGGCTAAGGGTAAAGAAGGACATGATAAGATAGATACTTATATATCTCTACATGCACAAATTCAGCGCAATAATATGATGGAGGTTAACACAGACGACTTCAATATTGTTACGGAGGGAAAAGCTGCGATTCTTTTTCCAAAGAAAGAGGATGTGTTCTATAATCCAGTGCAGCAGTTCAATAGAGACTTGAGTGTCACCGCTATCCGGGCATGGAGTGAACTATATATCAAAGACGTGAAGTTGAAGAACCAACGCAAGAAAAAGAGAAAGATTGACAACGAAACAAATGAGCCTAAAGAAACCGAAGAACCAGAACCAGCTGATCCGGAGGAAGCATCCGAGGATAAAGAAGTCATCTTCAAGCCGAAATTCACTATTTTGGAGGCTTTATCAGCAACAGGATTAAGAGCAATTAGATACGGTAAAGAGATACCCAATGTTGGGAAGGTTATTGCCAATGATCTTCTTCCTGAAGCTGTGAAGAATATTGACAGAAATATCAAATACAACGGATGTGAGGACGTAGTGACCTCGAATTTGGGCGATGCAAATGTGTACATGTATGCAAATATGAATAAAAGTTTTCAGGTCATAGATTTAGACCCATATGGAACCGCAGCTCCGTTTATTGATGCCGCCATCAGATGTATAGGAAATGACGGTCTTTTGTTGGTTACATGCACTGATTTATCTGTATTGGCTGGTAATGGGTACCCTGAGAAATGTTTCGCTCTTTATGGCGGAAGTGGTCTCAAATCAGATGCTACTCATGAATCAGCCTTACGGTTAGTGTTACATATGATTGCAGCAACAGCTGCAAAGTACAAGAAAGTCATTGAGCCTTTGGTGTCGTTATCAATTGATTTCTACGTTCGTTTATTCATTAGGGTCAACTCATCGCCAATATTAGTAAAACAATTGGCCTCTAAAACAATGACCACATATCTCTGTTCAGGATGCAAAGCCTATCATAACCAGCCGTTGGGAAGAATTAATGATAATGGGAAATTCACCTTAGCTCAAGGGCCGCCTGTAGGAAGACACTGTGAATTCTGTGGAAATGTTAACCATGTTTGTGGCCCAATGTGGGGTGGGAAATTACATAATAAAGAATTCATTGAAAAGATCTTAGAAATTAACGAGAAGACTCTTGATTCAGAGACATATAAAACTAAGGACAGAATAAAAGGGATGTTGACGTTGGCCAAACATGAACTTAGCGATTCGCCATTCTATTTCTCGCCTTCTAGAGTGTCAAGTATCTTGAAGATTCCATGTCCTGCTATAAAGAAAGTGGTTGCTGGACTTGGCAGTTGTGGATATAAAGCGTCTTTAACTCATGCCCAGACGGGATGCATCAAAACAGATGCTCCATGGAACGTCATTTGGGCTGTATTCAAGGAGTTGATCAAGACAGAGAAACTTGAAGGGTCATCCAAGCTCAATGAGAACACCGTAGGTTACCAATTGTTGAAGACCGACATTAAAGTTCCTGACGATCTTAAGATCAGTTTCGAGCCTAATGAGCTGTCTAAAGAAGTTGAACATTTGCGTAAAGTGAAGATTGTGAGATTCCAGATGAATCCTACAAAGAACTGGGGTCCTAAAGCCCGGCCTCAGTGATGATAGTGACAAAAAATGATGCTGTTACTAGTGAGATTCGAACTCACGCCTCACGAATGAGACCTGCTCGCTCGATTCCTGAAGATTTTCGTAAACAAGGAATTCCCATTGGCGCTTAGCAGGGGATTCGATCCTAGCATTACGGCTGCAGAAATCTCCTGAGGCAGGCGCCTTAACCATATACTCGGCCATAGTAACTGATACTTAGCAATTACTGGCTCCTTTCGCATAAATCTCTCATGTCGGCTGAATAGTTTTCAAATTAATTAGCCATAAATTTGTGATATACATAGCAATATAAAGTCTACTGAAATGGCGTATTAATTTATCAAAGTAGTCAATAAATGCAGCATGAAGTATGTAATTAACCTGTTCACACCCCAAAAGCTTAGCACATTGCCCAAAGAGCAATTAGGACGAAACCTGATACGAATTGGTTTTATGTCCGTAGGGGTGTTATCAATAGATCCAGATCTAGATTTATTTTACTACTAGAAAATAATAGCTATCGATCATTTCGTCATAACACAAGGCTAAGCAATCATCACATAGGAGTTGTTCATGTACCCTGCCAACACAGAGTATTCATTCTCACTGGCACATACCCTTTTAGTAAGAAGGTTTTTACCGGTTCTTTGTCTCACCTAGTGAGGGGGTAAAACATTCTAAGAACTGGATGGTTTGGGATGAAATTCAGGTAATAAACAGTAACAAATCAGGATAAGTAATATCCCGTCATATCGTATCGTTTTGCAAGGATTGTCTTACAGTGTCATCAACGTCGTAGTACTAGCACCTAAGGTTCCTTCTATAAACAATCTGTCTATTTTTGTTTTTCCTTGAGACAATACGCCGGAACTTAATTACTACATATATTTGCATTACAGCACCTTAAAAAGCGAACTAACTAAAATACATGACATTCCTTTGACCTATTGAATTAATTAATTTCCGAGTGTTTCTTTTTCACTATCTTCCAATCAAAGTAGCTTTTGGTTGTAATGTCGGATGCTTTGCTGTCTACTTTGGGGCTAATGTAGATCAAGCACCCAACCTTCTTGTCGGTCAACAACCTTTCAACCTCCTTATTCTGTAAGCAATTAAGTTTAATTAAAATACAACCTGAAAGAGTTTTGCCTTTCTTGAGGTGGTTATTTGTATTTCCATGTGTTGTGGGAGGAGAGTGAGTATCGGTATCATCGTCTCCCGATTCTGATAATCTTTCGATGATTACAAAATAATTATTGACTGTATCTGGAACCCTTTTTGCAAATTTCACTCGATGTGTCGGATATATTTTATTATTGTCATCAGCAATAATGTATTGAAAGTGGCTGAATTTGTCAATATTATAGGCTAAATTCCTGTACGATTCAAAAACCATCATATTCATTCGATGTAATTTTGTATTTTGTGGATGAATTGTGTCAGTTGTCTCCTTTAGTTGCAGATCATTATTATCCCCTGCAATCCTGGTTCTATGTAAAGATCCGTACTGAAGATCTTTCTTTCTAGACGTCATTTCTGCATATTTATTTTCATTATTGGCACTGGCTCCATTACTCATAATAACAAAATGCTTTGGCTTGAATTTGGATAAGTAAGTTTCCTTTTGAGGGCATGTTGTATCCCTTAAAAATTCGTATGTCCCATCATTAAGGAAGCGGTGTATTTTGGTTTCGGGCATTAGCTGCAGAGGTTGACCTTGCTTTTCAATGACAGCATTATTATCCTTGCAAATGTCTGAAATGCTGGTTGAATGCACTGATTGGCTATCAGTGTTATTGTTGACAACCTGTAGTTCTCGCACTAATTCGCTAACTTTTTCAGACACATTTGGATTGTGTTGGCTAGCAATGTAATCAGCAATTCTGGAGTCAGGTGTTTTCTCTTCAAACTTACGAAAATGATTTGCCATGAACTTTTTGTCTTCTAAAGAATCACTCTCTATTTCGATTTGCGGGCTGTTAGATCCGCTTCTGAATCCTTCCCCTGAGAATCGTTCTTGCTGATCACGAAATGGCTGAGATTCTTCGTCACTTGCTACTGTATCACTCAAGGATGCTTGCAGGAAGTGTGTTTCATATAAATCGTTGTTCTGCAGCTCTTTGTTTGATATCTCTTTGAATCGCTGTTTTGCATTGTCCTGAATGATGTTCTCGTAAAATAGTTTCATGTAATTACTAACCGGCTGGGGTTCCAGTTCTCCCCCCGGATCTATTGCTAAGTGACCATCTTCATTGTTTGGTTTCTTTTCTGCTAGCACGCGTTTTATACTGGGTGCGTTGATTATATCTTTCAAGCTTCTTCGTTTCTTCTTGAGAGGTAGGATATTCTCCTTGTTGTCATCTTCATTATCAGGTAAGTCGAACGTATCGTTTCTTTTTGAGGGGTGACCTAGAAGTGACTCCCTATTTGACACTCTCTTTGAATCTCTATTTTGTAGGTGCTGCTTGCTATTCAAGGAAGCGAACTCTTTATGGATATTAGATATCTTTTGGCCGCCCATGTTTTAGTAGAGGTAGTAGATTCTGGGTATTATATGGAAGACATGCCTATTCTGTTGATATATTCAGTTGGCGATTGATTTAGTGGTTGGCTTGATTATTTGATCGAGTTGATAATTCAATTTGTCTAATGACAGACTTGATGTAAACCGATAAACTACCCTATCTGATATCACTTAACACAATGTATAGTCGCGTAACCATTTGATCTGATGTTTATTTTTCACATAAATTTTTTTAGTGTGTGAAAAACGCGGTTCTTTTTCTCCACATTTCACAGAGCTGCTAACTATAGCATAGAAGAGCTATTGTAGTTACTATAGCTTTAGATATATAGCTTTGCATATATGAGGCTATAGCCACAAGCAAACTTGTATAACTCTCGTATTTATGTATGTACATCAGTAATTGTATATTCGTCAAAGCAGATCCGTATTTATTTACACAATGGTTCTTGCAAAGGCCTTACATGATCTTATGATCTCATGATCTTCGTTAATACGGATATTTATTTACACAATGGTCTATCAATATGTAGGTAGTATTTACAATAGTCTATCAACCATATCTTGTTTGATAGTCTATCAGACTATCTTGTTCGATAGCCCATCAAGATAACTCAACAATGAAATACTTAGCCTTACCAATACGTAATAACAATAATCTTCTGTCGATAAGACATTCATCTGCCAAGACTCCAGTATCATCTGTATCTACTCTCTGTCTATCGTAGCCCAAGTAAACAGCCCCACTTTTGACAAGCTTCTTTGCCTCAGATTTTGATACTCCTAAAACCTTATGGACCACACTGCTGATTTTTTGGTTCAAGATCTCGTCTCTTTTGATCCGCTTCAAAAGCCCAGCTTCATCAAAGATGTTTATTAACTTATCTGTAGGGATATCACAAGGATATGGAACCTCAGGCAATGGATACAATATAGAGGTAATTATTGATGCCTTGTAGGCTGCATCTGGACCATGAATCAAACTAGTTACTTGGTCGGCAAGAATTCTTTGACCATATCTGAGAGATGGGTCCTTTAAATGTGTCTCAATGATACTATCAATCTGTTTCAATGGGATTATTGTAAATATTTTCAACAACTTAGCGATGTCGTCATCTGGTGTTTTTATGAAATAATTATAAACATCAAAGTAGGGAGTCATTTCATGATCAATAAAAACAGCATTTCCCGCACTTTTACCGAACTTCTGTCCTGAGGATGTGGTTAGTAATGGTACAGTCAATCCAAAGACATCATGCTTCATTTTGACGATTTCATCCTTATATTTCTCCTTTTCTGCTTTCAGAAGACCCTTCATACTCTCGTTGAAGTTTGCCTTCAATCGCGTTATCAAGTCGATTCCGGCTGTTATATTACCCCATTGATCATTTCCTCCAACTTGTACGCTAACTTTTTCTTCTTTGAAAAGATGCCAGAAATCAAATGCTTGCAATATTTGATAGGTGAACTCATTGAATCCAATCCCAGATTGAGAGTCAAGTCTTCCTTTGACACTGTCACGTGCCAACATGGCATTTACTCTAATGAATCTACCATAAGTAGCAAGAAAATCTAACATGGATATATCTTTCCACCAATCATGGTTGTTTTTAGTCTTGACCTCTCCGTCCTTATTTATTGGAAACCCACTCCGCTCAACATATTCTCTTGCTTTGATAAAGAAATCTTTCAACTGCATCTCAATCCGTTCTGTGTTAGTTAATTGAGTCTTGGACTCCATTTGACTTCTCTCAGTTAATCTTCCAGAAGGATCGCCAACTTTACCAGTGGCTCCTCCAACTATTCCCACGATATTGTGACCACGAATATTATAATGAACCATGATCAATAAGGGCAACAAGTTCCCTAAATGCAATGATTTTGCGGTTGGGTCGGCTCCACAATATAACGTCAACTGTTTAGAATCACTCAAAGTTTTGAGATTATCGTTTGTGATCGCAGATATCAATCCTCTATCCGTCAAATGTTGTACTAAAGGTGTCTTCAGCTCTAATGACAACTCTTCCTTATTGATCTTGAATTGAGGATGCGATGAGTTGAGTCTCTTTTGTTGGGAGAGAGCCGTTATTACATAGAGCCGGCTATTGAAGCACAGCAACCGGATTTCTCTCAAGTTTTTAGCAGTCCTGAGCATTTTGAAACCGTTTTATTACTAGCAGGACTTCTTGTTATATACAGGTCTTTCTGTGGGTATTTACTGACTATAACTATAAAGGTGATAATTATGACTGTTGGTGATTTTCACTCTTTGAAATTCTCGATTTTGAAAAATCGCTTGAAAAATGGAGGGAAAATTTTTGCTTCAAAATTTATAGAGGGAAAGTATGTTACATTTGTATGGGTACGCTATTAAAGAATTGAAGAATAAGTAAGTTTGTTAAAGTTGCAACGTTTATTTAGTGGTTATCTAGGATTACAATGGTAATTTAATGGTTTTATTTAAAACTAAAAGTAGTCTTTGATCACTATCTTCTAATGTCTATTACGTGACGATAATGAAGAGCAAGTATGTATGTTACAATTGTAATGTCTATTGTGTAATTATCTAGGAGTAAAACTATCCAAGAATAAATGATTCTATCTAGTAATAATATGTGCCTTCAGCCACTGTTTTTAAGAGCCTCTCTGTTACCCAATACATGCGGAGCAACATCTTGAAGCCAGTCGGATTTGATCATACTGACATTTCGGGCGTAACCCTTTGTAGTATACACGTACTCGGTATAAATAATAGCATCGCACTTTCTTCCAAACAACAACGAAGATGGATGAATTGAAATTAACTGACCTGAAAATACAGTTCTATAAGATCTATCAGGGTATCCTATGGCAGTGTTGAAAATAAATCCTTGAAGGAAACTTTTGAGGATTCCTTCAATATCTAACGGAGTGTTTTTACGAGAAACTTTTCTATCTTCCATATCATCGTCTTCGACCGACAAATTGTCTTCCAAAATGGCCTTTCCAAACAACGACTTCATATACTGACGTAGCTGGTCTCTGATTTGAATCACGTTTTTGAATCCTCGGTAGTTGTAGCTCAATTCCTGACACCATCTCTTCTTGTCACTGCTAGAGCCAATCTCTAAGAAGTAGTCAAATATCTCTTTATACATGAGAAGATCTCCGTACTTGGACCCAAGAGAACATAGCTGACGTCTTCTTTCGTTCACCAAATCTCTGTTGTCTGGATTAGGATTCAAAAGCAAGTTTTCAACGTTCAAGCACGCAATGATATCTATTACAGGAGCGAGACAATGTTTCTCAAAAGCACCAATAAGAACGGTTGCCAAATGAGGAGATACCGGAAGAATTGCCATTTGTGATCCTAACTTGGTTATCTTTCCTTCGTCATCCAAGGCTTTTAAAGAGTATAGCTGGCTTAATGCGGAGAATAGAGACTCTTTGCCGGGATTCTCTATCCAATACCAGTTTAGAATATCGTCAACATTTAGCGTTTTCAACATCAAAACAGAGTGAGCAATGTCTGTTCTAATGATTTCTGGTTCAGTTTGTTTTGGCAACGTGCTGTAATCTCTCTCGGTAAATAATCTGAACGTCTTACCGTTTCTTTCTCTTCCAGCTCTACCAGCTCTTTGAGTGGCCGAAGCCTGAGAAATTGGAACCGTTAACAAAGTAGAAAGTCCTAATTGGTGTCTCCAGACCTTTACTTTACGGAGCCCAGAGTCTACAACATATCTCACGCCCGGAACAGTGATAGACGTTTCGGCAATGTTTGTGGCCAATATGACTTTCCGCTGATTTCTCTTTACTGGTCTGAACACTAACATCTGTTTGTGTGGAGGTAAAGCTGCATATAATGGTAAAGGAACAAGAATAGGCGCATCCTTCGGTAGAAGTGGAGCAAAAGCTTCTAATGATGAAGTGACTTTATCGATTTCTTCTTGACCAGGCAAAAAGGTCAATATATCACCCTCTTCTTCTCCCTGGTTAATCTGTATGATTGTCTTTATTGTCGTGTCTAATATATCGTCAGATTGCTGGTTCAAATAAAGTCTCTCTACCGGGAACATCTTACCTTCTACGAAAAGAATCTCACATCCCCCAAAGAATTGGGAAAACTTCTCAGCATCCAAGGTGGCCGACATAATGATGATCTTGAAATCGGGATCATCTTTTCTCGTTACTTCCAATAGCTGTTTCAAAAAACCCATCAAAAGGTCTGTGAGGATTGTTCTTTCGTGGGCCTCATCAATTATTATCGTCGAATATTGGGAGAGGTCGTTGTTCATCATCAATTCTCTCAAAAGCATACCGTCAGTCAAGTATTTAAGCTTAGTGTTTTTATGAGCTTTGTTGTCAAATCTAACTGTATAGCCCACTTTATCGCCTAATCTGCTTCCATATTCTTCAGCAACTCTGTTTGCCAAATTTATGGCCGCTACTCGTCTTGGTTGCGTAACAGCGATGGCTTTTTTGTTGGAACTCATTAAGAATTGTGGAATCTGTGTTGATTTACCTGAACCAGTTTCACCAATCAAAACTGTCACCTTATTTCTCCCTAAATGTTCTAGAATTCTTTCTCTGTTTTTGTACACGGGTAAAATCTCTCGTATCTTGATCAAGGATCTTGATTTCTCTTTCAAATGCTTATAATCAGTATTGATATTTGTGGTTTCATATTCTTCTTCTTCTTCTTCGTCTGAGAAAAATCTCACATTCGAGGCTTCGTCTCTGCTTCTATTTATCTTTCTCTCAGATTCGGGCTTGGTGGCTCTGGTAGCTCTGGTAGCTCTGGATGCTGGGGTTACAGGATCAGCCGGTTTGATATCATCTTTTTGACCGGCCACTTCCTGCTCATTGGCACCTGACTTATTGTTGGCCTTCTTCTTTCTTCTTCTCTTCTTACGTGGACCACCGTCTGGTCTATTGTTGACTATTTCAGGCATGGCTCCTTTTCTCTGTTCACGCTCTTTGGCTATGTATCCACATCGAATCGTTGGTTATCTAAAGCATCAAAGTAAAGGACTAAACAATCGAAATAAAATTTTTCTATCTTCTCTATATTGATAGAAGATGAGAGGATGGTGATTCTTACAATTGTCTCCCATTTTTATAGGTATATGAAAAATTAAAGCCCTAATAGTTGATGAAAAACTCCCGAAAATCATTCCTTCTCCGGACGAAAATTTTTATTGATCCAATTTTTCTCACTGAAAAGTCTCAAGAAAATGTGTGATTAAAATGCTTTAACACCAACCGATAATAACTTAAAGCATCTGGAATACGTCCAACCAGTCGGTCTATTTCGGATGTATTTAGCGGAACTGATATAAAACAGACATCATGAATCAGGCACTCAAAAATGGGTCCAAAAGAAGGATATTTGGCCAGCTTGAAAATATTACCACTCATAAGTTCCCATTGGTATACAAGTTCAAGAATCAAGAACTAGTTCAACCTCGCAAGTCATTACCATCGCAAAAAGACGTCGTACATCCGTTTTTTTGCTTGAATGAAACCGACAAGGCAAGCTTCTTGCTATCTTCCAACTCGGTATTATTGGATGGTCTCAGAGTGCCGGTGAAAAATAACAGTAGAAATGGTGGGATTCGTGATATCAAATTACAATACTTGAACTTCCCAGAAAATGCAGTGCTGACGTTGTCTTGGTTATCTAATGGTAAATCGCTTGATGAATCGGCACAAAAGCTCGATCTGTTTACCAAGATATCCAAAGCAGACGCCTTATCGTTTTCTAGTGCCTATAATCTTGCCGAGTCAAAGAGAAAAGAGATCCAGGAATTGCTGTTCCTGAAAGAGGGTGATTTGTTGGAATTAGATGCGGAGTTGATAGCAAAATTGGACTCATTATGTCAGAGCGGGGATACAGTAGGGAGATTGTCCGATGACTTTGAGTCTGTGATAAAATATCTTTTGGAAACCACACCTGTTGCATCCCTCAGTGTCCTTATTGACTATCTAAACCAACTCTTGCTCTCGCAAGATAGTCATGCCTCTGGATCGTCTTCAGTGTACTACCAAGAATTTGTATTGAATGTGGTGCTTAATAGAGTCACTTTGGAGAATGTACAGCATGTTCGTAGCTCATTGAATGAGTTTATGGACTCAATAATCTCCACAACTGCCAACGGATTAAATAATTTTAATCCAGTGATTTTAGAACAGCTATTCAGATACTACACTTTGATTTACGACCTTGATAAAAGCTCAGATATTCTTGCGAGAATACTTCGGAAGAAAACTGTACCCACTGAGGAACACTTCCTCCAGTATCTTGACCGTGTTACCAGCTTGAGACAGCATAACTCTAGAAAAAGCTATCAATATTTGATGAACTTGGACGATCTATTGTACCATTTCTCCTCTGGGGAACTAGTTCATTGCTTGTGTCGCCAATGCACTTACTTCTCTGAATTGCGTTTACTATTCAATTTCATTGACCGTTCTCCAGTAGATAGAAAGACGCAGATATACCAAAGCTCATATCCTACGCTAATTGACACCGCAACCAAAATTTTGTCCAGCAAAAAGCAGAAGATCAGTCATTTTGAACGCACGCTGACGATGTTAGCATTACTTTATAGATTGAAGCTGCACAACGTGACGTTCTCTGATGCTTACAATAAAAAGCTATTCGAGTTTTTTGCAAAGTATGGTGACCATTACAATAGTTCTCTTTACGGTAGGCAGAAACCGGAAAGTCTGTAAATACTAAATAATAGAAATATCTGTTCATTCGTTCGTTAATAAATATATTCACATTCATATCAAAAATGGTTTATTATCATGCTACACTTGATTGATTGATTCATTCGTCATTAAATATATATTCATATCAATTATCTACATAATTTGTCTTTTGTGCATACAATGGGAGGCAGTTTTATTATGCTACCATTAGACTTCTTCCCTCAGACCAAAGCGAAACCGACTGCCAAAATAGCAGCAACGAGCACACTAACGTCGATTTGAAGTGAATGACCGTCATTATAGTATTTGAAGCCTTCTTCAGGTACTGTCTCCTCAAAACCAGTAGTGTTGGTGGTACTGTTAGTAGTGGCATTCGAAGCGTATCCTGTTGCCAAGATTTCTGTCTCATCCAAGGAGGTTGTTTCAATATCGATACTACTTTCTTCGGTCTTGCCGGTGATTTCAGCTTCATAATCATTGACATCATCCTCATCCTGGTCACGAACAATAAGTGGCCCAGCAGGGTGGGTCACTCTCTTCCCATCTGGATGTATCTTGAGAAAGTCTCTCCAAGAATCTTCTTGCATTTGACGTTCGATATCATCGGCAGGAACGTAATCAGGCATGTTATGTTCAACAAGATCAGGATTTTGTCTGATGTTTCTCTTTGATTCTCTGTCAGCATCAATGACAGACTCCTCGGCAATATTTATGTCAGCGCATGACATTTTATTGAGGTTTGGGTAGTGAAGGACAACAGATCTGCCGACAATATAGGCAGGGTCGTTAGGATTCAAAGAAAGGTGTGGATCGTAATAGGATGTCTCAAAACAAGTAGTGTCAATCCATCCGTGTTTACCACTCAAATCGCCCACTTGGCAGAGAGCATCGTTAGCAGCCTTGGAACAATCTATTTCGGCATTGTAAGGATTGAAATGCTTACCAGTGGATGCACATCTTCCACGTCTTCCAACTGGCTTTTCGTGGATATGATAATAGAAAGGACCTTTCCCAGAAGGGAGCTTGGTGACATCCCAGTGCACTTTAACAGTCCCATTGACTGAGAAGAACTTCATGGTACCTAAGATCTCTCTATTCTTTCCTCCTTGAGGAAAATCAGCAATTGCAACAACATTTGTTGGATTGTTGTTGATTTCTGGGGCAGGAGAAGTCAAGACAGATGTGGCACATAAAGCCATCAGAGCCATCATAAGAGATTTAAAGGACATCATTTTGCTACCGGAAATGTGATGTGATATGATAAGTTGTGGTGTTTTCTTATTTTATGTCTCTTTAGTGTTTTATATTGAATGAACGTGTTTCAAGCTGTGTGTATTCTTAAAGAGTTCAGACTTAGAGACATACAATACAGACTTACGTAAAGGGTATGGAGAAATCAATAGGAGAAGCGCAAACCTGGATTGCATATTTTATAAACCTAAGCCTTTGGGAAGAATATGAAAGATTCCACAAAAAGTATCGATGAGTGTTACAAACATGGCACTTTTGCGGACAAAAAGAACTCCGATGCCTCATGTTGAAAATTATGCACAAAAGAAAAACGAGATTTTAAGTGACAACCACAAAGAGTGAGGCCTGTTTGTGGCATCTCCTAGATATGTAATAGAATAATTAATATGAAGGTCTAATGATTAATAGCGTGAATTTAATAACTTCTCTCTATCAATAAAAAACAAGAAAGTAAACGTTGTTGAATAATGAACCCGAAAGCCACAGGTATAATGCTATATAGTATGCCGAAAAAAAATAAAATGCCGAAATGTATTAATCTAGTCGGTTTTGAGCTTAACGTTTTCAGGTCTAAAGAAATCATTAAACGTACTCTTTCGGAACGACCATTTAAAAATGATCCAGCACAACTGTATCTGGTCGAGATCCGGCCAATAAATATCCAAAAACTCGATGTCTGTGTCCTTTCCGGTGATCTCCCATAGAAAGTAGTCACTAAGTCTACTGACTCCACTCGTTCTTACTAGTAGATCCAATGGCGGGAGCTGGCCAGAATATAAGTTTTCAGTGATTGTATTTTCGTCAATGTTAGTTTCGGCTATCTCGTCATTAGATACTTTTTTTAGGACCGATTGAATGGATTGAGCCATATCATCTCTTGAGGTGTAGGAGAGACAGATGTTTAAGACCACAGAATCATTATGTACAGTTCTCTGCTCGGCCTCTATAAGATAGTCACGGACATCCTGTGGCAAATACGAGCGATTCCCGGAGAAAATAATCTTGATTCCGAATTTATCCACCAAATCTGTGTTGTCCAAGACCTGGGCGACTTTCTGCTTAATAAGGTTTAAAATGTAATGGACCTCGCTTTTGGACCGCTTGAAATTTTCTATGGAAAATGCAAATATCGACACCGCCCGCACGTTCAATCTATAGCATATTTCCAAGATAGATATCAATGTATCAGAGCCCTGACTATGTCCTTCGCTCACAGGAATATTGTTCCTTCTGGCGAATCTTCTATTACCATCCATAATGAAGGCTATATGTTCGGGCACACTGCCCGTTTTCAAGGCATTGACAATTATTGATTTATTGAAACTCACAATCTGCGAGATCAATGGTAACGTCGACAACTGAGAAAGCAGAAACATCCTCCAAAGATGTCTGTCTGGTCTAGATATCAAGACACTTGTTTCTTTTTCTGCTTCTTGTTTGGTCTTTTCCTTCTACCTGAAGCTTTAACGACCTGTACGCATCAAAATTCCGCCTGTGGATATCTCGGATTCGAAGTCACAATCCATTAATCAGAGCTGCTCGGTGTGTTTCTGACGGCAAGTTTCTCGTTTATTAAATGGACAAATTTTTTATCTGTTTTACTTTTTTTCATGAATTTTTCATCGCAAAATCTGTGTTGGGGGCATATTATATTGGGGCTTTTGGGGGGTGGGAGAATGTATTAGAGATGTATAGACGCTAAATTATAACATACTGGGCAAATATTCGGATGGACGATGATACGGACACCGTCCTCCAGTAGCCTTCCGGTCGCCTCCTTCAGAAGCGTTGGCCATCCTCCAGTCTTCCTTCAATAGACATCCTCAAGCCTGCCAAATTGGCTCCCGTTAGCAAAAAACGGTTGACGATGAGCACCCATATAAATACCGCTAAAAAATACCAAGAAAACTGTAATAGAATAAAAATTTTTTTATTATATTGGACAAAAATTTTTCAGATGTTTAGACAGCCATAATATACGTCATCTGCGGTATATATGCTACAGTAAAAGCTGATAACAAACAACCAACATGCCAGAACCTCACGGAATCAGACTCCCGGGGGTCCTATTGGACGAAATTCACGTGAAGGAAGACAATGGAGAATATGAAGAGAGATCATTTCTGGGAAACCGTAAGAAGAGAGTGAAGAAAGGACTAAAGAGAAAAGTATCGCGAAAAGAAGAACGGAAAGCCGACAGACTTCTTAAGAAACAGAAACGGGCCAAGAAACCCCAGTCTCAACTCAATGGCGAATCAGATGGCGAATCAGATGGACAAGATGAACAGATATCCAACTACAAGTCTGCAATGAAGAAGGACCAAAAGAAGAACTCGAGGACAAAAGTGAAATCCAGAGCGAATTCAGGTTCCAAATCAAAATCCAAGTCGGTTTCCTTCGACGACAGCCGGAATACAATCAAAAGCATCCACCCAGTGTATAAGAAGAAAGACTTCTTCCAGGAGAACCACGAATTCGAAGCGTTATATGAAGAAGACGAACTAAACGATCTTTACGAAGAAGAGGAAAAGAGGCTCAATAACGTCAATGGAAGCAAAAAAACCACCCGACAGATCTTGGAAGCCTTGGAACAGGACGATTATGACCGTGGTATGTATTCTGAGGAAGATTCTGACGACAATTCCGACGATTTCTCGGGGAATAGTGATCTGTTTGATGATTTAGATGGCCCTGATCAGCCTAGAACACCAGCAGAAGTATTTGAGGCTTTGAAGAATGCGAAGCTCAACAAATCACAGAAAAAACCTACGAAACAGCCCGTTAAAACCAAAACAGCTAAAGAAATAATGGAAGAACTCAATGGAAATAAACACCAACAGAGCATTTCGGACGAGGACAGCGATTTCTCTGGAGATAGCGACGAAATGAGCGATTTAGAAGGACCAGATCAACCAAAAACTGCGGCCGAAGTGTTTGAAGCACTCAAAAAGGCCAAAGCAAACAAAGGCAGTAAGAAAGAGAAACCAAAGGAGAAACAGCAAAAGAAGACTGCCAAGGAGATCATGGAAGAATTGCAGAATGGAGGTTCTAAACAAAGAGAAGAGCAAGAAGAAGAGGACGACGATTGGTCGGATTTCTCTGGAGATAGTGAGGAAGTGAGTGATCTTGAAGGGCCTAATCAGCCGAAAACCGCAGCAGAAGTGTTTGAGGCTCTTAAAAAGGCCAAGCTGATGAAAAGCGTACCTGAGAAAGCCAAACCAAAGATAGTAAAACCAAAAACATCAAAAGAGATCATGGAAGAGCTAGAAAACGGAGAGTTTGGAAGCGAAATAAGCAGTGATTATGGAAACGAAGACGAATATTCTGATTTTTCAGGCGACAGCAGCGAAATGAGCGACCTAGATGGTCCTGATCAGCCAACAACTGCAGCAGGTGTGCTCGAGGCACTTAAAAGAGCCAAAATGAACAAGAATGGTTCTTCTGTTAAAGCAGAAGAAGTCAAGCCAGAGAAAAAGAAGAAAACCAAGGAACCACAACAAAAATTCGCCGAGCCAACGTTCTTAAACAGTGCTGCTAGAGACGATGACGACATGAAATATTATGCGAAGAAATTGGGATTAAAAGGCATGAAATTAAGCAAGGAAGACGATGATGATCTTGTTGGTGGTCTTTTTGACGGATTGGACTTTATGGATGAGTACAAAGCTGATTCTGAAGATGTAGATGACAATGACGGCTCTGAACGCGAAAGCTCTGATAATGATGAAGATAAGCCGTCAAAAGTCAGAGAAAATCCGTATGTAGCTCCTGTTTCCGCAGCTATATCCAAGGACCAACTGGAAACAGTAGCATCAGCACCAAGAAAATACGTTCCTCCTGGATTAAGAAGACTCCAATTGAGTGAAGACGAGCAACAGAAACAAAAAATCCAGAAGCTCATCAAAGGGCAATTAAACAAGCTTTCTGAAAGCAATATGCTTGTGATAGCCAACGAAATCAGTAATATTTACTATGATAATCCCCGTAGTTTGGTGAATGCAACCTTGACGAACACTATTCTTGAGAGTGTGTATTTGCAAGACAGACTTTTAGACTCGTTTGTGATTCTATATGCTTCTATTGCAGCTGCAATATACAGATTACAAGGAACTGAGTTCTTGGTGTATTTCATTCAAGAATTGGTTGAGAAGAGCGAAACTTTCTACGAAAGAAACAAAGAAGACAAACAGAAGGAGGCAAGTAACTTGTTGTCGTTATTGACGTTTTGTTACTCGTTACAGATCATCAATAGTAATTTGATTTACGATATCATCAAAATATTGATTAAAGATATAACTGAATATGACACAGACATTTTGCTTCGAATGGTTAAGAATATTGGGCCGCAATTACGGACCGATGATCCGTCGGCTTTGAAGGAGATTGTGTCAATTATCAACACCAATACAAGGGGCCAGAAATTGAGTCCAAGAACCGAGTTTCTTATTGAATCCATTGATAATTTGAAGAACAACAAGATCCGTAAAAACGAAAACAATGAAAACAATCACCAATTGATCATCAAGATCAAGAAATACTTGGCTCTGATCAACAACAATAAAATGCATGATCCCCTCACGGTGACGTTAGATGATATTCATAATGTCAATAAGAGGGGTAAATGGTGGCAGACAGGGTCTGCCTGGAAGGGCAGAGAAGAACAGGGGTCAGCTGACGCTGCTGCTGCTGGCAGTAATGGTTCTACGAAGCTGGATGAAGTGTTTAATGGGGTCAATGAAGAGGCTATCAACGACATTCTAGACGATTCTGAGCCTAATTGGATGGAATTGGCAAGAGCCCAACGGATGAACACTGACATTAGAAGAGCTATATTCATTAGTATAATGTCCAGTGACGATTATATGAATGCGTTCACCAAGCTAGACAAGCTAGTATTGAAAAGATCACAACAGAAAGAAATCCCGGGGATTTTATTACATTGTGAGCAAATCGAGCCAACCTTTAATAAGTTCTATGGATTATTAGCCGGAAAATTATGTGCCGAGCACAGTTATCGTAAAACGTTTCAATTCTCTCTTTGGAACTACATCAAGGAGTTAAACAATGAGGGAATCGATTCGGATGACGATGACCACGACAACAATGAAAATGGTCTGATATTTAAGACAACCATCAAAACCAACCTAGATGATGAAGATGAAACTGATGATGTTAAGCTACAAAAGCTAACTAATTTAGCCAGATTGTATGGATATTTGATTGGTGTTGGAGCCTTACAATTAAACATCTTAAGAGTTGTGGATTTCTTGACCATCAACGAAGACACCAGGCTCTTTATTGAGATTCTTTTTGTTACATTCTTCGAAGAGGTGATCAAGAAGAGTAAAATCCGGTCCGAGAAAACCGGAAAGATAGACATGGCAAAGATCGATGACAGTATATTGCTTACGAGATTCGAAAAGATTGAGGACCCGTTGCTATTGAAGGGTGTTCAATTCTTCGTCAAGAAACAGCTAAAACATTCTAGTTTTGTAAAGGAGAAAGATACGAAGAGGATCCAGTATATTATCCAGAAGATCGTTGATTTGAAGTTGAGTTAGGCTACACTACTGAACCAAGTATACATTAATACAATAACAACTTTGATAAACTAATAAACTGGTAAATACGTAAAATAAGAAAAAAAAATAATGACTAGCATCACAGTAAATGGATAGAATAAAAGTTGTGTAATATGAGATTGAGTGAGTATGAATATGATCGTGATCTATTGATGTTGTTCAGCCACGAGAAGCAACTACAGGCTCCCATGCACTGTGTTTCGGCTTGGCAGTATTGTATGGAACATAGCTTTTGGTTGTACCTGTATAGCTCACAGCATGGACCTCTGAGACAGGGTAAGCACGAACCGCTTTCTGGGCTTCTGTTAATTTGCTAGGAGGGGTATCGGTACCATATCCTAACCAATAATGCCAACCAGGCTCGACTTGAGAAATGTCAACGTTCCAGGTTTGATATTCAACCCATCTTGTTCTCAAATGGATTTCCTCTGGGTTTTTAGTCTCGTAATATTTGTTACCATAATCATCAGTGCCTACAAAGTCACCCGCTTTGGCATCACCGAGAGTAGCGATTTGCCAGGCGTAACGCTTGAGACCAACACTGTAGGCGTTTTTAACAGTTCTCCACAATGACACAGACATTTTTCGATGTTATATAGGGGGTTTAAGGATGCAATTGTTGATGCTAACTAGCCAGTATATCAGGCGTCCCAGCGTTTTGAATATTTAATTCTCACTTTTTTTCATCTTTCTGTGAAATCCTAGCAGATTTTTTCTATGTTATTTTTTCGTGGCCCATCATTGGATCGCTGCGATGGTTATGAGAGATGTCAATATGCAGGTGTCTCAAGCTGTGAGCAGAAGAATACAGCAGTATACATAGTTTACTCTGCGTTCGCTTATCAATTACCGTCCACTGACACAACAAAGTCAAATCTTCCCTCTAAGCTTATACCCCCAGCCGCCCGCAGCCGTCCAGCCAGCCTAAGCTTAATGCTTAGCAAAATCCTAAGCTCTTAGTAACAGCAAAAAAGAAAGAGAAAACACCAAAAAAATTTTTAATTACCTGGCGAAGATGATATGGCACCTTATTATCGGTAATATATTGTAAAGTCATTGTAACGCAATTATACTCTCTCCGGTAATAACCACATATAATACTACATAATTATCGACAGAATTCAAAGAGTCATACAGAAAAATTACCTGATATTATCTGCGTAAGCGTCAGGATGTCGCATTAGTAGAACACAAACCCCGCCTAGTCGTTAGTTTCTCTCCCAGCCCTTATCCATTCGCTCAACAGCCTTCCCAATCACAAAAGAGCGGAGAAACATCAATAATAACATGTCCAACATCTCCATCACTGTGGACTCTATAGGCAATGAGCATCCAACCACGCCGAGCAAGCCTCGACATCGCCAGCGTCAGAAGAACCTGGCACAGCCACAGCAGCCGTCATCGTTGCTTCACAGCCATGAGCTGGAACGGCTAAGGTCTCAATCACAGCCGTCATCGCCTCAAATTTCTAATAGTAAAGGCAAGTTTCTTTCGCCTTTAAAGGTTTCACTTCAAACCAAATCTTTCCAGCATTTGAGCATCGATTACAACAGTCCCCACAAATACAAGAACAAGATGAACCACAGCAACACAAACATCTTCAATGCGTTCAACAATATAAATAATATAAGCATTTACGAGGATAGTTATTATAGCGGGGCCAATCATAAGAAGAGCCAGCATCATAGCAACAGTAAAAGCAATAATAATAATAATAATGATGATACGGAGGAGGATGACGGAATTGACATGTTCATTCATCCGCAGACCAATCGGTCGCGATTCCATAAAAGCATTAAAGATCGTATAATAGGCAGCAGTTCAAGTGCTGTCAATCCAGCATATTACGAACAGATCGAAATAGATGACGAAGACGATTATTCAGACAACGAAGACGTGGGAAAGGCCAGATTCTATGGCATCAGCATTTTAGTGGTGACTTTCCTATACTTCACTGTTAGTATGACTTGTTTATTCAATCTCTGGCAATATATACTTCCTTGTCCAAAAGAAGTTCCTGAAAAGAAAGAGCAGGAAAATGAGGACTCCGATTTTCCGGTCCAGAACTACTACTTGTATGTGGTGTTATTGAGTCCTGTGATATTCTGGGTATGGTGTATTGTATCATGGGTTGGTATGAAGCTTTTCCGACACGCCAAAGGTATAGCTATACCTGATTGATATACTAGCTCGTCTTCATGCTTACTTGTTTCTGTTTCATTAATTTCTCACGATTCTTCTGTTCGTTTTTTTGTTTGTTTCTGTTTTGCTGCTTCGTTTATCATGGGTTTGCTTTCTTCTATCACCACCAGTTTAATTTCATACATTTTTTTCTTGTGTCGTTTATACATGTATTTTGTGTTATAATATAATGATTTAGTTATTGGGATGTACGATGGTCACGGTCTGCTATTGGTAAATATTGGGTATGTTGTAATCTGATTATTTATTAATGTGTGATTATGTCCCCAATGAGTATATATACTGAGTATACTTATTGGGCACGTAGGTTCTGACATGCATATTGCTATGTACCTTCTAATGTTATTTGAATGTACCTTATAATATAATGACCTACTTACTATCTTTAAACAAAATAATATATAATCATCTCTCGTGTATCAAATCTTGGGTATGTACATAACTTCTAGACCTTCGTCCATGCCACGGCCTTGTCTTAGGCCTTCTTGGCTGGGTTTTCACGGCCAAATGTGGCTGCTACTACCAATGGGAACACAAGTGTGGCATCGGCATACACCTTAACACTTGGAGCCTCAGCTTTGATTTTACCCCAGGAAACAGCCTCGTCTGGTCTTGCACCAGCATCACAACCATCGAATTCCTGACCAGTGTTAATATAAACTGCGTAATCAGCACCATTTCTCATTAAACATGCATTGGCAATATGATGCTTGATCAACCCACCACCTAAAATGATCATACCTGCATGTGAAGCCTCCATAGACATCGAGTTGATCTTTCTGATATCAGCGACAAGATCCACTCTGAGTTGTCTAGGAGATGCCTTGAAGGTGTGAAAGAACAACATATCTCCAATAGATCCGTCGGTTAAAGAAGGACAGAACACAGGGATTTTGTTCTTGTGGGCCCAATACAAAACAGAGGACTCGTCGTTGATTTCCTTTCCTAAACGATCAATGAAGGTCGATGGGGTCCAGACTAAAGCATCGTTATTGAAAGAGTTTTCCTTAGTGAGTTTAGCAGAAGCTTCTTGTTCCTCCAACATCTTGTCCAAAATTGGAACGATCCACTCCTCAAACTTACAGTAATTGTCATTAGGAACAAGCAAATTACCAATACGGTTCATTCCCTCGCTTCTCAATTTTTTACCGGACAAACTGAACTCTCCCAAGTAAGTAGGAGCTAAGCATTTGATGAGATCTTCTTCAATTCCACCGGCACTGGAAACGATGGCAGAAACAAACTTGTATTGAACAAGAAAACGAAGGGTTTCTCTCAAACCTGAAGAAATCAAGTTCGAGGTGTAACCCAAAAAGATAGTGGTCTTTTGGAACCCTTTATCATCAAAACTACCTTTTTTTTCATGTTCTTCTAAATCATCAATATGTTTTCCTCTCCAGTTTCTCATTTGGTCTATTATTTCACAGGCCTTTCCGAGAGCAGAGGCTTGAAATCCCATGGTTCTCATGTTGGCGATCAAGTCACTGGCACTGATATCAAACGCATTCTCTTTAGAGTAATCGATACCTTTACACTCAACAAAATCAGCAGGAACAGGCACGGATTTGACCAACACGGCATCGGCAGCCAAATCGGGGAGTTTGTTCAATGGTGTCTCTGACATTTTGGATGCTGTTTCTGTAATTTGCTTCTGGTATTCTTGGTGCGATGCAATGTGGTAACTTCATGGGTCAAAAAGATACTAACAAAGTATAAATATTAATGAAAAATTTTCGCTTTGGCTTAAATAGTGTTTTTTTCCGAGATGGAGGATGCATGCAGATCTGATCTTGTGGGATTGTTGCTAAAAGCACCAGCTATATCACCCCATCTTTGAATTATAGAGAGAATGTGATGTACACCAACCATGGGTGTCTCGATTCATACTTGGTGTATAACCACGAGAGGGACAATTATATTCGTCATGTGACACATTAGAATTGATCATTTAAGTTGTGATTCTGAGGAACTGATCTGCCTTTATCTAGGTTATTATCTATGTTTAATGATGACAGAAAGGGAAAGACACAGAGATGTCCACATGAAATGCAATAATTCCATGAAACTTTTGTGCAAACCACTGGGGAGATGGATGTGCTAATTCCAGCATACACACTTAGTATGAAATACAGTGGAAATCGATATCGATATCGGAAACAGATAACGGAGACGTAAAGGATGACTCTTCTCCGTATTTAACTCCCTGTAACTCACGTATTAATTGATCCAATCAACCTTCAAATACCTAAAGTTCATCCCTCTAAAAAGGGTACAAGATCTCGGATTGAGACTTCCAAGCATCCAACATATCACGTGAACTGATGGTATCCATAGTTTAAAGTCCAATTAGAGTGATGATCCAGAAATAAAAAATTTCTCAAAAAGAGAAAATCCCGGTCGGGAAAATTATTAATAAGCACCAAGCAACTGTGTGAAATCGAGTATATAAAGAGGATCTGGTTGCCGATTTATATTCCAAAAATCTCATAATCGATCATCGACGACTATATCTTGTATATTCGAGCGATTCCAATCTTTATAGCTATTATTTTGACTACCATTGAGTAATAATATTCATGATATCAATATTCAGAAAAAATGTCTGTCAGTAAGATTTCCAAGACATTGAAAACCGTTGAAAACGCACAGATTGCAACCGTCGCAGGGGGTTGTTTCTGGGGAGTGGAAGCTTTGTTCAGAAGACAATTCGCTGACAAGGGTGTACTTGATTTCAAAGTAGGGTATGCCAATGGAGATACCGAACATTACAAAAACCCAGACTACAAAACAGTATGCTCTGGAGCTACCAATTATGCAGAGGCATTGCAGATATCATTCGACCCAAAGAAAGTAAGCTACAAGGAATTGATTGAGTTTTTTTTCAGAATCCATGATCCAACCACGGTCAACTCGCAAGGACCTGATTTGGGTACACAATATCGTTCAGCTATTTATGTTGACAGTCCAGAAGAATTCAAGGCTGCCAATGAGGAGTTAGAGGCTGCTCAGAAAAAATGGTATCCAAACCATAAGATCGTCACTAAGGTTGAGTATCTTACCAGTTTCTGGGACGCTGAGGAGTATCACCAGAAATATTTGATCAAACACTCCGAAAAGGCGTTGTGCCCAACTCACTTTATCAGAAAGGAGCCTAAGAAATAGGTTTTTTTTTAATAGGAGTATGGTTTTTAATAAGAGTGTATGACTTTATAAGAGTATATGACTTTTCAATAAGCGTAGGAGTAATATGAGTAATAGCTATAGTGAGGACTAATATCACTAGCCACACTATTTTATGTTGGAAGAAGCGGAAATAATGTAAGTGAAAATCAATAGCAGGCTAATAAGTTAGTGTTTGGATGCAATAGTACACCCCATATGTTGATCATCTTGAGAATTGCTTTATGTCTTGGACAAGAATAAGACAGATTCAAATATTACGTCCGCATTTATGGTTTTACAAATATTTCTGAGACATTCTACGGACAGCGTAAGGCTGAAAATGGAGTAAATTTGCCGGAAAGATAATACAACTAGACCCAACTGGTTAGACTGTTGTTGACTATATATAGCCTACTATAATAAATGCGGAAGCAATTGGAAAATAAACTACTCTCTGCTGCTGGGAATATCAAGAATAATGTCCAGACGAAAATAATTACTCCATACCCCAGATTTGGAAAGGGTAGAACCTTTTATTACCAAAAAAATAAAAATATTTTTTATCGGATGTTCATTTATACCCCGCAAATGGCTACTCTTTCACTGACAGCTACCAAGTCAATAATAATGTAATGATAATATAATCTGATATTATTGATAAAGTAATTAGAAAAAAAGAAGAATGAGAAACAAAGCAGTAAAGCAAAGCTAAGTAGTAAGAACATCATCGTAGGTTCAAATCTTAGGAGCTCCTGGCATGTAGAGAGGATGAGCAACAAAGTAAGAGTTTTCATTGTTAGCCAAACCAGCCCAAACCAAGTACAATGCGTTGAAACTAGCACATAATCCAAACACACCAGCAGCCTTTACTACTCCAGTTTTCCCAGAGAAGACACCAATGGCTAAAATCATAATCCAGAACCAAATGAGGAAGAATAAACTGAAAAATGGCCAGGTAGCTTTGAACGTACATAACCATAAAGCAAAAGCAAACAACACCCAGCCACAAAGGAAGAATCCTAATGCGTTATTAAACTCAGCAGTAGTCGCATAACTAGATTGAATATCAAAACTATCAGTCAAAATCGCACCATAACTTAACCAGAAACCTCCAAAACATCCAAGAGCAGTACCAGCAAAGGTGTTGTCTACACATAAACAGAAGAAACCAGAAACAGATTCAATCACACCTCCGTAGAAGAAACAGGATCCGATCAAAATCGATTGGTCAGTAACCCCACGAGTTTGGAGATGTATTAACGAGATAACAAAGGCACAGAAGGCAAAAGATGCAAGACCAATAGGAACAGGGGAACCAATTCTAGTAGGAGGAGGAGCATGGATACCAGGGTTCAAGTCACCACCAAAAGCGTTCAATAACTCGCTTCTTTGAAACGTATAAGGACCAAGGTGGACTTTGTTTCCTCCCTCGGAGAGTTTGACAGAGTCACATTTGTTGTGGTCATGGTGAGAAGGCTCGCTGGCTTTCTCTAAGTCAGGGGTCAAACGGTCTTCAGCAGATTCGTTACTCATTATATGTGAAATAAAATATTATGAAATTTTTGTAAGAAACAATTGATATTGCTTAAATATTTATTTAGCCGATAATATACTGGAGTTATGTTATTAAATACTACAAACTTGACAGAACCCAAAAACAAGGGATATCCTGGGTATTTATAATTGTATTTACACCACATCTACAATTACGTAGGTGTACATAGAGTATCGTATATCCATAACCATCGTACTAGGAACGCCCGACGTTTCAATGCTTTACCCCAACAAAACAGAAATTTCAAGTAGGTAAATAGAGGATATGTCGCTGATTTTTCTTGTTTCGGTACATCAGGTCATAGATACTGGTGCAAGAGAGGATAAAGAAACGTTGCGACAGAAGCTTATCCACTTGCGATTGACCAATGGTTTGCGGCCTACACTCCACACACTGGAATAAAGGGAAAGTCAAACATAGTGTCAGACTATATAGGCAAAGAGAAAACAAAAGAAAAAAATGACAAAAGTGTCCCTCCCCAGGCCCCACTTCTTAGTTTTAGCGCAAAATTCGGGACACGATAATTCCGACTGGTGACCTGCTATTTCCGTTTTGTTTTGATTTTCGTGCGTAGCATGCAGGTTGTGAGGTGCCGAGGGGTATTCCCATTACCCCAGAAATATCAGGGCGAAAACAACCCCTTCGGCCATAGCAGTGACAGCAAGCTACTAAGCGACTTCAAGCTACTAAGCGACTTCAAGCTACTAAGCGACTTCAAGCTCATTTGTTCTCATTTGTTGTGTCATTTGTATGTAATGTATTGAAGGTTGTATTTAGTTTGAGGTTAAATAAAAAGATTAATGAATATTAAAGCAGAAGCCAAACGGCTGGAAAAGATGTAATGCGGAGCATATTTAGAGCTTCGGTGCATGAGGCATGTAAAGAGGATGTGCGACAAAGTATGAGTTTTCGTTAGTAGCCATCCCTGCCCAGACCAAGTAAAGCGCATTGAAACTAGCAAGTAAACCAAATACAGCTCCCGCCTTGATAACAGGGGTCTTTCCAGTAAACACACCAATAGCCAACATCATAATCCAGAACCAAATAAGGAAGAACAAACTGAAAAATGGCCAGGTAGCCTTGAACGTACATAACCACAAAGCAAAAGCAAACAACACCCAACCTGAAAGGAAGAACCCTAAAGCATTATCGTATTCAGCAGTAGTAGCATAACTGGACTTAATGTCGAAACTGTCAGTCAAAATCGCACCGTAACTTAACCAGAAACCACCGAAACAACCAAGGGCAGTACCGGCAAAGGTATTGTCCACACATAAACAGAAGAAACCAGAAACAGCTTCGATCACACCTCCGTAGAAGAAACAGGATCCGATCAAAATCGATTGGTTAGTGACTCCACGGGTTTGAAGATGTACTAAAGAAAGGACAAATGCACAAAATGCAAAAGATGCAAGACCAATTGGCACAGGAGAACCAAGTCTTGTAGGAGGAGGAGCATGAATACCAGGATTCAAGTCACCACCAAAAGCATTGATAAGTTCATCTTTGCGGAATACATAAGGTCCTAAATGAACCTTGTTACCGTTGTCAGAAATCTTGACAGGGTCGTACTTGACATTTTCGCGGTGGTAAGGACTGTTAGCCTTCTCCAAGTCGGGAGTGAGGTCTCTGCGGTCTTCAATGGAATCGGAACTCATGTTGAAATAATTAGAAGTATGTAGTAGAAGGAGTAATGTGTATTGTGATGATGCTATATCATTAAAGAATATTACAATAGGGCTAAATACCGTCTAAGGCGGAAGGAAACTGGCCGGAAACCCACAAAAGAAGGAACTTGCTAGTATTTATATTACAATTGCTTATATTACAATTGCCTATATTACGCTCCAAAATATAGTGAATACTAGAAATGCGAGCTCGCACTCCATGGAGAGATCCATGCATCTCTAAGAGGCATACAAGCATCTTTACAACCCGTTGCGAACTTTAATGCAGTCGGAGGGAGAGTAATTCCGGAATATCAGGAAGATCCATAATTTAAAACGAAAGGAAATCAACCACTTTGGATTAATTCAAAGACAAGTTTTAGGAGTCCACTGGAATAAAGGGTGATTTTATATGCTAGTAATAGTTAGTGATAAAATTTATAAGGTTGCAATATCAATGGTATATTAATTATGTCACTTTAAAAGTATTCGGCCGTGCCCATTTTGGCCCCCACCACTCCCGATATACAGCATGATAGTAAGGGTGGAGATGACGAAGATAGCTTGGCTAAACAATACAGTATAATGGTGGAGAAGACGTATCGTAGAGGTTATAGTGATTATAGATTCCAATAACACGATCGTCCAAGCGGAAAACCAAGAAAAACCGGAACTTCATGGAGGGGTCAAAACGGTACTTCCCCACATATACGGACCAAGAGAGCTTATTTATAATTACACTATTACATAATAGTGCATCTACAAAATTTTATCTTTATTATATTTGTGTATTGGCAACCAAAAGGCCACAATAAAAAATGGCCGGCCCAAGTACAGAAGGAGAATTAAAACCGGACTTTCGAGACCCCAAAAAGTACAATCCTTACCCCTCTTCTTCCGCCCACACAATCATCTAAATATCAATCAATTAGACCACTTAAATGGCCTAATAAATTTAGTTAATCACTTTCCTCCGCGGTCTTATAGTGGTCGTCTTCGCTGGGTGGGACCGCGTTATTGCTCTTACTGAGGTCCTCCTCTTCTTCCTCCTCCTCCTCTTCGTCGCCGTCGTCCTCCTCTTCTATAATTCCATCTCCTTCTAGTTCCCTATGTTCCTGCTCAAGCGGGTTTTTGCTAGAACTTTCATTGTCCACATCCTCCTCATCTTCATCCACTAATTCTTTTTCGATATCTGCGTCTTCTTCATCTTCGTTTTCCTCGTCATCCCCTTCTTCGGCTTCGTCTTCTTCAACCTCCTGCTTTCCTGCTTCCTCTTCTCCGTTTTCTCCTTCTTTTTCGATCATATCAGTGTCTACTCCCCCACCTATTTTAATCTTTTTATTACTGTTCTTTTTCCCGGTGGTCCCATCTTCATCAATATTGTTAGCAACTGCTTTTTCTTTTCTTTTTGCTTTCCTTATTGCTTGTCTTTCCGTGAATATTTCCAACTCCTGCTTCATTGGCTCAACAAATTCTTCAAAATCAATAGCATTGAATGCCTCCATGACATCTTGAGCAGTCACTTGGGTTCTTTCTTTGTTTTGTGTTATTTTCCGCGCATACTCCATTAAATAGTTCACGTAGACTGTGGCACTTCTCTGCATCACAGTGGCACTATCTTTGGATATCAAAATTCCTTCTGGCAACACATCTTTCGCCAACCGTATGATGATCGATTTCGGGAATAGAATATCGTCAATTGACTTGATATCTACGTTTTTATTTGGCTGTGGGTACTTTCCATCGGCGCTTTTTCTCCAACCTTTTGGGGGCATTTTAGGTATTTGTCAAGGTGATTGATTCGGTGTCGTTCGGGAATAGAAGAAACTTTTTTCGGTGTAGAGGATGTAGATATAGATATTCGTGTAGATATACACTTAGATCAATAACTCTTCTGGCCTCAGTTAAATGTCAAACGCGTAAACTGGGAATTTTTCATTTGGTATTTTTTTTCGTGGATGGTAAGATCCGTAGAGGTGGTTCATCATATGTAGATCCGTTGTTATGGTATATAATCTAGCGTATCTAGGAGAAGCCAATACCTACACTGCTTTCATATAAAACCTATAATAATAACAGCACCACCAGCACCTTATCTTATATTATAATACACACAGTCTCTATTTATAACAGCACTTACTTATTTCCGTCAACCGGCTTAGGTCTGAAACATTCCCTATAGAACGGAAGACCACACCAAAAGTCGCCTACAAAAAGATAGATTGTGAACCCAATCAAAAGCGCAAACAACAACCGATACTTCATGTTGTTTGTCCACAATCTCCGCTTCAACAAGATCGTTCTCCGCTTGAAAGTACTGGAGTTGGTATTAATTCGATCCGTCTTATTCACAAGCAATCCGATTCTTTCTCCTCGTTCCATGAGCTTGTCTACGTTATCATTCATTATTTTCTTAACATCATTAAGCTGGCTGTTAATGAAGTTAATTTTTAATCCAGATAGATCCGAGTCGTTTACGTTTTCTTCTAAGGAGTTGTATCTTTCATCTGTGATGTCTGCGGATCCTCCTACCCCGCCTTCTCTACTCAAAAGCATCTGTCTGTCTGTCTTTCCTCCGCTTAAATCATTACCTGACACCCCACCGGTGCCTCCAATACTTATATCAGCTGACAGAATATGTTTCAAGATAATTTCCGAAGGCAATGACTTCAATTTGTTCTCTTCTTCAGCAATTATCTGCGAGAATCTCATCTTGAACCCCATTACGTTATATATAGGGCTGCTTAAGGTCCCGTTGTAAGTAACCAGCATCTTCCCGTTAGAGATAGAACCATAGGTGCTATTTGCGCCACCCACAGCGTTCGCAGAGATAGAACTGGCAACATATTCTTGTTTGGCTCGGTAGTCCTTAAACTCCGCAAGTATTTTATCCAAAATTGATAACGGCACCTCTTTCTTTAATTTCGAAGAACATATTGCTAGCAACGTGATAAGATCATCTGAATCATCAAACTTATATTTGATGTAATACAACGTCAAGGCGTTATTCTGAACAGCAATTCTTGAATTGGTCGAGAGGTTTGTGATTGTGGAGAGGGGAATGATCCCCATTGGGAATGAGTTAGGGTCATTAATTAAACTTAGTTGACTGTTAACGATATCAGTACAGTTGATAGTACGACCTCCATCCACTAAATACTTCAATGCCGCTTGGTTTTCGTGTGTATACAATGTGAACGAGTTGTATGTTAATGTAGCATACACTAATAGCTTGTGGACTTGTTCTTTATCTTTTTGACCCTCTTTTGGGGCCTTGCGATTATCATACTGCTTCCCCGCCATGGTGGTTGTTAGTATTTTGCGAGTCTTCTGTTTTCTGTATTTACAGTGGGAATGAGTTTAATATATGCCTGCAATTGCTTCAATCAGCGAACTTATTCAACAATCATCAACTTGAACCATAAGTATCTTACTTAGCTCCTGTTAATTGGTAGAAGATTACAGCTATCAGTTTTTTTTATTCGGTTTTTATTTTATTTTTTCCGCCTAATATTTTTATTTACTTACCTAGTACTTGGGTGAAGATCCTTTGGGTTCCAGCCACCTTTCTACATAATGGGTTTTTGGGGGATACAGCTGTAGGGGTGATGGTTGATGGCTAATATAAGTTACAGAAGTGTTGAGAAATATTCGTAATTGGAATTGGAATTGTAGGAATGCGTAATAACTAAGGTGCTGTTATGTGAAGAATGTGCCAAGAAGATGGGAGGAAAAAAATATAAAAAGTGCAAAAAAATGACGTTACAGACAGGATTCGAACCTGCGCAGGTAAAACCCAATGCCTAACAACTATCTTGATAGAATAGCAGGGCATCGCCTTAACCACTCGGCCACTGTAACGCAATTATACAGATTGAGTTTTCTGTTTGTTCAGATAATCTTCTCTTTCAAAAAGTGTATCAATTCTCGGTACCACAGGACTCAATGATTAATTTAAATAATATTAAACTCAATCAATCTCTTTGGATAAATATTTCAAGGTGTTTGGCCATCTTTTGGAGGAAATCCAGAGACTTTTTCGGTCAAAAAATTGTTTCTGAATTTTCGTCTTTTTTGATCTATGGTTAGAGGCTCTATAAGGTCTGGCACTTCATAAATAGCACTATGTAGATACTACTAGGTCAGATATATTTGTTTACGCGCTTGCATACACACGATATATTTCAAGTAAACACTAAGGTATTTTTTGAGAAGTTACGTTCACTGCTTTTAAGGAATGTGAATGTATATGAGTCCAACCAGTAAGATAAATTTTGAGGCATGTTGGACAAGTAATATTGAGCATCTCATTATGAGCTCTGGAGAACTCTTGGAGTTAGTGGTCATTGATGGCAAGAGACTAGCTCCAAAACTAAGAGGTTTTAATGCTTACAGTTATTATAATTTGGAAAAGCTCGAGATGCCGTTGCTCCTGGACCTTCAGTCTCTGTGGGATAAAATAGAAGATACTAGGGGGATTATCATAGAGGATCAGCGGATTGTGAAGCCATTTAAATAGTAAATAGTAATGTTCATTACTTTCTTCGTACTTACTACATAGATCTTCACGGTATCTTCATATTATTTATCACTCGATTGGTTTACTAATATTACATATTTATTTATAATGCAGATTCTATTTTATCAATGACATTGTGAAGTCCTCAAAAAGACTGAAAGACTTCAATTCAATTATAGCATCAGTATTAGCTTTATCACCATGAGCTTAGATAGTGGTAACAACAAATTCTGCTTCATCCCGGCAGTCGTCAATCAAATGGCGTTCAATGAGCAATTAAACTTGCAGTATAGTGTCTCCATACTTATTTGGAACTGTTTATAAAGTAAATGGTTTCTTAGCCAGAGGCAGTCAAAAAAATCTGTGATACTCCTTATATCTCCCTATCACATTCCTTCTTTACCTTGTGTCCTACGTCAAGTTCTATCAATAGCTCTACATCAAGTTCTATCTATAGCTTCACTGCAGGTCTACCCTTTAGTCCTATATTAAATTACCTCCTATATCCACAACTGAATGTTATGCTTCTCTCCTTCTAATGGTCTTCCTGAATTCTTTCTTCTAGCGCAAATCAGCCATATATACGGCCTGCTTTCATACCCATTCTTTGATCCATCACACACTCCTCCAAAGTAATTGTCAACATTCAGCGAACAAAAAGAAGTGAAAAATATGGAAAAAAAAAATAAAAAAAAAAAAATCTTAAATTCATCCAAATTCATCAACCTCTCTATTCATTCATCTTATAAATATTGGTTAACAACCAATATCAAGTCATAGTTGATCTTTAACTCATAATATACCCCTTCCAGTCAAACAAAAATGGCGGTGCTTACTGATCTTCTGAGGAAAAAATGTTACCTCGATATAACTATAGGGAACAAAAAGATAGGGAGAATCGTCATTGAATTATTCAATGATTTAACCCCAATTGCTGCTGATAATTTCTTGAAGCTTTGCACGGGTGAAGTAGGGTCAAATGAAAAGGGTGTCCAGTTGAACTTTCAAGGAAATTACTTCCATAGAGTGATTAGAAACTTTATTATCCAAGCAGGGGATATAGTGCATGGGTCCAATTTGTCTGAATATCCTCCAGATGCCAAAAAACTCGATGTTATCGGAACTGGAGGAGCATCTACAGTTTTGTCTTCTAAATCCTCTGATGTAACTCCGGAGGTGCAACTTTACAACAAGTTTCCGGATGAAAATTTGAAGGGTGCGACTTTTGAGGAAACCTTCAATGTAGCCATGTCCAATAATGACAAGGATTCCAACGCCTCGCAGTTCTTCATCAACACCTATCCATCTCCTCATTTGAATGAGAAACACACCATTTTTGGGAAAGTGATACATGGTAAATCAGTTGTAAGAGAAATCGAGAACACTCCGATAATTGATAAAAAGACCTTCTTCCCAGTACATCCTGTTAAGATCGAGCAATGTGGTGAATGGCTTGAAGACATGGAGATTCCATGCTATAACGCTTGTTATGATGATATTGGTGGCGACTCATATGAAGAATATCCAGATGATGATAGAAGCTTTGATAAGGACGATTATCACCGGTCTTTTAAGACTTGTAAAACTATCAAAGAGTCGGGAAATCTTCTATTTAAAAAGAAAGATTATCAGAATGCATTATTGAAGTTCTTGAAGGCTTTGAGATATGTTAATGAGCTTCTGCCGGATAAGGATGTGTTGATCCTCAAGTCAAACACTGCAGAGCAAAACTCTAAAAACTATCAGCTCTATCTCGACTATATTGAGTTGAAGAAGGCAATATACTCGAATCTCTCCTTGACTAATCTCAAGCTAGAAAAGTTTCAAGATTCGATCAAATACAGTAACTTTATGATTGATATGTTGGAGATATACCCAAAGCACGAAAAACTCTTCAAGGTTTCAAGCAAGGACTTTGTCAAATGTTACTATAGAATCGGGAAGTGCTATATGCTTATGGACAGATTAGAGTCTGCCAAAGAGTTTTTGAAGAAAGCAGCTGATAAAGACCTCACCGGAGACAAGTTGATTATCGCTGATTTGGAGAACGTGGATCGGTTGGTCGAAGGTAAAAAGGAGAAGACCAAGAAGAATTTAGCCAAATTTTTTCAGTGAGGGTCGTATTTGAGAAATATGTACTGGTATATTATAGGTATGTTGTTTTATTTGTTCATAATGAATGTTGCAAAGAGTGATTTGCTATCGTTAATCTATTTAACTAGAGTTTTATTTCTATTTCTGTACAATTAGTTGATTCTATGCTCAACAGCTGTTACCAGGTACTAATATCCTTGCTGAATAGTAATATAACATGTTTTTATCTCTTTGTCTCTTTCCTAAAGGTTTGTTCTGTAACTATTTTACTCATAAGTTGAATTACAAGGGTAATTTTTAGTACAAAAAAAAAAAAAAAAATCAAACAAGTTCAAAACCCTCCTCAAATAGCACTCTATTGACGCTTTACATTTTTCCAATCCAAGATAACCCAATGTAATACATATTTCCGAGATAATATCCACCCTACAAAGTTTATACTACAAACTGAGAGTATGCAATGTTAAAAACTAGTAAACCCATCGCTCACAACCCTGAAAATTGATGAGCTTCGAAGAAAAAAAATTTTTTATTAGAAAATTTTTTATCACATCTTTGCTATAGTAAGAGTATCAATTACAATATTGAACACAGCACTGCGATTCAAACAGAAACTTACCAGCTGCAATTCAGAATGATTAAATCTCATCCAAAAAACGCAAGAGCCAAGAGAGCGCTCGATAAAAGAGAATCTAAGTTAGTCGAGAATGTCAAAACTGCTTTATTTGTTCAAGGATCCACTAGTAACCAGATATTACATGATAGCATGTGTGATCTTGCAGCATTGAAGAAACCAGACATCAAGAAATTTACAAAGAAGAACAATATAAGACCATTTGAAGATGCTACTCCATTTGAATTTTTTTCAGAAAAGAATGATTGCTCCATTATTGTGTTCTCTTCCAACAACAAAAAGAGACCTAACAACTTGACGTTTATCAGAACCTTTGGCTACAAGATCTACGATATGATTGAGCTCAGAATCCAGCAGAATTACAAGCTTTTAATGGATTTCAGAAAGCAGACGTTCCAAATTGGATTGAAGCCAATGTTTATCTTCAATGGTCCTATTTTTGATAGTCACCCTACATACAAACACTTAAAGTCATTGTTCTTGGATCTTTTCCGTGGACAAGTTACTGACTTGCAAGACGTGGCCGGGTTACAGTATGTTATCACCATATCATCATGCGAACATGATGAGGGCCAAGCCGGTCCATTACCAACGGTCTACTTCAGAGTATACAAGTTAATCTCTCAGAAGAGTGGCCAGAGATTGCCTAGAATCGAGTTATCGGAAATTGGACCAAGATTCGACTTCACAGTGGGGAGAGTCGAAAGTCCAAGTCCAGAAATGGAGAAGGAAGCACACAAGAAATCGAAGGTGTTAGAAACCAAAACGAAGAAGAATATTGAAATGGATTTCATGGGTGATAAAGTGGGAACTATACATCTTGGAAAACAAGATTTGTCGGGTCTTCAAACTCGTAAGATGAAGGGTCTTAAAGCTAGATTTGATCAAGTGGAGGAAGATTTTGATGATGAGGAGTATGAATACCAGGAGGAGGAAGAGCAAACCGAAGAGCCAAAAGTCAAGAAGGCGAAGAAGGCGAAGAAAGCAACGAAGTAGGAGAGATATATGATAGTTAATGTATTGATTTTGACATATTGTGATTAGTGAATGTAATTAGTTGGTAGCCAATTGTAGCCAGCTGATGTTTAATGTATTGATTTATGAGACATAGGCCGTATTTGTGATCTGTTGATGTTTTGACTCAGTAGAAGAGATTAGCAACAATTATTAACGGTTGCATCGAACCAGTTAAAAAGATTAGTTAATATCCTTCGTAATAACGTCTCGATAAGAATATAACGTTTCAAGCTACGCAATACTAAATAATAAATGAATATATTTAATTCTACGTGTCTAATAACTATAAACCTTTAGTAAGTCCTGATTACCTTTGGCAAGCCGATTAGGACAGACCCTTAGCCTCCTTCTGCTTGATAGAGTTCTGATTGTCAATCAATCTGAGAAGGTTTCTCAACAACATGGTAATAGTGACCTTACCCACACTAGGAACATACAAAGACGCCTTTTCCTTAACGGAATCATCAAAGTTCTTAGCACTAGAGAAGTTAATGCATACAGCACCGTCCTTAATGTAATGAGTAGGGAACTTATAGGCAGGAGAAGGAACACCAGTAATGATGACATCTGCATTCTTAGAAACTTCCTCAAGAGAAAGATCAGAGTCCACTGAATGGTGTCTGGAAAGCTTGATACCCTCACCTCTTGTGAACTTTTGGATGTTGTTAAGATCCACAGAATAGACTGTGGCTCCATCGTTAGCCAAAAGGGCAGCCAATGGTCTCCCAACAACCTCTGAACGGTTGACAACTACGATCTGTTTCCCATAAAGTCTGTCACCGTAATTGAGCAACGGGTTGTAGATCTTCAAGTACTCCAAGATCTTGACCATGGCTAAGGGCGTACAAGGAAGAATCGACTTCAAGGTCTTCTCCTCATCAAGGAATCTGACATTATGGTACATGTTCTGAACATATTTGTGGTTCAACCCCTCAATGTCTTTGTTGATGGACACAACCTGTTGGAGATACTGGTCCTGGCCGTTTCCATAGACCGGGAAGTACACCATGATACCGTTGACGTTATCGTCCTCGTTGGCAGCAATAATAGCACCTTCGAGGTCGTCCTTGCTAGGGATTTCGCGCAACTCAAACTTGAATCCAAGCGACTCACAGGTTTTCCCGGTCCATTTAGCATACATCTTAGCAGCTGGGTCTCCATTGGCCAAGAAACCAACAAGCAAAGGAGGATGGGAAAGGGTTTTAACCTTGGCCACAATTTCCTCTGTGTAGAGCTTTGCGATGGAACTGGCGAGAATGGTTTTTCCTGCTTTGACACTCATGGCTGGCGAGTTATGGTACGGATTTGTGATCTATGGACCCAGAACATGAGCTAAGAGCTGACCATATGAGAAGAGAAGGAGTGATGAATAAAAAATTTTTTTCGTCATGATTTTGTCCTCGGAAAATGGTCATCTAATGAGATGAGTTCTGCGCAGTTCTTTGGGCGAAGAAAGAAAAACGGCTATTTGTGGGCGGGCATTATGGGCGGTGGCCCTAAAGTTTGGCCCTAAATAGGCACTATAGTTAGGCCCGAATTAATTAAGGCTCACCATGGCGATGGTAATAATTATTGATATTAATGCGTTAATGTATTCTTATGGTATTTTTGTGGGTTATATAGGTGCCGGACTATGAGCGTAGCGAGGTTCAAAAAAAGAGTAGAGCATCTCTTTCTTATTCTTCTTTAGATCTCTCCAAAGCTCAGTTGCTCGCTACGCTCAGGACTTAGTGCTTGTGAATGCATTACGATACTTACTGAGGGTAGGTTATACGTGCTTATTCTGATATACAGAGTCATATTGGGGGAGGGGTAACAGATAGTACGTAGACAGAATGCATCCACGTATATGGTATTTCTGGCCCTTTGTCTTCATCTAACTCATGTCATATACAACCGCTACATGTTGGAATCAATAGATACCTATCCTCATTAAAGACATTTAGAACTTCCACTAGATATCCCCTTCCGATATTTAAATCGCCAATATCTATCTACTAACCTAAAACATTGCCAATAATCACTTAGAAATACACATCTACTTAGCTAAAGCCCTATCAGACAAATTCTTACTTATAATTTCATTTATTAAATGGAAATTCAATATTCTCATACCGTATATCATATAGCTAGCTCATTTCTCCTTCTTCTTCTCTGGGGTCTTCCCCTCCTTTTTCAGGCCCTTCAGGCCCCTCTTCTGGGCAACCCCCATTTGACTCACAAACTTGAACAAAAAGAATAAGAAGCTCACCACAAGCACCAACGAAGTGCCCTTTTGTACCGTGGAATAGTCCTTGAGATTCCCGGTAGGAATATGTAGCGTGTCAAGAGCACCCTGGTCATCATTAAGAGTCGTAAAGTGGTAGAACACCGTGTTATCAGTGAAAAGACCATCCATATTAAGAGAATTCTTCAAATCAAGAGGGTTCTTGTACACCAATTGATCATCGAAGGACTTCTTCAAGTCTTTGACCTGACTATCACTAAGTCTTCCGGCACGATTCATCCGAGCCGCCTTTGAAGGCGAAAGCTCACATCCCCAAAAAATATCCGGCTTCATAATTTCAACTTCTGCATAATCGTTATCGGAAACGGCTTGATAACGCGAGTGTAATTTCAATTCAAAAAGTCTGTGATAATCTTCGGACTGCTTAGTGATGTTGATTTTAGAAGGATCCACCCTTAGAAGAGCAGTACTTCCCCATTGATCAACCTTATAACTTGGCTTTTCCAAGTCGGTTTCTCCCCAGTTGCCAATCAACTGTAGATCTCCGCCTTTTTCTCCATCGCCAGTGAGTTTCTGGTACTTATCAATGAACACACTTTCAGGCAAATGATAGTACGCAAAAAGCTGGCAATCAAACACCTCATCGTTCATCGGAGGCACCAAAGTGAGCTTTTTGTCTTTGCTGTGCACTTTGACGTCAACCGCATGAACTGGGTGTAATCCCTCGCTAATAAAGCTGGAGTTATAATAGAGTTGATCTGAAAAAGCTATATGACGTGGCTGTACAAAGAACATGGTCTTCTCCGCCACTTTAGTGTCTTCTTTATCGCCATCCTTATTGATTTCAGTTGGAAGTCTTGCCGAAAGACCAAAAAGATTGATGTCGTTAGCCAGAGATGCACGTGGATCGATCTCAAATAATCCAAGCTCACGAACAAATCGCTGCGACTCTTTGAACTCGGCGACAATGTCAATTGGCGCATTGTTCCAAAACAACGTCACAATGAGGTCCTCGGTGTTCTCCTCGATCCTGGTTTTGGCCGGCAAACGTTTGGTGTTTTTGTATTCGAGAGACACCGAGGAAACCTTCTTCAACAAATGGGTGTAATCTTCAACACATCGAGTGTCATCATCGTCACAAACAAGAGACGTGATGAAGTCGCTGAATTGCGACGAAAGCTTGACCTCCGGCTGTTCTTTATAGAAACTGCGGATTTTTGAGTCGAAACTTGTGATAAATTGCTTAGGTTCTACGCCAAACTGATTGAGCCCAGTCCCAGACAAAAAGTCTACAAAAGCGTCCAAATCGGATTCACTGGACTCCTCGACATACAACGAGTATCCCAGCTCAAGAAATTTGCTGAACGGATTATTGAGGTTCTCAAGTTCCGGGTTCTTTAATTCCAACCGTTTGGACACCTCCCAGTTGTTGAAGTTACTCCATTGAATAGCAAATGGTGCACTATTTTTGAGAATCGAGCTGTGCTTCTCGGCAAGTGCCGCTTTAGGAACCACAAACCGGTCCTGACGTTGGTACTCGCCGGTTGGAAGCTTCCATTTCTTTCTGGAGAGGTAGAGCTCGTCCATGTTATTGGCCTTCTCAGCCTTAGCATTGGTGATAATAGCTATTCTGTGGTTAATCATTGTTGGAATTTACTGTAGGTTTGAATATAAGACAATGCGAAATATAATGATGATGTATTGCTACGAAATTGTGAACTAATGCGACAATCTCGAGGCCATATATATAAATCAAGGCATGTCCTCATACCAACACGTAGATCGATCGATTTTTCAGCTTTTTACCATCGCCATAGTAAAAGAAAAAAGCCAAGAGCCAAAATCCGCACTACGCCAGGGCCACGGCTTGAAAATCACCAAATGGCCCATACATTCGTATTCCCAGCAACCAGTTGGAAGTTAAAGGAGTACCAAGAGTACCAAGAGTTCTGGACTGCCGTAGGCACCGACTAAGCGGGGGCGGTTCAGTAACAGTTACTGTAACTACATCAGTTAATAGAGGTGCTATGTACTTACAAGAATATGATACCTTATTTTACTTAAAAACAGCCATTTGTAACTCTTAGTATCTAATCTACTCCAAACAGCCTTTTATTTCTTCTTCTTTCGACCTCACTGCGTTCGGTTGCTCGCTTCACTCGTAGCAGAGTGCTTGTAGGGATCCAGATCTCGAGCGTAGCGAGGTCCAAAGAAAAGAACAAGCTGTTCTAAGAAAAACGTAGACAGTAACATGGAGCTCTTCCATGAACAATATACCACCATAGATCAATTTAATTTTTTGCCGACCCTGGCGTTCGAACCCGACACCGTCTCGACTTTCGCAACTACGCAATATTCAATATTTTCTACTTTCTCCTAACAACACTCCTAAAAACGCTCCTCTACATGCCTATCATCATCACCAGCAGTGACATCCACAACTTGCAAAAAAAAAACGGTTAAATCTCTTTGTAAAGCGTGTCATCCTTATGCAGGGGCCATGCTAATCTTCTCTGTATTTGTAACAAATTGACCATGTGTCCCGAAGGACGAAAATGGGCGTCCGGCAAAAAAGTTGTTCGATCGGCCAAATTTCAGGGTTACCCGCAAATTTAACATGCATCATCAACCCAGGTAACGCCTTGATCATCTCTACACCCTCTAGGGCCTAAACAACCTTTATTACATACTTAACTATATCATCTAACACTTAATAAGCATCGGTTCCACTGACTATCACATCGTTGATTTTCAAAATCATTCTACTCAATTGCGTAGCCAACAAAACTTGTTGTTTCTTTCCAATCAATGGATCAATGACAAACAACTCCTTCATGTCGTTGGTACCTTTACCCAAACAGTCAACACCCAATCTGCTATTGTCTTCTTTGATTTGCTTAGACTTCAAGTCACTCAAGGTTTCAATGCTATTCAAACCAGAGTTTTCAGCCAACACCATTGGAATCGTGTCAAGGGCATCAGAAAAGGCTCTGAAAGCGTATTGATCAATACCCTTTCTCTTGTCACTTTCTTCGCGCACTGCAATGGACATGGCGATCTCTGCAGCCCCACCACCGTATATAACACGGTTGTCCTTTATTAAGTTTCTAACTACACAAACAGAGTCATGGATGGCTCTAATAGACTCATCTACGATCATTTTGTTCGATCCTCTAACAAACACGGTAGCGGCCTTAACATTGGCGCATTTTTCGATGACCAACATCTTATCCTTGGTCGTTCCAAAATCAATCTCTTTGACCAAGCCTGCATGGCCCAATTTTTCGCTTGACAAGTCCTCGAACCGTGGCACAATTCTGCCGTTAGTAGCAATGGCGATCAATTCGATTTCAGGGCCCCCAACCCATCTAACGGCTGGCAATTCGTTCTGCAACAACAAATAGTTGGCCTCGTCATCGAAACCCCATTGACAGATCACCAAATTGGCGCCTGCATCTTGCAAGGACTTGATCATCTGCTTGAATTTGTCTTGCTCGTATTTCTGGAGAACCTGAAACTCTTCAACGTTGTCGATCTCCAATTTGTGCTTGGTTTTAGGCTTTGGAGGCTCAAATGGACACGTCAAGATGGCGATTTTTGCGTCCTCAACATGCTTAGGCATTTGGGGGTGCGAAAACTCCTTGTCGATGATGACCCCATGGATCAACTTCGAGTCTTCTAAGGAACCTCCCACTTTTCCCTCGACTTTGATCAACTCAAAGTCAACGTCTTTTCTGTCTAAATCAGCCACAGATAACACCGCATTAACGGCCATGGTGGCGAATTTATCGTGGTATTTGCTCACAATCTTCGAGCCTAAAGACGTTTTTGCGGCTTTGAACAACTCGTCCGAGTTATCAATCTGCGTGTCAAGAGCAATGTCCTTCTCCTTGACATCTTCGGACGAAGGGATCTTGACCTCGTCAGCAATCTTGTCTAAATGGGCAATTGCCACTTTGCATGCATCGTCAAAGCCGTGCGCCACTTTGATTGGATGGATTCCCTTCTCAATCAAGTCAAAGGCCTGGTCTAACAAGGCACTGGCCAATACAACAACACCGGTCGTTCCGTCTCCAATCTCGTCATCCTGAGACTTAGAAAGCTCGACCAACAACTTGGCAATCTGGTTGTCGATTTGCATCTGCGACAAGATCGTAGCTCCATCGTTGGTGATGGTGATTTCTCCATCGGGATTGATCAAGATCTTGTCCAAACCTCTTGGGCCCAAACTTGTTTTGATGATGGAAGCAACGGATCTGGCAGCGATGATGTGTGACTTGGTTGCCTCAATTCCGTGACTTCTGCTTTTCAGCCCTTGGTCTCTGACAATTATGAATGGTCTTCCCATTTCGTCCTGAGCAACAATGGCATTGGACATGTCTAGCGACAGCGGATTGAACTGTTGAGTAGCCATTTTGAACAGGGATGCTATTTAGGATACTGTGATGTGTTCAACAGCTGTTTTACGGTGATTAAAAGTCTGTGGAGGGAATTGGGGTGTATTAGTTGCTCTGTATATTACGTTGAAATGGCCAATCTTTATCATCAAGCTGTTGATTTTTCAGGCAAAAAAATTTTCGCAGGGGAGATGTTACCCGCGTGACCCATGCTAGCGGTATATGAAATTAGTAGATGGCAAGAATAGATGATGGTAATTGATGGCAGTGGATAACAGTAGTAGTATGTAGCCTCTTGTTCGTGTCTTTTTTTTTGGACCTCGCTCACGCTTGGTTGCGCACTTAGCTTGTGGCTAGAACCTTTATATTCTATTTACTTGAGATGATAATTGAGCTGCTATTAATTACAACAGTGGCCAACAGAAGACAGATAATATCTGCATATTAAACTGACCACCCATAGATACCTGTCTACTGTGGATCAACAAGCAGAATAACTATGTAAAACAGCCATGTTGCTGCTATGCAGTGCTACAATCATAACTATAATCATGATGTCTATTGCTAGATCAAATGCTTAAATGCTATTTACCTTACACGCTTATACACAGAAATGCTGAAATCTTTAGTCCTCTCACAACACCAATGGCACCGATGTCCCTCTCCCACTAGGATAGAGCTTGGTACTATGGCTGAATTTTCTTGGTTTAGGAATCTCCGAAGAATTGGAGAACCGGAACCGTGGGTCGTTGATCGTGACTTTTTCCGATGCATGTCCTCCATTGCCTATACCACCAAGTCCTCCTATTGTATAGGCAGAAGAATCTATCACAAGTCCGTTCTTATTGCTGAAACCGTTTCCATTAGCGCTGTTTCCCGAGTCTGGAGTCTCGGCAGCTGCCACACTTGCGGCGGCTCTTCCAAACGAAGACACCCGTCCAAAGTGTCTTTTCTCGCTGCTGAAGGAGGATGTCGTGCTTAAAGATTGGGTAGGGGGTGCAGGAGGTGTATGAGATGCAGGAGGTGCAGGAGGTGCAGGAGGTGCAGGAGGTGGCGCGTGAGCTGTAGGCATAGTTGGGGGAGGTGGAGGCGCTTTGGTCCCATAGCTTGGTTCAGGTGATGGGGTTCTAGATGTATTACTGAAGCTATCAGAAGAATTATTGTTTGAAGGCACGGGCAACGAGAAATTGTTACGAATGTTACTGCTTCCTGAATTTCCAACAATAGGATTGAAGTGTGAGTTGAATTTTGATGGAGTCGGTAATGATGGCGATGGCGCGCTAGGTGCCGGAGGAGGAGCCAGAGGGATAGGCGGAGCGGACACCGTTGGAATAGAGGGCGACGCATGAGTCGGAGTTTTCTTTTTTGGATTAGGCGCAAATCTTGAAGAGATCGAGTCTGGAATCAAAGGCGAAGAGACCTTTGGAAGTGGCGGTGCGCTTGACTGCGGGATCAGAGGAGATGAGACTTTTGGAAGTGGCGGTGCACTCGATTGTGGAATCAGAGGAGAAGAAACTTTAGGTAATGGTGGGGCGCTAGACTGTGGAATCAGTGGAGAAGCAACCCTCGGTAGAGCCGGCGCGCTTGAATGTGGAATCAGTGGAGAGGATACTTTTGGTAGTGGAGGCGCGCTAGTGCGGGGAATCAGAGGAGAAGAAACGTTTGGTAGTGGAGGCGCACTAGATTGTGGGATCAGAGGAGAAGAAACGTTTGGTAGTGGAGGCGCACTAGATTGTGGGATCAGAGGAGAAGAAACGTTCGGTAGTGGAGGCGCACTAAATTTTGGGATCAGAGGAGATGCAACTCTAGGTAAAGCTGGCGCGCTTGAGTGAGGGATCAGTGGAGATGCTGTGTGAGGTAATGGTGGGGCGCTTGATTGAGGGATCTTAGGAGATGCAACTCTAGGCAATGCAGGTGCATTGTTTGTTGGAATCTTAGGCGCTGGGGAAGATGGACTGAAACCTAAAGATGAGCCACCCATCCGATGGCTCAAATGATTTCTCTTTGCCGCCATTTCTGCAAGTAAAGGATTTGAAGACATAGCCGGCGAGGCAGTTTCCTGTTTCTTAGCGGATGATGCAGTGATCTTAGCATCTATGCTTGATTGTGAACTTTTTGCGCCACTTGCAGCAGGATTGAAATCTTCACTCACCTTATCAACCACATGAGTTTCCTTTCTTCTTGCATTAATTTCTGCCAAAAAGGGTAATGGGCCACCTGCAGCAGGTGCAGGAGATGCGCTACCGGAAGGTGCAGAAGCTGCAGGAGGAGGAGGAGGAGCAGATGGAATAGATGGCGCTGTCTTTGAAGTTGTACCGAAAATATTAGGCATTGGAGGGGCCAGAGGAGCCGCTTTTGAAGTTGTACCAAAAAGATTTGGCATTGGAGGGGCCAGAGGAGCCGCTTTTGAAGTTGTACCAAAAAGATTTGGCATTGGAGGGGCCAGAGGAGCCGCTTTTGAAGTTGTACCAAAAAGATTTGGCATTGGAGGGGCCAGAGGAGCCGCTTTTGAAGTTGTACCAAAAAGATTTGGCATTGGAGGGGCCAGAGGAGCCGCTTTTGAAGTTCCGCCAAAAAGATTAGGCATTGGAGGAGCCAGGGGAACTGACTTTGAAGATGCAGATACAGGAGGTGCAGCGGATGTAGGGAGAGGAGGTGCAGGAGGTGCGGCAGATGTAGGAAGAGGAGGTGCAGGAGGTGCGGCAGATGTAGGAAGAGGAGGTGCAGGAGGTGCAGCAGACGTAGGAAGAGGAGGTGCAGGAGGTGCAGCAGATGTAGGAAGAGGAGGTGCAGGAGGTGCAGCAGATGTAGGGAGAGCAGGAACCAGAGAGCCAAATATTGACGGCATCGGTGGCGGTGGGGGAGCTGAACCGGTAGATACAGGTGCTCGTGGTGCGGCAGGGATTTTAAAGCCACCCATAGGCACAGGCGCTGAAGGCACAGGCGGGGCTCTTGGAACGCTACTTGACCCCTTCGATGAGGTAGAGGGCAGGTTTGCATCAGTTACGTTTGCTGCACTAAAACTATTATCCACTTTTTCTACCACAAAATCTTCTCTTCTTCGGGCATTGATCTGCTCTAAAAATGGCAAAGAGCCTCCAGCAGCCGGCGCAGAAGACTTTGACGAGCTTTTGGATTTGCTTCCAGACGCTGGGGGTGGAGGAGGCGGAATTCCTCCAGAAGGAGGAGGAGGTGGTGGTGGAGGAGCAGCACCCCCTGAAGGAGGAGGGGGTGGGGCTGGCGGCACAGAATTACTCTGTGATGACTTTGAGTGTTTCTTGAAAAAACTCATTGCTATTAATTGGGGGGTTAATTCTGATGAAGGGACATATTCATCGCCATTTTAAGGTGCTGCTTGTTATGTATGATGATGCGATTTGGTTTTCTTGGTTTCTGAAAAACGGCCCCTATCCTTACCTTGGGAAAAGTATACCGAAAGTATGGATATGCTTTATGCGGGTAATTGATGATATGCATCACATGATCAATATAATGGCATCTACAACATCTACAACAATAGAAAGAATACACGACGGAGGTAATATATATATATATATATATATATATATATATAATATGTACATATCCATAGAGCTCTTTGGCTCCAGTGCTTACTTCAATGGAAAGTAACTCGAAGTGATCAACCGAGCGCTACCGAGGTGAGAAAAAAGAAGAAGATGCTCTACTCTTTTGCACCTCACTTACGCTTAGTTACTCGCATTGCTCGTGATTCATTGATTCGATCATCTGCGTATCATTCACTGAAAAAAGTCAAATTCACAACAACTGAAGTCATCACCAATTATCGTATTATTGGATTTGCCATGAGAATGTGCACTGCTTTGATTATTAATAATGTTACTGATGTTCTTAATAAGCTCGTTGTCCCATTCAATGACCTTCTCATTAAAGCCCTCAATATCAAGTTCCAAGTCAAGGAATTTACTGAAATCAAGATCCGGCAGGTCGAAGTTATCAGTGAGTTCCGCGGGATTAACATTGAACTCCTCTTCAAAAAATGTAGACAATTCGGTATCGTTCAAAATGTTCATGAAATCAAACGGCACTTCGTTGTCGGAATCTGACCCATAAGCCAAGGTCCGGTTGTTAAAAAACTCTGTCACAAGCAGATTATAGTCATCGTCGAGGGATTTTTTGTCGCTTGATTCACCACCTGTATGGATGAGAGATTGATGATTGTTCATAATGGCAATTAGAAGATCGTGATTCACCACTAAATTTTTCAAGTTTATTAATGTGTTTTGGATCGAGGTCTTGACACTGCTGAGTTTGATATTTACAGTTATTAGGATGGGATCGGAGATCTTCACCTGTAAATTTCGAAGGATCCATACAACAGAGTCATTGAACTGAATGTTCTTGTTCAAATACATCTGATTGGCCTCAAAAGAGTAATGCGAGGGCATATGTAGCATATTTTTCAACCAATGCGAGCTGTCAACCTTATTATTATTATTACTATTATTATTATTATTTATGGGCAACTTTGTTTCGGAGCCACCGTTATTTCTGGCAGCGCTCATGCTGTCACTAGGCGCAGAACTTACGATACTATTACGCTCAGACAGAGAATCATATCCGCTTTTGATGCTGGCGCTGCTGTTGCTGCTACTGCGATGCCCTGCAACTGCAGGTCTACGTTTATGGTGCACAGGGTGAGAGTGAGCAGCTGCACCTCTGAAGGCCCAAAATTCTCCCCAATTATTCTCATGAAGATAGAACTGTATGAGCTCGTTAGTATTATGTTTGAATTTCTTTTTATCTGAGATAATTTTATGCTTTAAAAAGTCACTGAACGACACATGATGCTTGTTAATAAAGCACCATGGTCGTGTGTGTATTCTCTTGAGGAAAATTAATTCAATGAACACCTCGCCTTTATTTAAGTAGAGGTCAATCGATAATTTGTGTAGATTTAATGGTGGACTGAAAGTCTCGGGTGACATATGATGTTGGGGAAATAATTCTTCCTGAAGCGGATTATTTAGTGTTGAATCAATAGCATAAAGATTTTCGTATATCTGATTAAATTTCTTTAAAAAGATCACATTATTCCGGATCTTTACAAATACGCTCTTTTTATCATCTGCTTTTTTGGAGGAGGAGTAGTTGCGTCTGACAAATACCATCAAGTTATGAAACTGGAAAACCAAAAACTTGAGCTTGGTCAAAATCAATTTGATCTGACGAAGCTCGATAGTTGCGTCATCTAACGAAGCAATCTTGAAAGAGTTGCCGTTATTAAAGAACTGCACTTTGTTGATGACGAGATTTAGTTGCGTCACATTGAAAGAGTTACGGGTAACAATTCCTTTGAGATACTCGTTGTTGTTGGTGGTGATTGGAAGTTTGAACGATTTGTCAAGAATGAGATAGTAGACTAACGATTTGACTATGGAGAAAAGATGGGGGAGTTTAGGAATGATTATGGAGTTTATGTACCAGTTCTGGTCGTTGACGAGATGATCAACATATATGCTGTTCTTCTGATGGTCAGGGAGTTTTGGAAATATTTCTGTAGTCATTTGGGGGTGAGGATGTCTGTAGAGAGATGTATGTATTGAGAGATGATGGATAAATAATATTCGATGATTGGGAATATAGTTGGAAAAGATTTTCAATTTATTTTTTTTTATCAGACATTGACACTAAAGGGATGAAGACAAATATTGACGTCGTAGATTGAAGACTGGTATTGTAGAGGCTAACGAGACTGATGCCATACGCAATAGGTACGCAGCTACAGATGCCTAAATTGTTCTTTTCTCTTTCAATCAACTTTTGTTGTCCCGGACAATCGGATCTAACCATTGCATGATAATTTTCAACATGAGTCAGTGCTTTTAATTTAATTTCCACACTTTACAGAAAACCCCCGCTAAAAGTACCCAGGTTTATTAAATATTAAGCATTAAGTATTTGTGCCGATAAGTTGAAGGAAAAATAACTGTACAAAGTAGAAGATTAATAGTGTCACTGGTACTGCAAATGTAGACCTAGAGAAGAAGACAAACAGAAATGAGACGCAGATAAGTGAAACGAACGTAGGCGATTATGCCATAAAAAAAATTAAGATGCATTGATTTTAGGAGCTGGGGCCTCAGCTATCAATAACGGAACGAAAGAAGAATAAGAACTCGAGTTTAGAGCTCCAGTCTCGTCGAAAAGACCCTCGGAATGTGTGTTAAGGGTGTTTTCTAAGCACGAAGACTCAGTCAAACTGGCTATTTTTTGGTTGTCAAATTGCTGTTGACGTGTTTTCATGAAGTCTTCATACTCCTTAACCACATCGTTCCATTCGTTCAAGGATTTTCCCACCATGCCCCACTTTTTCAAGAGTGACATGGCCATCTGCAGCTCAGTTTTGGCTTTGCGTGCACCCCAACGCGAGGCAGAATTATGGCTGTTATTAGCGGTTGCGGACATAAGGGTGGTGTTGTTTGCAGCATCGCCTGCAGAAAAAGAATTATTAATTGCGGTACCAGTAACAGAATTAATAGTATGATTAGGAAACGTGGCGCCTGAATTGTTCATTACATCGTCCAATGATCTCTCATTGCCATTGCTATGTTTCTGGTCAAAAAGAAGCGATCTTGGAGACGTGCATCCGTCGTTCAAATCGGTTTTACAGGTCTTAAACGACGCATACGACTGTTCTCTAGCCAAAGTACCCTCTGAAAAGCCGCTTCTAGAGTCTATAATTGGCGATGCAACAGTAGGAGTTGATGGCAAAGGAGACGCAATAGTTGGCGTTGATGGAAGAGTAGACGTTACATCAGCAACATATCCCGTGCTTTTGGTTATGATTGAAGAGGCATCAGTTCTAGCATTATTGCGGAATCCATCAATAAAATGCGTCGAAACAATTGGACGCTGAAGTCTGTAATCTTCCAGACGAAGATCATCGTTGGCCACCGAATAAGTATCTTCGTCGTCATCGCTGTCAAAACTGTCACTATCCATGTCAGCACCACGGTTAGTGGAAGCATAATCCTCATCAACAGGCACATAACCAACGCCCATGCCTTGGGCAAATGGGAGAGTTGGGTATGCTGGAAACTTGTTGTTAGAATTATAGTTTGAATAGACAGTTGGATTGTAGAATTTGGTGTAGTTTGAGTTGTTGATCACGGAAAGCTGGTAATTAAGCGATTCGTCGAAAAACACTAACGAAAACTTGAAGCATTGTCTCTTAATATCAAACACACGGTTCTGGAACTCAGGCGGAGGGGGCAACGTTTCAAGACTCTGCTTGATGTTAACCATAGAGGTCACGTTCCTCAAGGTGCTCGAGTTTCCATTCTTGATCTTCATGCCCTTTGTGGCATTGTTGGTCAAGTTTCGGATCGATGTCGATGATTTGCTACCAAGACTGGCCAAACCAAAGTTATGACCGCGACGACGCGAGGTTATACTGTTACTGCTGCCGCGATTACCGCCTTTAGTGGACAAAATGCTGGCATTACCGTCAGTAAAACTATATATTTCGGACTCCGAGTCGTTGGCCTTCTTCTTCCTGTCGGTGGACTCGACAGAGGAGCTTTCTTCCTCGGTAGAAGTTACCGATGAATGAGCCAGAGAATGAGCCAAAGACATGGTGCTAGACTTCTCGGTTGTCGAGGTCAACGTCGAGGAAATCGAAGTCAACGATTGGATCGACTTGAACCCGCTGAGAATAGACATTCTTTTGTTTCCCGAGGCCGTATTACTATGCGAAAGCTTGTTAATATCTACGAGGGATTTAGAGGAGTCAACACCAATATTAGTGCGTCTTTTTGGAGCCAAAGACTCTCGAGGATACTCGACTTCCTTGAGCTCTTTGTCCTTTTCTACGGTATCTTCGTTATCATTATACGAGCCACGACTACCGGTTTTATGAGTGGCCGACGAGTTGTCCGAAGAAGTCAGGCCTGTGATCGTCGAAGATGACGTTTCTAGCGAGCTTTTGTGTAATGTAGTGATGCTTTTGGCTATATCGCTTCTGTCATTAGCCGAATTGGTCAAACTTTTCTCGAAATCAAGCGGACCAATGATGTTCTTGTTGAGAGACGACACTCTACTTTTGGAGAATTTGATGCTCAAACCCTCGTCGTCGTCATCATCGTCATCCTCATCAAAACTGCTGCTGTTGCTGCTGCTACTAAGACTGTTTCTGCGCGAGTTATTGTGCATTTTAGCGTCTACTTCGGGGTCAAAAGCCACTTCGGAGGCTGCAAAATTGTTCGAACTCTTTGACTTCTTGAAGAATTTTAGCGCAAACCCAAACAATCTTCCTGAGCCGTTATCTTTAGCAGAACTTGTTGCTGTGGACGGCAGTTCAGGGAAATCATTTGACAAGTTACCTGCTGAAAGAGATTTCCGGCCTTTTAGCTTTAACTTGTCGGAACGCGAGTCTTTCTTGCCACTACTGCCCTTGCTTCCCCCACTATTACAGGTGCTGGCGCTACCATTATCGTGGGTTTGCTGGCTTTTACGTGCCTTGCCGCCGCTTTCAAGCGTCATATTATCGTCGTCCGCACCATCATCGGCAGAAAAACTGCTAACCGCGCTGCTGTAAGCCGACTCGTCAAAGATCTCAAACGGGTTAATCTTGCGCACTTTAGGCTGCTGTTGCTGTTGCTGCTGGAGCAACTGATGACTCGAGTTCATCACGGGAACAAGACTATTGAAGAGCGAATTGTCCATGTCTTTTCCCGCGCGCTTTGTCGATCCAGAACGCCCGATATCCCCGTCGGAAATGTCGAGATCCGGATTACCTTCTTCGAGATATCCGTCCGTTTCGCCGTATTCTCCGTCGTTTGCATCATGGTCCATCTCATTTGCATGGAAACCAAGATGGTTGACGTTCGGATCTATAAAGAGGTTCTCGTTGGTGGTTTTGAAGTTGATGGCCGTGATGGCAAACTTCCGGTTGACGATCGGACACGAGCCGTTCATGTTGGGCATCAAAAAGTATCCCATGGAGCTGTATTGCGAGATCTTGATGATCTTCTCGTAGGAGGTATTGAGTCTGTCAGTGATGACCTTTTTGATCTTCTCGTGAGCAATTCCGTAGTCAAAATGGCCCTGGATTGGGTTTCCAATAATATGATGGTCGTGACCAGCCGTGACTGTGACAGGTTGACCCAAAGTGCCATTGTTGATGCTCGAATACTCGTCATGGGCCTGGCTATTGGCGCCGAAAAACGTGCTGGATGTGAGTGATGCAAACGAGTAATGCGAGGGAGGCGTCGAAATTGCGGGGTAATTAGCCAATAAGCGCCAAACAAGAAGACGCAAGTAGTATGACCGTACAAGCGGTTGCCAATGGCAGAACAACTTCATCCAGTTCTTGCTGGACACGAGCCAACGGGCAAAATTGTACTTAATGGATTGCGCCTCGTTCTTCATCCAGTCGCAGGCAATCATCTCGTTAAACACGTCATCCGCAGCCAGAGAGGACGTACCTGCAGGATTATTTGTGCCGGCGTTTGCTTTTACTCCTGCAGCTGCAGCCTGTTTTTTCTGGTTAAGATATGAGTAGTAATAATAATGATGGTGGTTGTTGCTATTTATAGTAGGATTAGATGAGGCACTTGCAGTGGTGTTGCGTCTCTTAGCGCCCTTATCATCTCTTCTGCTGCCACTGCGCGAAAAGGCATGCGAGGGAGGGGAAGATCCGGTGGACGAAGAAGAAAGGAGATCGTTAGGAATGAATTGCCATACATTGAACAAAAACGCTAGCGCTTTGAGCTGCGAGTTGATGTTTTCTGTTAGCAACAAGTTTTGCGCGGCGTTTAACCAGAACTTCCAGTTGATAGCCTTCGCCAAGTTCAAGCTGCTGTGGATGAAATTTTCATTGTCAAACATCAACCCGTTCATGTTGACCATACCCCCGATAATTCCCGAGGGCAGGTTTGCAGATCCCAGAAGATCCTCGTCGCTAAACGAACAGACCTGTGTGATGTATTCCTGAACCAAGTCGAGCAAATGTCCCGCCTTCAGACAGTCGTAAGCGCTTATTGTCTTTGCGTATCGGATAAGCAAGTTGTCAAATGACTTGATCACCAAATGGGCTACAATACGCTCGCTACTATTTTTAGAGTTATATAGAAAGTCACGTAGAACCTGGAACACCTTGGCGATGCAGTGGATCAGGCGCCGCGAATCAAGCGTAGAGTTGTCGTTAAAGAAGTTGAGCGTCATGTTTTGCGAGAACCCACTGGTAGCCGAGGCATTGAATTTGTTGCCCCAACTGCTGGCGCCTGGAACAGAACCTGAGCTCGAGCTCGAGCTCGAGCTCGAGCTTAAGTTGGCGCTTGCGTGTGCCGGGCCATGACTACCCGAGCCATTAGCTTTTTTCATGCATGAGATGCGGATCGTGTACACAATGATATCATAAAGATGTGCAAAAATGATCTGGAATCCAGGACAGCAGGTGATCACATTCAAGTTATTGATCACATACACATCGTCAATTCCAACGGGATTTGCGGTGTTGAACGAATGACTACTACCTACATCAAGCCCAGTTGCTACAAGAAACTCTGCCGAAAGTGTCAAATAGTGTCTGAAAAAGGAGATGAACACGTCACTATTGAAATTGCTCCATTTCTTGACCCAGACGCCCTGTGGGTCTGAAATACCCTTGACAGGGGCTATGGGAGGCTGAATAGCGTTGAAGTTGAACTTGCGGGGACGTGGACGGAACCCGCTGCGCCCTGCAGGTGGTGGTGCATGTGGAACACGATGTGGCGGGTGTGGAGGTCCATGTGGCGGAGCCAACGAGGGTGCAGATCTAACCGCGCGCTTAGGACCACCCTTATCCAAGGTAGCTCGTTTACGCATTTTGGACAATCCGTCCTCCTTCTTGCAGGCACTGACCACGAGGGATTCCATGGTATTGGCAAACGAGCTACGTGAATCGTCGGCGGTTTTCATTCCATAGGCCAAACGGCCCATATCAAGTAGGTATCCAACATTATTAGGTAATGTGTCCTTGGACTGGCGCGCCAATCGCTGTATAATTTTAAGATTACGGGGATCTTTGTAAAGAGGCTCGTAATTGGCAACCACCGAGGATATCCGCACATTGAGTAAGAAAAGAAGCGCATTTGAGACGCCAGGAAGATAAAAGAATGCAAAAGAGAAGATTTTCCCGATAAAAGCCGAAAGCGACAACGAAATGTGCTTTGAATTCAACTGGTTAATAGAGTAATCTAATGTACGAGTCAAAAGCGCTGCAAAAGTAGCTGCGTTCTCCAGAAGCGGCCCAAACTCGTTGGGATTGAACCCAGAGGACGTCCCGTTAGCGCCATTGGGCTGCTGGTCCTCGGATGCAGCCGACATCATCGAGCTCAAGGAGTTAGTAAACCCGTAGATGTTGCTACTGCTACTATTTTTCGAAAGAGGCGTGCTATTGCCGTTATTAGCATTGGATGCTGCGGTATTGTTTGTTGTGCCATTAGCAGAAACATTGCCGTTTTCACCAGTACTAGGGCCCTCTGCGACATCCAAGACCAACTTCCATTCGAAACGGTTGAGGATACGCGAGAGCGCCTCAAAATACACAGATTTCTGCGACACAGGCACAGGACTTTTTTTGTCGGTCAACGCAGCCAAAATGGCGGTCCACCACTTGATAAGCACAGTAACCCCTGCAGCTGCAGGTTTGTAGCAGTACATTTTAGGTACTTTTTGGTAGATCTCATCTGTTTGGATACGCAAGAATACAAGAAGTGTAAGACGTAAGTGATTGGTCTTTTGTATTCCAGACTTGCTGTTAAATTTCGAAAGTTCCAGTGTAAGTTTTTTGTAGTCATTGAGGATGCGCTTAAAGTATTTTCCAGATGCCGCAGCGCTTCCGATTTGCGAGGACGTGAGGTTGGTGGACGACGTGATTGCAGAAAGAGAGGGCATTTGCGACTGCGTGATGAGCATCGAGATTCCAGAGGACTGGGAAATGGAAGGTGTTCCTCCCCCATTACTGTTTGCGTTATTTGCGATGCCGTTGTTGGAGTAGCCCAATGGGGACTGCGACACCGATCCGTTGACTGAAGGGGCATAGTTTTTTGTATGGTCCATAGAGGACACTAAATGTGTGTAGCCCTTGAAGGATATAGGCGAAACAGTAGTGGATGCCGCGTCCTCTTGTCCAGAGAAGGCTGTGCTCAAAGGATCGAGCGTAGGAACGGACGATCCGTCCTTATACATGTCTACATCTTCTTCCAAGCTGTTACGGGTATGTGCAATGAGAGGCCGAACCAAAGTGCCATTTGTGGCACGATCTGAGGCGAGGGGCTCCATTGTGGCTGATACTTAAGAAAAGATTAAGGCTGCATCAACAGGACAAAAAGATTGAGGAGAAAAAGAATAGCAAGCGAGTGACAGGATAGCGAGTGTTTAGCGAACGACAAGAAGCGAACGGCTGAGATAATATAGATGGATGGTGGAGGTGAGAACGGACAGTGGGATGATAATAAAAAATAATGGTGGAAATGTGTTGTGAGATTGAGAATGTTGTGTTTAGGGATATAATACTAGATAGTACGCTAGCAATAATAGTGCTTCAAGCGAACACTGAATATGCAGAAAACGAGAGAATCCTGGACTTCAAGAGGACAATTCAAGGCGCAGGCAAAGCTGAGGACGATATCCATGGATTTACGGATGACTACAGTGGAGCTGTGTAGACTCGCTTTTTGGTTTCGGTTTTCAACTTTTATTTTGGACCTCTTCCATAGATGGGTTATCAAACCAAATCTCAAGCTAGGGCTGAAAACAACGAAGGAAAATTTTGCTGCAAAAAAGCTAATCCCAAACCCAAAAGTGATATAACAAAGAAACGAGACACTGAGCTGTGTTATAAGCCTATATGTCTATGGGCTTGGGCTTTACACAGGGCAAAACAGGCAACAATCGGACTAAAATAGCTGTGTGAAATGAGAGATTTTGGTGGACGACGCGGGATGGTGTAGGATGCTGCGGGAAAACGCGGGGGACCGCACATGTCACGGGATTCTAGATCAGGTATGAGAATAACGCAGTCATTCCAGAAGCTATTTATATGTATGTGATTGGCTACAACCAACGGTTGTTGGACATCAAAGAAACTCTATGTCTATTACTGTACATTAATAGATATATATGCTCTCTATCTGCTGTCAGTCTGCTATTTGTCTGCGTTGTTATCTGCGAACCGGTTGTTTGCTATCTCTTATCAAATTCCCGGGTAAGGTCCTTTGTGTCAACCCAACTAGCGCACTGCTTGGCTCCGATTCGTCTGCAAATATACGGGTATCCACCCAAAACATCTCGATTGTCAACCAATCCAGCAATTTCATTTGCCTTTTCTAATTGGCCGAGTTTTTCACAATTTCATCCTTAGAAAAGCTTATCTATTTTTACATTTACATTTGTTTTCTGTAGTCATTTTGGTGCTCGCATTATGCCTTTCTAGGGTCATTTGGTCTCCCCCCTGAATGTGGCCATAAATAACAGAGTGATACCGCCCAGCCCATTACAAAGATCAGCGCTGCTAAAAAAAATGCACCACCGTGAAAACAGGACATATCACGTGTAATAGTACCCATAGTGAGACCATAGTGAGATCCCAACTTGTATCAAAGAGGTATCTGCCCCGCCACAGTGGAACTGCAAGCGAATTGCCGAAAGCGCAGATCATCCGCTCCCTAGATTCTCACTTGACCAATTTGACGTAACATGGTGACGGGTACATGTGTACAGAAGGTGGTTTGTTATGTGTACAGGCAATGGTGACCCCTTACTGAAGGAACTTTTATCCTAATCGCATCTATAGATGTGTGAGTGGGATGATTCCTAAAATCCTGGGGACAAGGGGCAGAGCGAAGCAAAGCATAGTAAATTTCCTTGAGTAAATCATAGTTGAAATAACAAAGCCTGTAAAAGCGTAGACATGCATAGAGTACAGCATAAGCCAAGAATGTTTCTCTCTATATATAGCGAGGATGTAAATCGTTCGCAAAAATTGTAAACAGGAATCAGAATTGGGTATGTAATTAGAGATCGTAAACAGCAGTTGTAGTTGGGGAATGTAATTAGGGATTGTAACCAGTAATTGTGGCTAAGAATTGTAATTAGGAATCGTAATTAAGGATACATTGAGTAGAGATATTGGCGTTGAAGTGATAGAAAGAGAGAGGAAGAAAAAGAGAGAAGAAGTTTGGGATCCGGGTCAAAAGACATGCCGAGGAAGCACATTGACATACGTCATTTTAATGTAGGCTATCAACTGGCTATTCAAAGTTAAAGAATAGAAGATGTGCCTCCATCGATTACCTATTCAAAGTTATCATCAATTGACCCAGGCCCGCCTAGACAGAAAGTTAAACTCGCAATAATTAGTCATCGACCGAATACAACCGATACCAAACGATACCAAACGCTGGAACTTTGAGCATCGTTTCTTTACAGGCGTCGCCCCCTTGAAAGCTGCTTTGATACTTCTTTAAATATATCATGTAATCCATAACTATAAATATTATCTATCTGTAGTCTGTATTTGCTATGTAATCCCACAGCTATAAATATCATCTATCCGTAGGCTGCCTTTGCGATGTAATCCCACAGCTATAAATATCATCTAGCCATAGTCTGTATTTATTATGTACACAGAATTCTCGACGTATCTATCATGCAAATAATCTATTCATAGAACAATATCATTATCAGCTCATCATTCATAGAACAACATATAGGCCGCCTGCGAATCCCCTAACACAAAACTATCACTCACCTCGGTGACCTCGTTATCACTCACCCGCCAGTATGGCTTCTTAATGATGGTTGCATTAGCTATTTTGTTGCTCATTTTCTTTATTTTCTTCTCTTTAGAGGCCTTTCCCAGGTGTTTTCCGTCAGTTACTGAACTACTATTAGCTATAGAATCGTAGGAGATTGAGGAGTTCAAAGACGAGTACGATAGATTCATGTTTCCCTTTAATTCCTTCGCCAAGTCCATCACACTCTTACTACTGGCATCACAATTGTTTTCATGGTTCTGAAGGATCTTTTCTTTTACCCCCGGAGTGAAAACCTCAACGCCATCTACGTCACCTTTCTCGACATCCTCATAGCGAATCTTTTCGTAGTTGTTTTCGCAGCGATCTTCGACCTCTTTTAATTCCATTTTGATCTGTTCAATGCTGTTACTAATGAGCTTTAAGTCGATTCTTGGCATATTGCTTTTTCCAGAAGCTGCATTTACGTCGGTATCTGTAGTCTCCTTAACAAGGATCGGCTTTCTCTTGTAGCATTCATAATGCCCACTGTAATGGTTTCCTGTGTGTCTGATCACTGACTTCAATTTCAAGTCTTTATGTATGTTGTTGTTGATGTTCTGGATCAGATCGCTCATTGCATAAGTTGGCATGTTCTGAACAAATTCAATTAGTTCTTGTTCAGATTCTTCTTCCTTGTTCAATTGCGGCTCCTCTTTCTTGTCGTCTTCTTGTTGATAATACTCGTTTGCTAACTTCCAGTTTACTACTACGTCTATATTATTATCATAGCCCACTTTGCAGGTATTTTTGGTGGTGAAGTTATTTTCAAAGATTGATCTTGATAGGTGAACAATAAAAAGCTCCGGCAATTGAGTAATGTAGTTGGTTTTGATTATTGTTGATTTTAATTGGCTGGTCTTAAACCCGTCTAATTCGTAACTCTCTATGAATGATAGCAATTCTTTATCTTCAATATCATCGTTTATCTTACAGAAACTCTCTAGATTTTTCAACTGCTCAACGCGATTAAACTGTGCGTCTTCTGCACCGTCTTCTACGCTGGTAGTCGTGATGTCTACAGCATTTTGTCGCTGGTTCTGCAGGAGCTTCTGCTGTTCAATCTTCAATATTGCCTTGATTTTACAGTTCATACATGAATAATCGCTGATTGTTTCGGTCTGATTGCGCTTGATTAGTTCCATTAACTCCACCAGTTTCAGTTGGGGAACTGGCAAGGAAAGAATGGAAAATTGGTACTTGTTGATGGTTGATTTCTGGAGACACGACAAACACGTAAATTGCGACACTCCTTGGCCATAGAACGGGAAGCGGGGCACTCTTAGATCTGCTTCTAGCACACTATCTTCAAGGGAGCCACTCTTTTCAATGATGGGGCTACCATCATCGGTGTTTACAGCATCCTCTCCAGCAAGTTTCATACACAAATTAATGATCCGCACAAGCCGGAGGTACTCGATTTCGAGAGTCTGAACAATAATCTGTAGCAATTCCTGAGCATCATGTTGATTGGACGAGATCCGCGAGTTATATATTCTTCCGATGACGTTCAACAACGGTTTTATGGATATCGTAGATGTATATGCAATAGGTGCGTTTAACTGGTACACATAGATGGCCATTTCATGGTGGAGGGGTATTAAATTGCCTAGATTACGAATACGGTAAAATTTATTCTTCTTAATGGAGGATTCAAGGTGGGTATTAATCAATTCCGTTAACTGTGTATCTAGAAGATTGGCTGAAACTAACACTGCCGGGAGGATCTTACTGAGGACGTGTTGATGCAATCTGTTGAACAGATTCAAATATTTGACGATCTTTCTGCTTGAAGATAATGCCTGGACTGTTGAGTTAGCAAAACAGTCATTACGAAGGTTTTGGATCCCCGTACAGTACTTGTCTATGCGTTTATTCGAGAACATTCCATCGCTCTTCTGTGTAAGCTGATCCTCTGGGGAAAGAAAATAGGTTTCGAGTGAAGGTTTGATGATGTATCCACCCAATAATGCAGCTGCAGAGATGATAACGAGTTTGGAGATTGATAGCTGGTCAAAATGGCGGTCACGAGGACTTATTTGCCCTATTTTGAGGGTTTTTTCGGGGGATAGTAGTTCTGCAAAGTGGGTTAATAACCACATAATAATCCCGCGGCGGTTTGGTGATTGTGGGGCCAGATTTGGGGACTTGGACGACCAACAACAGGGATCATTAGTACCAATGGAAAAGTTTGATACGGTTGACGAAAAATATTATGGGGCTCTCAATATGAGTGTGCGTATATTACTATGAGGGCTACAAAATGGAGACAAAATGGAGATGCAGAGTATCATAGGACGAAGCATGTATGAAATAGATAGAAAGAGATAGAAAAACATAGAAAGGAGTAGAGATGAGATAGTAAGAAAGGAAATGGCCGGGGATGGCCAGATTGTGGCCACCGTCCGACTGTTGCCAGACAGTGCTTGCGGGCGCCTAATCAAAAAAATCGTCGTCGTCGTCTTCTAGCGTGCTCGTATAGTTCTTACGGTTGAACACAATTTTGGTCTGCGTCTGCTTGTCCTGTTCCCGAGAGATTCCGTCCAAGATTTCTACCACCTCTTTCTCGGTCATCTTTCTGCGTAATTGTCCACTTTGGGCGAGCTTGGTAATGTAGTTTTCCACTGCAGCTGCACGATCTGGTCTTACCATTTTGACTCTCAGGATTCTTTCTCTGGCCTCTGGCTCGAGCAATTGCGAGAGGATTCCAGACTGGATATCGCCCCTGCTTGAAGTTAGTATTTGAGACTTTGGAGACTTTTGAGATTGGCAAGAGTTTATGAAACTCTTGAGAAGCTTCACTTACTTGTCGCTACTAGAACTTCCTCCTTGGCTGGAGTTCTTCTGGAGCTCCTGTAATCTGGCGGCTCTTATGGCCCTTAATTCCGCGTCATCCATTATCTATTGGTATTATTTGGTTTTTGTATAGAGCTATCGTGTTAGCAATATCGGTGCTAATAGCATAACACTAAGAATACTGCTGTACCACCAAAATCATTTCCATTCTTTAATACTGAGAATTATTATTACTATGGAAAAAATATATTTTTCACCAATACTACCATTACTCCTTCTCTTCCTGCTACTCTACCTATACTACGGCCAACCTTCCCAGAGAGACTCCAGCAAACCCCTCTAAACGAGCAATGCCGATCATCAACAGCTGATCCCCAGCAATCTCATCAGCAAATCTCATCTTCCTATCCCCAACCACCGCCACAATACGGATGTATTGTGGATCCCCCCATTCTGTCTATGTGTGTGGCCAGTCACGCGACACATCCGGGTCACCAATTTTCTCGCGTTCTGTTAGCATAAAATGAAAATTTTTCCTCTGCTCATAAGATAGAAAATAAAATAAAATGAATTTCATCAATATATTATTAACACATTAACCAATAGAGACGTCTATCATATCGTCTTAAACACAATTGTACCATACTTACTCCCTATTCCTGACCATTTCCCTAACTTGTAGCACCATCCTATCCCAGTTGGTTCGTTTCTTGCTCATTTCTCATCACTAATATTTTACATATATTCTCACGAATTGGCAGCCGTCTTTCAAACCATGACAGATCACAAACGAGTCATCGACATCGATGGCGACGGAGTAGACGGCTCTGGGAAGCGGAGAAAGGTGTTGGACTCGCTCAGTGAGTCCGGCCCGTTGACTCAGGACGATGTGGTGTACTTTCAAAAGGAAGCGATTTTCCGCAAATTGAAGCTCTACAGATCGGAGCTCGCGATTGTCCAGCGAGAGCTCAACACCTGGAAGCTGAAATGCAAGCTTAATCTCCAGAAGGCCTCGATTTTAGACAGTTGGTGGCACGATATGGCCGAAAATGCGGGGTGCGGCCAAGGTTATGAGACCTGTGATGCCGAAAACGTGCTCTTTTTGGCCTCCAGCGACGAGATAGAGGCCTCCAAGCTTGACGAGGTGCTCTCGCTACGAAAGAAGATCCTTCTGAAGTTGTTCGAAGCATCCAGCGGAAAAGGGTCCGAAAACACCGAGCAAAAGATCCGCAAATTGATTCACCAGCTTGATGCCCGCAACATGAAGAACCGCGAGCTTTCCGAGGAGAACCGTGTGCTCAGTGCGCAAATAGACAGCCTAAAGGCGGAATTTTTAGCTCTTGTCAAGGGAAAAGACCGTCAGCAGTCGAAAACATTGAAACGCACCGATGAGGCCATGGTAGAGGATGCAGACCACAGCAGCAGCAGCAGCGCTAGTAACGATAACGACCACAATAACAGCAACGACAACAGTAAATATAGCAATGGTGGGGCCTCTGTGCCGCATAATGTAGTCAAACAGCAGCCAAATGGGACCGACGGTGAGACAAAAACAGCCAACGACCATCTCCAGGCTCTAGCCAATGGAAACGGCGCAGTTTCTGCGGAAGACAGCACGGAAGAGCAGCATAATCACGAAGATCAGGTGAAAATCGAAGACTTGACGGCCAAAGTGACGGAATTAGAGGCCCTAATCGGCACTTTGAACGAGCAGCTTAAAGAAGAAGGCATGAAAACCGTACAGCTTCAGCAGGATCTCAGTAATTGTCACTCAAAGCTCGCCAATCTCACCGAAGAGGATCTCCAGAACTCGATGATCTACAAGAATCTTCTTGGAAAGGCCGAGAAGTTGAGCAGCGACAATCTCGAGCTTGTCAAGAAGGACAAGACCTTGGTGAGCAAGATTGCGAAGCTTGAAAGCTGTCATGCGACGGTTCGTCAGGAATGCGAGGCGAAAATTGCCGACGAAAAGAAGCTTCTTCAGACACAGCTCGAGAAATGCGAGTCTGACTTGACCCGAGTGCGGGCAAATCGCGACGAATTGATCAGCAAGCTCGAGATCGTCAAGGCCGAGAAGAAGAGCAAAGAGTTGTATGCGGAGCTTTCGCAGCAGATCGAGGACCAGCAGAAGCAAATCGAGTATCTCAAAGCAAATCCTGTAGAAGTCAGAAAAGAGCTTCTTGCGGCATCAGCCGAAGGCCAGAGTGTCGAGGAGTTGACGCGGCAGAACCAGGCCCTTGTGATTGAGCTCAAAGAGATGGAAACCGTGTTCAATTCGACGCGCGAAAAGCTCAACAAGAAGTTCCAGACTGCGATCTCGCTGGAAAACCTCGTCACTAAGTTCAAGCTCGAGAAAAATAAGGCTGACCAGAAGTATTTCGGGGCTATGAGGGCCAAAGACTCGTTGGTCAACGAGACCAAAACACTCAAGATTCAGCTCCAGAAATCCAACGAGCTTGTCAACCAACTAAAGGAGGTGGACCGGTTGTCGCAGTTGAAAATCAAAGCCCTCGAGAGCAATCTCGAGAACATGAAAGTGTTCAACTCGGAAAAAACTCGCGAATACGATATCTTGAAGAGCAAGTCGCTCGAGATCTTGAAGTCGTTCGACAACATCAAGAAGAAGTACGACCAGTTGACCATAGAACGCAATGGCTCGATCCAGCAGGTCCAGGACCGCAAAGAAGAAAACTACAAGCTCCAACAGGAGCTTGAGTCGCTTAAATCCAAGTACTCGTCCAGTGAAAAGCTCGTAAGTAAGTACAGAAAACGGTTTGCCGGAAACGGCGCTGCCAACGGCAGCGGGCCCGAAGACGTCAAGGAAGAGGAAGACTTGCGGATCAAGGGGTTGATTTCCATTGCCAAATGCTCTATTTGTTCAACCCGGTTCAAAAACACTGCCTTGAAGTCGTGTGGCCATGTGTTCTGCGACCAGTGTGTCAACAACCGGTTGTCAGCAAGATTGAGAAAGTGTCCTTCGTGCAACTGTGCGTTTTCATATAACGATGTGTTGGAAGTCCATTTGTGAAAGTTGTGTGTTATGTATAGCTGTGTATCCATTTGTACCATATCGATAGTATCATTATTTTTGCGGTTTTGCGACCGAGCGAAGCGAGGTCAAAAGAAAAAGAAGAAAGAGATGCTTTACTCCATACAGCCTCTTCCTCTTCTTATTCAGACCTCGCCAAGGCTCGGTTGTTCGCTTCGCTCGTGGTTTAATGGCAATATGAAGTGAGCAACCCAGCGAAGCGAAGTCAACAAGAAGAATATAGAATAGATTTAGCTTTGTATTTATTAAATGAATGTCATTATTAGTTAGAGGAGATTATTTTGTATCGTTTGCTTTGATTAGTGTGTAAGGTAGTGCAAAGAAGCTGATTCGAGACAGTATTTCAATTTTCCAAAAATGGGAAATTGAAAAGATGGCTTGGATATTGGACATATTGATTGGGATAATTAGGGAAGATATTGCCAATTAGTCGCTACTAAAAAATGAAAGGCTGCTAGCATTTAGTAAGAAGGCGATCCTTCAGGCATGTCAATGATCCTTATGGTGTAACATCCATTGCAACACTCCTATTTTGGCCATTAATTTATGAGGTGGTAAAGCTAGGTAGTTCATGAGGTATCTGAGTGACGATATACCAGGTCATAACTAATTACATTCTATTAGCACACATGTTAAAAAACCTGCCCATCTCATATCCTCAATTTCCCTTTCAATCAACAGCCATATATGGTGTATGGCGGGAGAATACCATCAACTAATCACATCCTAGCCAGAAATGAGGCTAATAAATGCCTGAGATGCCCCACGTGATAACACCGGGTGACTTCCGTTATCAAATATCATTTTTCTCGAACAAATCCCAAACACCCACGAACAGCTAACCGCCCCCCAAAGAGGGAGAAAATTTTTCTGCGCTTCATTTTTCAGTTTTCAGTTCCTGTGCTGTTGCTTTTTCTTCCTTGTATTCGCGAAACAAATTCAATTTCTTAAATTCTCTAATTATCAAAAAACACAAAAAACAGAAAACATCAAATTCGAAACACCACCTTTTGTACAGTAAAACACTCGCTATCAATTGGGCAATTGCCATCTATTCATTATTCAGTAACTCAACAGGTGTACTGTGCACATCTTTTCACCCGATTCACGGCTGTCGAATGAATATAATCACCACTGCGGCCTAGGCTTTTCCATTGATCCAGCATCGCATTATTTTTTTATCACTAGATTATTGCCTCACATACGAAAATTTTTCTTAATGACTTTTATATCGCCAAAGAATGGTTGTGTCGTCGTCTAACGTTGAGAGCAAGAATCTCTCGTCGCACTCAGCCGAAAACAGTAGTCCTAGCAGCGGCGGCAATGCAGCCGCCAATAACAATCCTGCATCGCATGGCAGCGTGCATGGCCGGGTGCAGCAGCAGCAGCAGCAGCAGCCCCCGCCTACAGCCCAGATACCTGACTACAAAAAACGCAGCACATTGCCCTACTCTGCGAGCAACGGCAGCAGTGCGTCACGCAGACATCCACAGCTGCAGCTGCAGCCGTCGTCAGGTGGTAACAGCGCGCTCTACTACCGCACATCATCATATGGTAACTCAAGCGGCAAGAAGAATAGTGACCCTTACATGGGCAAGGATCGCTATAACAGAATAACCAGTGACTCGTATTATCTGGGTCCACAGGACATGTACAAGTCGCAGCGCGTGAAGTCCAACCCAGAGTCGCTTTACGCAAAAAAAGAACAGATGGACACGCAGGATCTGCAGCCGTCGCTAACGCGACGAGGCGAAGGTCCACCGAGCCCCAATAAGCCCAATCTATCCATTGACACCATAGCGCACGGCAAGTCCGAGGGCAGACCCATGTCGCGTCCGGGCACCCCCGGTGCCGGTTTCTATGGCAACGGCGGTCGCTATGGTAACCAGAATTCGAATGGCAGCGCGCTTAATTCAAATTCACGCAAATATTACTCACGCTATAGCGGCAATCCAAACGCCAACAGCAACGATCCCTCTGACGAGTACAGCGGGGCGCCAGGCGGCGATGGCGGTTTTATGGAGGACGAGTATCCAGGGAGGAAGTCATCGCGCGTGTATTTCAGTAAGGGCAAGCCCGATTACTATAGCAACGGCTCCGACAGCTATTACAGCTCCAAGTATCATTATGGCGGCAGCGGAGTCAATGGTGCTGCTATTGGCAGCGCAGGCGGCAGCAGCGGCCCGAGTTCTGGGAAACAGCCGAAACATTACAACAGTTTCTATGACAACGAAGACGGGTATTCACCGCTGGGAAAATACAACCGCGGTCGCAAATACAATACGTGGTACAATAACACCAACAACAACCCTGTAAATGGAGGAGGGATGACAAACAACGCGGCCAATACCAGCATCAATTACGACTCGGCGGGTAATTTGAGCTCCAAGAGCCCCTCGCCACGCGCACAGAGCCTGCATGCAGAAGATTTTCATGCACATATGCGTCGTCAAGACAACAGAACCAGCGAAGAAGCGGTGAAAATTGAGCCTAAGAGTAAATATTGCGACCTCACAACCCAGTTTTTTGCGCGTAACCCGGATCTTGACCTCAATATCTTGGTCAGAAAGCTCGTTGACGAATACTTTCTGCTTGAAAGGGGAAGAGATCCGGTAGGCGAGGGCAAGTTTCTTGATCGGTTGCCGAAGTTCTTGGTGAACAAAATCAAGGCTTTTGAAAGGGAACAGGAAGAGAAAACGCAGGGTCAACAAACTCAACAGGCTCAACAGACTCAGAAAACCGCTAGTATAAGCACACAAAAGCAAGCTGTCGCTATGCAATCGCAATCACAACTGCAACTAAAACCACAATCACAATCACAATCACAATCCCAGCAAAATAATCAAGATAAAGCCCAAATTGAGCTCGAACCCACGGTTAAAACCGAGACAGCAAGTGACTTAAAACAGCCAGAACCAGCTGAAAATGAGCAGAATGGCACGGTTACCACTTCTAATCCAGTATCTTCGTCTCTTTCCTCGCTTCCAACGTCCTCGACTGTCTCGTCAGTTCCTTTAGCGGAGCTCAAAAGACCAGAGCCAGTAGCAAAAGAAGCCGTAGAAGCACCCTTGATGATCAAGACCAGGACCGTTAAGAAGGAAAAGCCTAAAAAACAGCAGCACAAAAAGCAATATAAGAAGCTATACATCAAACTAGATGGCGAAGGCTGTGTTTTCCCCTTGAACCGCCTCGAACAAAGTCTTTTCAACCTCAAAAACAGACCGCGCGAGGAGATTATCGAGGCGCAGAAGTACTTGCTTAAACGCCCAGTGACCAATTTTGAAGATTTTCCTTTTTACAAGCAGAATCTCGTTGACCATGAAAAGCACGTCAAGGAAAGACTCGTCAACGAAATCAAAAGCATCAAAAAGCAGGTCCGTTTCAAGCGGCTTTCCTTGCGGAAAGAGTACAAGGATCTCGACAAAATATGGGCCGGAAAATGCGAGGATAACGACGCGCAATTGGTGCGGATGTACCCCGACTACAAGTCACAGCTTTTTGACAACGAGTTCAAGCAGACAACCACGCCAGAAAAGAACGATGCCGCGCCTGGAGGCAACGGCACATCCACTTCCTCTCGACGCAGCAGAAACTACGTAGCCGATGCCGTGACTTCGGAGGCGGAGTTTCAGAAAATCTTGCAGCAGATTAAGATGAGTGACCCGTTGTACAGAGCGCAGCAGCATGCAGCAGATATTCCTGATATGATCTTAGATCCGATCCGAAAATACAGCGAGAAGTTCATCAGCACCAACAATCTTGTGACCGATAAGTCCGAGTTCACCAAGAGATCCAAGACGGCCTTGATCGACACCTTCTCGAAAGAAGAGCATCAATTGTTCGAGGATGCGTACGTTTCGCATCCAAAGAAATTTGGCAAGATCTCGGTTGCCATGGGCGGTCTTCGCACGCCAGAAGAGTGCGTAATGCATTATTACAACACGAAAAGAGCTGTCAATTACAAGCAGTTGGTGTCCAACAAGCGCTACAGAAAGGCGGCATCGCGAAAGAAAACAGGCCGTGGACGCAATTCTCGTAATACCTCGGGCGCTAAAAACCAGGGCAATGAAAAAGAGAAACCCGACGTCGAGATGAAGAAAGACGAGGTCAAGAAAGATGAGATGAAGAAAGACGATGTCAAGAAAGACGAGGCGTTATCCACCAAGGAGTCTACTCCAGAGGTTAAGCCAATGAAAGTCACTGTTAAGACGAACAAGAGAACGATTTCGGAGACCAATAACGTTAGCGCTGGGCCGCAGGTTTTCGAGGACGTTTCTGCAGCGGCTAGCGACGAACATGTTCAAAAGAAGAGCAAAGTTGATGAAATTGAAGTTAAGAGCAAAAGTGGGGAAGAAGAAAAGAACAAAGGGTCTGAACAAAAGAGTAAAGGGTCAGAAGAGTCTGTTCCACAACAACATAGACCTATCCTTGCGAAAGTTATTGATAAAACAGCTGTTAAAATCGTCACCGGAGCTCCATATGGAGAAGAGCCGCTCGAGGCCCAGCAACAACCAGCTGTTCGGGCGGCGCCTGCAATGCCTGTAACTGTAGCCATCAGTCAAAAAGTTCAAGCCAATCAGAAGATATTGCCAAGCCCAATTGTGCCCAAAACAGAGACCGTGCTACAGCCGATTCTTCCACAAGAAAACATGCCTTCCCACTCGTCGATAGCCTCATTAGTGACTCAGCCTACTGGCACCGAACAGGAAGCGTCCATCAAAGTCTCCAAATCTGCCAGTAACTTAGCAGCAAAAGACACCGAGGCACATCTCGGAAAAGAAAAGAAAATCAAGTCTGTTTCAAGCTACTGGAGTGTGGGAGAGGCTGGACTCTTCCCGTCGATGCTCAGGAAATTTGGGTCGCAATGGGATGTTATTGCGAAGGAAATGGGCACAAAAACCACCATTATGGTGAGAAACTACTACACAAAGAACGCAGACAAGGAGAACTGGCGGCCAATAGCAGAAATTGCAGACAAATTAAGGGCAGAAACAGCGCAAAAAGAACAGCATCAGTTGCCGTTGCCGTCGCTGGAACCTGCAGTAGTCTCGGCGGCTCCTTCCCAGGAGCCTCAACAGGGCTTCTTTTACCAGCGTAAATCGCCTGTTGCGGATGTGGACGTGGCAATGGCCCCAGCAGAGAAACCTAAACCTGTGATGGCCCCAATGGGCATCTTCTACCAGCATGCCACGGCTGTAGCTGCTGCTACGGCTGCCCCTGCTACTAAGAAGAACAACATCAACAGATTAATCAATGGGCCAACCGATCCCGAACAGCCGCGATCGAGCTCGTCACTGTCTTCTACTAACAGTAACCACAATACTAACGAAAACAATAGAATCTCTATTGTTAACTCGCCTTCGTTGAGATCGGCTTCTCCTCATCCTCTTCCTTCGCTTAGATCTTCGTCTCCTCATCCTCTTCCTTCGCTCAGATCTTCGTCTCCTGTTCCGCAAATCAGATCGATTGTCAACGAAAGCCATGGAATTCCGTCGCGAATTGGATCGCCAAAGACGTCTATATCGAATCTTATTAGCGAGGCGGCACCTGCTCCTGCACCTGCTGCTTACAAATCGTCGCGTACTTCTATCATGAGCTTGCTAAATAACAGCGACTCGCAACGGTTCAAGCCACAACCGGCTCTGAACCACGTGTCGCGCCACAATTCGCCGCGTTTGGCCAGTAGTTCTGTATATACTTCGCCACAGATAAGTCAGACGTTTCCGCAACAGATATACGCCTCGCCACAAATCAGTCAGGCCCAGCCGGTCCCTAGCCAGTCTCAGCCTAGTCTGGCTCCAGGTACCCGGTCTTCGGGCAGCTACCGCCAGGGCACACAATCGCCAGTTGATTCACAACATAGCTCACGTGTTTCGAGCTCCTATTACAATCCAATCACCAACGAGAGTTCTGTGGTGAATAACGGCCCTATATTACCCTCTTTATCGAGTCTCAGCAGCACGCATCTGTTGTCGTCAAATCAGACTTCCAACAGCTCAGCAATGCCGTTCCTGTTCCGTTCTAGCAACAACAACTCCAGATCTATCTTGAACTTCCCCTCACGGTCAGTTACCCCGCCAGTGGTATCTTCTGCGCTTACATCGACAGTGCCGCCACCGCTTCTTGTCTCAAACAGTCAGTATGGTGGCGGCAGCGAGTCGGTCGCAAAGACCCAGTATAGAGCAAGCTATGGCAGTTCAGCCGGAACTGCCCCTGGAATGGTCACTTCGGACAGGTATCGCGAGTCTCAGCCGCCTGCACAGCCTGTGATCGGCGGTACTAGCGGCCGAATCCTTGGAAGCTCGAACTTTGACACACTTTTAGCCGCAGCAGCATACAGACAGCAGCAGCCTTATGGCCATCAGAGCACAGAAACCAGCAGCCAAATGCAGCAACAATCGCATAGTCACCGCAGCAGCGACGACTTGAGCCAGTATCATCTCTCGAAGGATCCTTCAGACAGATCGGATGGATACGGAGGGTACGGAAGCAGTCGGAAGTAGTAGCGTGTTCATGATATGATAATGATGTCATTATTTATCAGCCAATGATATGATAGCCTCTATCTATATCAGTGTATTATCTTTGCCTTTATGCCCGTTTTTTTTCTTATTTTTATTGTTTTCAAATTCTTTTGGTGATGGAGTGCTTTATTATATCTACGATTTTTTGTCTTGTTTGACTTGTTTATCTTGTTTTATTTGTTTCTATACTTGTATACTAATATGATATTAATTAATTATTATGGACGGATAACAAGGAGATTTAAGGGGAGAAATATGAATTTGTATCTCGTAGGGTAGAGTCATGATGCATGTTGGGGGCTTTCATGTAATGCATGTGCATGTTGGCTGATTATAGTACAATTTATGTAGTAATTCACGCTAGTAGGCACGTGCATGTTGACGTTTCACTCCGTTTTGCTTGAAATGGACCGATAATAATCAAGGAGAGCCTGCTCGATGTACTGGTCAAAAAGTACCCCATTAACGACATACCGGAACACAATATAAACACCAATCACGAAACTCAACGTGTTAGTAGCGAAGAACACAAGCGACCCGAAAATGTGCACTACCCAGCTGTGATTGGACACAAATCTGCTGAGCCACGAGCTGGGCACTCTTGTAAGCTGCAACACTGAGAACTTATTGTCGATGAGGATCCGCTCGTTGAACTCAACGATGATTGAATAGTCATTGAACGGAACCTCTGGAAGTTTCTGGAACTCGCGCAAGAGTTTGAACTGCTGATAAGATGGCGAGTACAACGAATTCAAAGTTGGCGAACTGAGAATGTAATCATACACTATTGGAGGGATGAAGCTACGCAAAACAGAAGGAATAAGCACATTGGTGTCGGCCAAACTCGAACCTGGGCCCTGGCAGTTGATAAGTAGTGATTGGGTGGTGGATAGCAATTCTGTGTCATCCTCTGGATTCAGAAGACCGTCAGTTAATGCCCAAACACGCGGTATTTGCGAGACATCCTGACGATGTCTGTAATTGAAGTCGATGAGTGCATCTGTGACAGAATCCCTGACCAAGGAGGTCTTGATCTGCACGGCTTCATGGTGATTGTTTCCCATACAAAATCCGTTGAACAAAAGGTATAAATCGTAGGCTTCGTTCTCTGAAATGAGCTCGTCAAAGCGGAGTTCCGCCAAAGGAATAGCAACAAATGGTGCCTGGCCCTGCAATTCGTAGTTGAAGTTCACGGGAATGTATATCATGTCCACTATGGGCGTGAAGTGCTTGTAGAATTTGTGAAACTCAAACACGGACCATGGAAGAATGAGAAACACGATTACCCCGCTTAGAATCAGACTGTAGATGGCTAGCCGCACCACTCGCAACAAAACGCCTTCGTTAGTCATATTCGTTTGTTTTGGAACCGTTTACGTTGGTCACAGAGCTTGCAAATCTGTCTTTGGTACTGGTCCTAAATATGAAAACAAACATTGTATTATGGTACCAAAAGTTGGTTGCTGGTTTTCAATGGGTCACGTGATGTTCCAGATATTGTGCGCTCTACCTACGGCACTACATGTCAACATACAAATACGAGCAATCAATAAATACCATTTTAATCGTCCATCCATCCATCCAGACATCTCAATTCTTTATTAAACATCCCCCAAGACTCTAAAACTAAATGACAAAAATGTACGTTAATGACTGAACGAATGATCAAGAGAAAGAAGAACAAAAAAATATCTAAATGGGCCCAATAATGATACAAAGTTAGAGAAAAAAGCAGCCTATGGCTATCTATATATGTAGGAGAAAGAGGAGGAAAGCATGTGGCTTTGTAGATGCAATCAATTATAATATTATATTCCATGGGTTGTGTGGCCCTTGTGGTACTTCAACCCGTTCAAATTCTTGTATCTCTTGCCGCAGACGTCACAGATGAAAGGCTTGTCGCTGTCCATAACGAAGTCGCCGTCATCATACGGCTTATTGGTCTTCGGATCGATCACCGAGAACGTTCCGTCGGGATTGGCAAACAACTGCTGGTTCAGATGACCATGCGCACGATGGTACTTAAGACCGTTCTGGTTTTTGTACGTCTTATCACAGCCTCTAACCGGACATCTGAACGGACGGTTCTCGCCGTCTTCCGCATACAAATGTCTAGCAGGGTCGTCAATGCAAATTTCGTCGTCATCGTCATCGTCATCGTCGTCATCATCGTAATCATCAGCATCTTCGTCTGCTTCATCATCTTCCTCCTCCTCTTCATCGTCATCATCCTCAATTGCCTCGCTCGAAGCCTGCAAATGGGATTGGTTGTTATGACCGAGGTCAGAAACATTAAGGTTTGCATTTTGTAAGTTGCCGGCGGCGGCGTTTAAGGAGTTAGTGATCCCTTCAATCAGACCTGCAGCTGTATTGAAGTAGTTCACATTGTTATTATTGTAACTAAGCAATGCATTCTTATTTTTTTGCTGCTGCTGCTGCGAGAGCTGCTGATGCTGATGCTGTTGCTGTTGCTGCTGCTGCTGGAAATTGCTTCCTAAAGCGCCTAAAAGGTTCAACTGGTTGTCGAAACCAAACATGTTGTTAGACAAGCCGTTGTTACTGTTGTTTATATTGCCGCCGTTATTGTTACTGTTGTTGCTTATAAGGTTAGCGCCTGCGTTGCTATTGTTACCGAGATTCTCCATGACACCGTTGCTATTGAGCATGATGCTGTTGTTTATTATATTGTTGTTACCATCAGTGATGGCGGTTGTAGGGGTGCTGTGGATATTAGCACCCATGAGATTGCTATGAATAAGGTTTACCGCACTGCTGCCCGACATAACCTGCAGGAGGTTTTTCTGCAAGTCGGAATACCCCATATCGGAATCGCCGTTGCTATTATTAGTACTGTCACCATGGTGATGGTTATTGTTTATGCCGGCGCTTAGCATGCTGCTGTTGCTATGGTTGCCATTACCGTCGTTACCATGGTTATTGCCGTTGTTGTTGCCATTATTTCCGTCACTCAGAAGAAACACTTCGTTTGTGGAAACCCCTTCCATCAACTCGCTTGGCGGCCGTATTTTCGAGCCGTTGCTCAGCGGGAGCTGGGTTTCCATCGGCGGCGACAGATGTATGTGCGCCTCCTCGTAGTGACGCAACAAATCATGCAACGTAGGCAACGTATTTCCGCAGCATGTGTAATCTTTACAGTAATCAGCCTCCAAATTAGGAAGATAGTTGATCTGTGGTGGCGAAATTGCCATCACTAAATCGTTATTAATGTTTAACACCCCGTTGTTATTACTATTAGGGTTATACTGGCCGTTGATCAACAAGCTGTTGTTATTATTGTTCATGTTGTTCATGTTCTGGCCCATATTCTGGCTCTGGTTGTTGGACTGGTTGTTCAACATCACATTGTGGTGATACATCACCTCCTCCTTCAACCAGCTGCCAATAGTCGCAGATCCGAACGAAACTCCGCCCATACCCTGCGTATGGGCGATGGAGTCACGCCTCATGCGGGGGTTGTTTAAAAATGTATTTAGGTTGTTGTTATTACTATTTATCTTAATATTGTTCGCCTGAAGCGCGGTGTTGTTGACGTTATTGTTGTTTCCGCGGTTGAAACCAAAGTTGTTCCGCTTTTGGTACCCAATATCGATCGGGGTTGAGTTGTTTATGCTCGTGGACATCATGTTACTGGAATTCTGAAGCCCACCCATGCTGCTCATATTGATGTTAATGTTCTTATTGATAGCGGCGTCATAGTCCGAGTGAGGATGGAAACGCGGCGAGTCTGTGGACATAGCGCTGTCGAAATCGAAGTCAAAGAGCTCCGAATTCCCGTTAGGGTCCGGCTGGATGTTTACGTTAAACTCCGAGTTCATGGTGGTGATGGTTGCCAGTGGTTACCGCCTATAATATGGTTGTTATGTGATAACGAACAAGCAATGAAATTAGCAGGAAAAAAGGGAGTTTGAAAAAAACAGGAAGAAATTGTGCACAAGATCGCAGTTTTTCGGTTTTCGTTTGAAAAGATCTTTGTGCTGGTGTTTTTCAGAATGCTTAGCTATGTAGCGGCAGCGGCCCAGAAGGATAAGGAGGGCGCGGGATACAAAAGCGTAGGATAACGAGATGTGGGAGAGGCAAACCTGAGGATGCGTAGAGAGATTCCCGGTGTGTGGAGAGGCAATTGGGACTGAATTAGTGCGTAACGATGGCAACGGAGGCGGTAGTGATGGCAACGCTGGATGAAAATAAAAGAGCACAAAACAATTCGAATTTTTTTTTTTCCTTTTCAAAAAATGAACAAAAAATGAAAATTTCCTTCTGCACGCAAAAGCACAGCTGCAGCTCATGCTGCAAATTCTCTTATTAGTGTCAGCGTGCAGCCCTTGTGTGTGTTATAAGGTTTATTTTACCAGTAGCGAACATGGACTATTTGCATTAGTCACGCTTGTCAATTGCGTAAGCCGGCCACTGTTGTAACGGCGGGATCATGGAGCGTAGCGCCAGTAAAAGGAGTCACTGTCACTCACCGTTTCAGAGGATCAGACAAAGCTAGTGGACTGAAAAAAAGAAAAGATGCGCACCCAATCAGATACGGGCATCGGTCGGCAATGCGGTCAATCTTCGCACACGAGCCCCGGGTGGCCGGGTAAATATTAGGGGTTTCAGCGGACCAGGGCGTCTATGCGAACTATGGTTATGTAATCATGTGCTCTAGGGGAATAATACTTAGGCGTAGATTAATTGCTATTGCAAGTGAAATTTAGCAATCGCCAATTAGCATCTTAAAGAGAGAGCGTAATCGAGCTATCAATCAGAATATCAGTATCAATTCGTCAACTGCTGGAACATATATTCTTTTGTTGTTGTGTATCTGCGCATTTCCTCTTTAACTATACAACATTACAGTAACAAAATGGCTTTATACTATAATCTAGTAAGTACTCTAGCCGCTCTTTCTAATACGTCCTATCGTAGCTACTAACAACGCAGATCTTCGGCCTTTTGGTCACCGAAATGTCGCTCTTCACGGTATTATCGTTGCCGTTGCCATCAAAGTTTAGAGCCCCGCTTCTACACACTGTTGCCACGCCATTCCAGTCAACCCAGGTCCAAACCGCCATTAAATGTATATTGGTGTTTATTTTGATCCTTTTTATTGATGCCTTCAATAAGGTGTACTCGATCTCGACTGAGTTGAAAAATATGCCTCCTAACAACGCAGCATTTGTTGATAGATCAGAGGTCCAGGCCAGACGGTTCTATGCCCAGAGAAACCTCTATTTGACCGGGTTTACTCTTTTCTTGACGTTGATTCTTACCAGAACTTATGCATTGGTTGCCGAGTTAATTGACATCAAGAAGACTGTTAGAGACGGCGCTCTTTCTGACAAGGAGTACAAGAAGTTGGTTGCTACGGAGTCCAGTGGCAATGCTGAATTAAAGAAGAATATTGCCGCCAAGGACCAGGAGATTGCCAAGTTGAAAGCCCAAGCGGAATCGTTGTCGCGCGAATACAAGCAATTGTAAGCAAATATCTGCTGCAGTTGCATATATATATATATATATATATATATAGTATAAGTATGTATGAATATGTACGAATATGACATGAATATGCCCATCCTACTCTATATGTATATGTATGCAGCTCCTGTATACTTTATCATCACTTCATCCGTAAATATCAGTATGCATTGCTTTTATGTTTTGGAATGAACTTGAAATCCGGCCCTGCAGGACCCAAAAACATCTCGGTGATTTTGATCCAGTCCTTATAATCATTCGAACCCAATAACGTCTCCAATTCGTTTCTTCCCCTCCATTTAGGCGGTCTTTCGTTCAACTTGTTAGGCACTTTCTCTAAAATTCCAATTGGAAGATATCTGTAGGTAAAGCTCATCCACTCACACAAAAATCTTCTTGCTAGCGAGATACCAAACTCGTCACAGCCCCAGTGATCAATAGCATACTCGGCATATTGTTTGATTATATCAAGACGTTCTGTAGCACTCTTATCCAAGTACTGACAGGTGTCTATTTCTTCAAATATCCATGGCTTTATCAATGCAGCTCTGGCAATCATCACGGTATCGATGCCTGGTCTTTCAATTGCTTTATAGTAGTCCTCGTGGGTGTAGCAGTCGCCGTTTCCAAGGAAAAATACTGGGGCTCTGTCTTTCTGGTCTTTATCTTCTTGTTGCTGCTCGTTGTATTCTTTGACGATGGTCCCCACTTTGGAGATATAATCCCAGTCCGCGGTTCTTGAATACCGCTGCTGTCTAGATCTTCCATGTAACGTGATCGCACCAACATCTCCGCCCTCATATAACACCTTACGGACATATGATTCAGCAATAGGATTATTATCCTTGGTACCCATTCTGATCTTGAGAGTCACAGGAATGTCACCACTCACAATATTCATTCCTTTTAACATTCTTAATGTTTTGGCAGGCTGTTCTAAAAGCCCACTACCAGCACCTTGTTTGTAGAGCAAATCAATTGGACAGCCACAGTTCAAGTTTATTTCACTTACATTTGGTGTGAACCTCTTGATGCATTCTGCAGCCTTGACAGCCTGCCAGTGTTTGGAAGCTGCTATCTGTGCTCCAAATCCAGGCTGTTCGCTCACATGTGACTTCATCAACGCCCACTCGCTTGCAGCTCCCTGTACCAATGGAAGTCCCATAGCCATTTCCGAAAATGTGACATCAACCAGATAACGGGTTTTCATAAGTCTACGAAACGGCAAGTTTCCCACGGTTGTCAATGGCGACACCACTTTTGCATGGTGGTAGTTGAGCTTCTTCTTCTCAGAGATTGAGAAGGGGGTTTCTATGTACTCAAATTGGTTATCTTTTCTTTGGCTGATGACGATCGCAGGGGCTTCTGCCACTGCAGAAGCCTCAGAAGCAGTTTCATCTTTTACCTCAGTTTTTTTTGCATCAGCTTTGGCCTCCTCCTTCGCCTCGGCCTGGGCTTTCGACGCAGCAATAATCTTCTCCCTTGCCTCCTTGTTCAGATTGTTCATATCGCTATTGATTTTCACAATCTTATCCAAATGCGTAATCACGTTGTCGCTCTCCACTAACTTCAACTTCTTTCTCTGTAACGAGTATCTGTCTTCATTGGCAATGCAGTTCACTTCCCTGGTCTCAAGTTTTGTTCTTGCGTACTTCTCTTCATCAACTACCAATTTCCCATCCTTGTAATGACTGGATAGCCATCTACATTTCACACCAACGGGACATCTACCATATGCCTCGTAATTTGGACACACCCCCTCGAGGTCTGCCAGCTTAGAGGCAAAATACGTAGGCAAATCATGACATAATTTACATTTTTCAATCCCGAGACGACATGTTCTTGTGCTATCTTCTGGATCAATCATCGATGGACAAAGTCTTATTTCATCTTTCTTTTGAGCCAAGTCTCTTTTTTTGTTCTGACCCCTTTGTTTCTTCTTGTTCTTTTTGTTGTCACCCTCTGACAGCCGATCATCGGGCCGATCCTCAGCTGCATCGTCGTCAACAGCTGCGCTTAATTGGATCTTATTCTCCGAGTCTCTCACTACAAACTCAGGCTTGATTGCAACGACTCCTTTCTGTGGAGCAGGCTTCTCGGTCTCGTCACAAACTTTTGGTCTCTTAGATTGTTCATCAACTACCTCAATGACCCTCTTTTTCGCTGCTTGGTCTTCATCCGTCATCTTCCAATTGATATATTGTATCTTTTATAGCAGCCATAAGAGCATCGAGTACGAAAGTCGTGAAGATAGCAAAAAAATTTTCACCTTTTTGTCCCACGATTTGATACCATCGGGAAAAAAATTTTGACAAATTTTTTTTTTTTTTTTTTATTTTTTTGAGGTAATCAGCCATAACGATACGGCTTATCTTTATGACCACTGTATCATTTGATCTTTATTCATACTTGAGAGACATATTACAAAGTATAATAAAAAAGACTCATTATCCCCACTACAGCCAAAATTGATCAGGTAACAAACCACAGGAAAAAAACAATATGCCCGCAACTGCTAAAATTGATCCGGTGGACATATTTGCCCAATGCAAACGCGAGAACAGACCAGTGTATATTGCTGGGCCTATGGTCAGATACTCCAAGCTTCCATTTCGCGAGCTTCTCAGAGATTATCAGGCGGACATAGTATATTCGCCTATGATTCTTGCCCGTGAATTTGTGCGAAATCAGACAGCAAGATTAAGTGATTTCACTACAAACTCCAGAGATAGATGTCTTATCGTTCAATGTGGTGCAAACAATGTATCAGACCTTCTTAGGTTTGTCGAAATGATTCGAGGTTATTGCGATGGTATTGGCTTAAATTGCGGCTGTCCTATCAAGGAGCAAGTCAGGGAAGGAATTGGCGCAGCCCTAATGTCAGACGCAGAGAAAGTCGCAAAAATGGTCAAAGCAGTCAAGGAAAAATACGGTGATTCCGTCAGAATAGAGACCAAGATCCGGATCCATGATGATTTGAACGAAACCATCCGGTTTGTCAAGTTGGTTGAGGAGGCTGGTGTTGATTGGATCACCGTGCACGGAAGAACAAAGGACACTCGTTCTTCTCAGCCTGCAAATTTTGATGCAATTCAACTTGTCAAACTGCATGTTTCCACGGTGCCGGTAGTTGCAAATGGAGACTGTTTTACATTCGAAGATGTGGCCAAGATACAGGAAAAGACAGGCATCGATGGAGTAATGGCAGTGCGGGGAATTCTCAACAATCCATGCCTTTTCGCAGGCTATTCGAACACCAGCTGGGCTGCGGTCGAAAAGTTTTTCAACTATGCGATGGAGTATGCTCTTCCGTTCAGACTAATTCAGCATCATTTGAGCTGCATGTTGGAGTCCCAACTCTCTAGGGACTTGCGAAAACAGTTGAACGAATGTAATACGATGATGGAATTGATTGACTGGTTCGATCAGAACTTTATTTTAAGTAGAATTGACGAGGAGGAGTTTGGAAAGTATGATCTAATAAGGTATAGATCTACATCAATTAAAGATTGATCAAATAAGGTATAAATATATCTATATTGATGAAAGCTTTATTCAGCTCCCAAAGCATATGATGGAATAAAAGAAACGGCAGGTTATGGAATAATAAAAGTAAAGCTATACAACTGTCACTCAAACGGATTCTTACTTTTTGGACGTGCCATATAAGCACCGGTGTTACCAATTGGTGCCATGAATGAATCATCATCATAATCATCGTTGATTGAATCTCTTTCTACAACAACCAGCGCTCTTCCTGCTGTCAGAGGACCACCGGCTGCTGCTGCTGTCACAGGCTTCTTGATGAAAGGGTCAGAGTAATCCTCGGCGAAAGGATTTTCCTGAGCCAGCAATCTCTCGTAATCTCCAGCCTTGCTGGCTGCGTGGGTTGTTTGTGGATTGTAACTGGTTCCTGTGACCAGGAAATAGGAATCGATGGAGAAGTCTTCGGCTCTAGCCCTTTCTCTCTTCCGTTTAATATATTTTGCTATAGCATAAGATATGGATGCCACAGAAGCTACCGCAAAAAGTCCCGCAAATACTGAGTACACGATCTCAATCGTGTTCATCTTCATTGTTATCAAATCTAATCAGGTCGGGTTTTTTGGTAATACTATATTGACTTTGACATTGGCAATAGATTTCTGACCGGGTTCTTTATGTTCCTAGGACTGCTGTTTCCAAATTTGTGAGAAAAATCAAAGTTATGTTTGACTTAAC